>OZ010737.1:106421516-106424016 GCA_963932295.1 Tipula lateralis
AATATCCGCTTGTACTTTTTTTCCGAACCAAATTTTTTAAACGCGCTGTATCTCAAAGAATATCAAAAATTGACCCCCCCCCCCCCTGCCATACGATTTTTTTCATGAAATGAACCAAGGAATCAGCTCGTAACGGATCAGCATCCCAATCGGGGCCACCCTGTATATATATATATATATATATATATATATATATATATATATATATATATATATATATATATATAAATATATATATACATATATATATATATATATATATATATATATATATATATATATATATATATATATATATATATATATATATATATAATAAAATTACAATTTACTTATGCCTGGTTTGAATTACGTTATATAATGTTTGTTTATATTTTTAACATTAATGTACATATACATATGCATGTATTGTTTAAAACTGTTTGCAGCTTGAATTTACTTATAAACAGAATGTAATTGAAATAACAGATAGCAACAATAATTAAATGGTAAATACATACGCAGACAAGAAAAGTACAATTTTATGTTATAAAAAATAATAATGAAAATTAACCTACGCAAATTCAACCTATTTCCAAAAAAAATTCTACATACAAGCTACCCAAGTAAGGTTACAAACAGTTACAAGTAAAAAGAATATTGATTTATGTAGAACTACGTTGTTTCATATTGTGTAGTAATAATAAATCTATAATAAATATAACTAACAGCAAATGCATAACGAAATTAATTCACTTTGCAATTTTTCGCACCTTTAAGAACCCCTACCTCTCGAAACCGAAATTACATGACATGTATACAATAATTATCGTGACTTCAAACTAGTACTATTAAAAAAATGGGAACATTATTAAGGTATATTATCAATTTACTACTCTCCTATTCTTCTTTGCCATTTTTTTCTCAAATGTTCACCGAATTTACATATGTATAAAAATGATTATTTTTAAAGTAGGTTTTCACAATATATAAGAGTCTAAAAACATCACTTAATAATGACTTGTTCACATTAATTAATAATTAATAAACCAGTGTTTGTTACAGAAAAAGCATTAATATAAATCTCTTTCACAAAACATAATTTTTGCAACTATCTATTTTCTTATTTACAAGAGTCGAACATGTGTCCAATGTAATAAAAATTAAAAATAATATCAGACATATAATATAAAATTGGAATGCTGCTTTTGGATCATTTAAAGTTTTCAGCGTTCAAAGTACATTGGATGTGCTACCGTATTCTGGAAATTATACTGAATATTATCGATAAAAAAACTATAAGAAAAATATTTATGTATGTTGTGTAATTACGATGGTATAAAAATTTAAGTTTCTAATTATAGTTTACATTTTAGTTACAAATATTATTGAATTATACGTTACTTCTCACTTTCATCTTATTCTTTGTCCCCCAACACAGTTGGCAGCTATTTAATCTACTCTACCCCATCCAATAAATAATGTGTTTATGAAAACATTTCATATTTGAAGTAAATGAACTTTAACAAATTTACGACAAGACGAAAAGAACAATTCTGCCTTTGATCTTAATTAAATAAATAATTTTTCATATTTATTTACAAATTAAAATTATAACAATTTATTATTTACATTAATTGGTATATTGCGCGAATTGATATCAATGTATTATAAGAAAAAATATTAAATATAAACAAAATTCATAAAAATGAAAAACATCAAATGATTAATTATTATTTTTCGAAATAGAAAATTGTTCTTTAGAAATCTTGTATGTAAACATAATAAATTACAGTAAAGGGTGCAAAACTCTCTCAATATGTATAGTACTCGTATTATTTGTTTTATTGTAACTGTATCCATTCTCGAAGAATATTTAGAAATGTTATTTAAATTTAAAAATTGATTGATTGATTGATTTGGAGAATGATTAATTAAAAAATAAAATAGAATTTTAAGAAAATTAAATTCCTTTTTTGTTATATTTATGTGTCGTGCAAAAATTAAAATTTATGTTTTAATTAAAATATAAATATATAGCTATATATATATATATATATATATATATATATATATATATATATACATATATATATATATATATATATATATATATATATATATATATATATATATATATGTATATATAAATATATATATATATATATATATATATATATATATATATATATATATATATATATATATATGTATATATATATATATATATATATATATATATTAATATATATATATATATATATATATATATATATATATATATAAATATATATATATATAAATATATATATATATACATATATATATATATATATATATATATATATATATATATATATATATATATATATAATTTATGAAAAGCTGATACCCAACCAAGAGTAGCTGGAGGAGTTTTTGAAATAAGAGTTACTGCTCAATCAAGATAGGCAACAGAAGTGTCTCTTAAAAATAACAATAATTTAAGGCTTAGAGGCCGTAAACGCCCCTTCCCGCGTCT
>OZ010737.1:106429016-106474016 GCA_963932295.1 Tipula lateralis
ATGTATTTTGATGATAAAGTTACTGAAATATCAAAGAAACCCGAAATTATACTGATTTATAATGCAACAAAAAGAGGTGTTGATACAATGGATAAGATATTAGCCCAGTACATAACAGAAACGAATGATAGAACGTTGGCCACTGGCCTTATTTTTTGATTTTTTGGATGTAGCAGGACCTGCGTCATACATAATATATGATGAAAATAATCGATCACGTTACGGCAAAAACAGGTAGTTTACTAGCTATTATAATTGCTATCGTACCTTTACTATTTTTAAATCAACGTCGGGAATTTATCCAGGTATAAGCCGAGAATTTATGCCGTCCAAGGATAAGAATTATCACTGGACCGCCTACTTTTCGACTAAAATGGCTTTTAAAAGTATGATACATCCCAATACAGATGAATTTGTAGCAGACGAAGATAAAATAAAAGGAAATTTCTTTTCAATTTCTTTACAAAAAAACAAATTTCTTTACAATTTTAAATCCTGCCCAATTGATCCAAAAAACTTCGACTTGCAAAAAAAAAAATATAATGCGTTATTGCATTTTTGAATCAAACTCAAAAAAATAGACACTGACTAACAACTTTTTCCAGGTAGAATCACATGCGAAGAAATTACTCAAAACAGAAAATTTAGATCTTTACATTTGTAAATCCAACCCATGCGAAGGGTAAGTAGTGGAAGTTATGGCTGAAATCATAAGAAATTTTAGAAGACATAAGAAAAGTTGAACTGGTGTAAATTAACTTAACTTCGAGAATTTGAGCTTATATAATTTAGTTATAATATCTGTATAGGTGTACACTTATAAATACAAAAAATGACAATCAACTAGCTAATAAAATGTTTTTTGCGTACTATAATTTATGAAAAGCTTTGTACCATCGCTCTTTATTTATATCAATGAAAATGGATAAACCGCAACATAATTTATATTTTAAATGGACCATCTGGTACAGAGAATATATGAAATTTCATAATTTGTTTTATTGAGACAATGAGTGATACGAGTACATCATTAGAAATACTATGCAGCAAACATATTTATTTTATGATCATTACAAAGTATGTATAAATGTAGCTTTAACACATAAAATATGTGTACATATCCGCTCCTAAACTTCTTGATAATAAATTACATTAAAAATTTTAATATTCTATAATTAAATAAAATTTAAGGAACTAAATAATATATCTAATATTTATTCTAAATCTCGTTTACATCTACCTATAAGTAACATCTTCTCAAATATTGGCTTTTTATTAACATAAATTATGTTCCTTTTAATATATTTATTAAGATAAATAACCATAAAACACTAAATGATAATCATTAAAAATGTATTCGTACATAAATCAGCTGTTTCAAAATTTTTACATTGTTCTGGATATTCGCATTTCTCACCTACGCATACGAAAATCGATTAATTGTAATGATAAGTATGCTAAGTCACAAGGACATAGAGTTGGGATTAAAGAAATATTTATAAATCTCACAGTATATAAGTTTTAGACTATTTTAACTGTTGGGTTAATATGATTTGAAAAATACTTTACAATTCGTAAACATATATCATTTTGATTTATAATTTATCGTTAGATAGTTGCGTTAATAATCATACATAATAAGGAGGAAAAGTGTTTCTCAAAATATTGTTTTCAGTGTTAAATGTACAGATGAGAACCTTCGTGCAATCGACCTGATGTAGTAAAAGTGCTTTTTGCTGGTTTCTGGTAATTTGTGTATTTTATTCCTTTCTATAGTTATTATTACTGTTGTATTGAATGAGTTTGAACAATGATTGGCGATAGTAGCCATATTCTTTTGACAATGTCCTATTTAGAATTGACCATCGATCATTTCGTGAAGTTTTAGGCACAGTTCAAAATTTAAAAATCACTGATCATTGTTTGATTTCATTTGAAGTCGTTTCAATGACAATAACTAGAGAAACAACTGTGAACTCCAAATTATCGCATAACCGTACCGATTATGGCAAATTGAGCAATTTATTGTTTGCCGAAGAATGGGAGTTGGTTTATGCTTGTTCAGATGCATCTTATGCTTTTGATAAATTTATGAAAATCTTTGGGAACCATCTCAATAATTCAACTATTTCACAAATTTCGAATTGTTCTGTTAAACTAAAACCTTGGATGAATGATTATTTGCTTGGCTTGTTACGTAAAAGCAACAAGTTTTGCCGGCTTTCGAAAAAACATCCGTCTAATCTGAGACTGAATAGTTATAGTTTGAAACTTTGCGAGTTAGTTAATCAAAAAATCACAACTACCAAAAACAATATTACACCATACGCTTTCAAGACAATGCCAAAGATGCTCGTAAGAATTGGAGATTAGTCAATGAAATCATTTGTGGGCGAACAGATAAAGCGTGTATTAATGTAATCATAGACGAAACAGAAACAAATATTACTGACGCGTATGATATTTCAAACAAATTCAACGAATTTTTTACTAGCGTTGGTGATAATGATTAACCTACTACTTTTTCGCCTTCCGCTGATCTTGAAAGTATCGTATTCGAAAATAACAATCCAATTAATAGTTTTTTCTTCTCACCAGTTACCCCTGGAGAGTTGTATGGTATAATTAATACGCTGAAAAACTCTTCGTCATCCGGTTTAGATGGTGTAACTAATATCGTCATCAAGAAAATAGCTTGCTATCTGGTAGATGTTCTGGCGCATATTTTCATTTTAAGTGTGAAATCAGGTGTCTTCCCTGCTTCATTAAAACATGCAGTAGTTATACCAATCTACAAGAAAAATGATAAAACGTGCTTGAATAATTATCGCCCAATTTCACTTTTGTCAGTTTTCTCTAAAATATTAGAAAAAACCATGAAAAGATGAGTTATGGACTTCTTGAATGCAAACTTAATTCTCTCTGATTTACAATTTGGTTTTAGAGAAAAAAAAGTACTGAAATGGCTCTCTTGGCATTCTTGGAGGTTGTCACAAATTCTATCGACCTGGGGCTTAAGGTCTCGGCCCTGTTCGTGGACATGACTAAGGCGTTTGATAGGGTTGACCATAGTCTGCTGTTAAGGAAACTATCGTATATGGCATTCGGGGCGTTATTTGTAAATGGTTTCAATCGTATTTACATGGGCGCAGCCAGTGTGTGAGAGTAAACAGCCATCTGAGCAAAAATTTACCGATCAAGGTTGGGGTTCCCCAGGGCTCTGTCCTAGGACCTTTATTATTCCTAGTGTACATAAATGGAATCTTTAGACAACGTTTCTTCGGTTCTATTATTGCATTCGCTGACGACCTCTCGTTAAGTTATGCTAATTCAAACTTTCAGCAAAATGTTATTTCAATCAATCACGACTTAGATCTATTATCTCACTGGTTGTCAGCTCATAACATGCGTCTTAGTGAAAAAACTAAACTGCTGCACTTTAGGAAGCACCAGTTTAAAATGGCCGGAGTGAACTATCACGTGTCTGAATGCAATAGAAACCTACGATGTTTTTCTAATGGTTGTTTTTCGATCGAAAATGTTCATGATTTTAGATACTTGAGTGTTAATATTGACGAAAACCTGAGCTGGAAGGAAATATGCTCCTTAAAATCCAAACTGCTTTTGGTGGCTCGCAAAATGTATGTTTTCGTATGTATACTCCTAACTATCTCCTGCGAACAGTGTATTTTGCATTAGTTGACTCTCTTCTCCAATTTGGTCTTGCTTGATGGAGTTGTGCGTGCAACACTACCTTATATGCATTACATATATGTACGACAAAAACATATTATCAGAGTTATATGTTTCAAAGTTAGGCTTTCGCTTTTTTGGCCTATTTTCCAAGCTTTAAATATTTTACCTCTGCAACATATGTTTGTTTTCAAGGTTTTGAGACTTTTTTATAATATGAGTGGAAATGACTTTATAAATCATTTAGATTATAACCTGCGGTCTAACGGGTTATTTATAAAGTTGGTTCCAAAATTTAAACTGGATCTTCGCAAATATTTTTTTAGTGTAATCTCCCCGTCCTTGTTACCTTCCACTTGATATCCGCTCCAGCATTAGTTTCTCGGCTTTCTCCAAAAAACTTCTTATCTGGCTCAAACAAAACAGTACCATTCAACAGCTCTTCTCCTTTTCTGTTTAATACATTAATACAGCAATACTATTCTAAATTTGTGTATATGTATATTTTTTTTTCGATTTGCATAACAACTTGATGTGTTATTAATATTTAAATTGATTTATAAATACGTATTTTTAAAAAATTGTATTGAATCAATGTATCTGACACTGGTTTTGCTAGAAAACCAAAAGATACACTTATCTTATCATCTTATTTATACTGTAGTTTGTTTGTTAACCATTTTTTTTTTGTTTTAATTAAATAAATGATGATAATGATGAAAAAAAAAATATTTTCCCTCATTGACTCTGCTAAGGAATATTTTACTGGAATCTTTACTAGATATCTAATTTGTGCTATAATGAATCCATTTTTCTTAAATGCAGTTTATCAAGGTTCCATGAAAGAGCACTTCATTAATGTTTTGTTGAGCTAAAAATCTTTAAATTCGAGCACTCGTCTCATACTGTAAAAGGTGCTTATTGAAAATATAAATAAATATATCTTATGGAAAAAATTAGATTATAAAACAAACATGACATTTTCATGTTTAGTTGCACCTACGAAAACTGAACTTTCATTTGATTTTATATGCTGCATTGCTTTAGCTGTAAAACGCAGCCGCTGAATACGCAACCTTATATGTTCATATATACATATATAGGATATGTTCGGCTATTGATATAGGATATGTACCTCATTGTTATGCGCAATTTCGCAACGATGTACATATGTTGTAGTTTATGAAGCACTTTAAAGAAAAATAATAAGTTACTCCATAAAAAATCACTTCACTTCACCACCACTTTTAATGGTATATTTTTAAATTTATAGGGTATTATATAATTATATATGTTCACAGATAATTTATAAAATATAGACTTTCATCTAAAATTAGAATTCAAAATTCTTTTGCACATAACTGTAGGTGTATTATTCCAGTTGTGATTTCCTACACTTAATACAAGAAATTTTAGTATATCATTATTTATTTAATGATAATCGTAATCAAATAAACTTTTATTTGAAATTTAATATTTACTGAAAAATTAATTATTATGTGCAAAATAATTTAATTGAGTGCTCGGAATAATTTTTGAGGTTAAATTGTTTTCAATAAAAAGCAGTATAATAATATTTCATCTCTATGTTGCTTCACAGTTCCACACTATTATACAATAAACTGATTATGTATCTACATACATAGCTATATATAAATCAATTGGATTTCGGTTACACCTAAATATTTAAATCTATACATTTTTTTTTATTTTAATAATTATAATCAAATATGTGTCGCTGCTCTATAACTTTTGTATAGTAAATATATCAAACATAGGAGTACAAATATTTATATGTCCTTGCTGGAATATATCATTATTTGGAATCTGATGGTAAAGGTAAATATATACAATCGAATATTTCCAGTAAATTTATTACTTATTTATTCCACTGTCATATTTATATTTATTTATTATCTTATAATAACGATTGAAATATAAATAATAATCAAAGTTTTTTATTTCAGAAACACAACTATAATTTAGAAATGGCGTTCATAGTATTGCTCGGATTGGGCAACTTACATAATAACTTAACACACAAATAAAAATACGAGTCTATACGTGCGTATAATTTTTATCAACACACCGAATTCACAAAAATATTAAATGATTTTTATAAGGCAATATATTATGTATACCGATGCCCAATACTAACATAATAATCATGGTTATCAATTTCAGAATATTTTTTTAAAAAAATATATATCCAATTAGTAAGTGTTGATATAAATATACCTTTTTATAAGTTTTGTAGTTAGTTCGTTCCTCGAATTAATATAAAGATACTAACTGGTTTAGAGTTGTCTTCCAATAAATTTTAATTTTTTATTAAATTCTTGAAGATAATTATTCCTTTTTGTTTTACCTCGTTTCATTCTTTTTAATGGTATACTATAATTAAACCAAAGATAACTCTGTGCAATTGGAATGATTACAGTGTCCCTCTGTGAACGCAATAATAAAAATATGTATTTCAATATTTGTATCATGATTTCAAGCATGGATACATTTTAACAATCTGAGTGCTGTAGAATTACAATTGTCCATTCAAACATTTAGTTAGTTAATACTTGGTAACATTAGAATGTGACTAGAAGCGTTTGCGGTAATAGAATGTATTTACACAAATAAAATATAGAAATATATGATAGATGAAAAATCATATTTTAATGCTTGATTTGAAGTTATGTAAGATATTTAATTACCAATTTGATTAATTCCAAAGCGCGTCACGCTCGTATCACAACATCAATTTTATTCATCTTTTCACAACTGTCGCGTCGATTGACTTTATATCAGTTAATAAAGATAACCCTCTTTCGAAATTTAATTTTCATATTCTATTCAAATCATATTTTATTAAATAATAATAATATGATAATAAAAATTCAATAACAAATAAATATTCTCAATCGTGAGTATTCCAAAAGATATGTATCAAAAAATATAAAATGGAAATAATAAAGTTAAATCGATTATGACAAGAAGTTGAAAAGGTTTCCATTTAGAGCAAAAAACGAACAAAACAAAAAAAACTGAATGTGAAAGTGTTTATTATAAATGATCAATCATTTTTTCGATCCCAAAGTGTTTATTTTCACAAAGAAAAATAAATCGATGATGATCATCATCGTGTTATAATCTTCATCTGCAGAGACACATTTTAACATAGCGCGAGTATCTTCAATAACTAAACCGAAAAAAATATATGTACGAGTATGTTATAAGAAGTAGAGTAAAAAACTGATAAAACATGTTATAATTTTGAGATATTATTTATATAATAAAAACGGAAACTACTTAAAATTATAAAAAATATTGATGAGATATTTTGTCGATATACACCAAAAAAATTTACCAGAACAACAACAAAAAATGGTGATTTTTTGATTGGAATATGGAAGGTTTTACGTTGTTATGTTACCCTCCAGCAAAATTTATAATTTTTTATATATGTGTTATGTATTATACATACTTACATATTCATATACGAGTACATAATATTATATTTTTTTTGTATTCACACTCACGCCAGAAAAATTATACACTTGATAAATATTTGGATAATTCGTAAAATGATTTATGGCCTTCCGAATTCTATATGTTGATACAAATACTAGGGAGTTTGAGTTATTTTTTCTATTCGGAAACATTAACAATGGGTGTTCCATATATGTAGTAATTTTATAATATTGGTTGAAATTTTTATTCATAGTTTAGATAGTTTGTGAAAATATCAATCATTAAAATTGAACAATTCAAATTGTATGAAAAATACTAAATAGAGATTATATTTTTTAACGGTTAGTAAAACTGTCATTACCCCTTATCCTTATATTTTCTAAGTGAATAACAAAAGTATTCAAATGAATTATATGAACTTGAATTAATAAGTCTTGTTCAAAAAATTAATAAATTTCTATGTTTTTTTTTAATGTAAATCGAAAACCATTAAGCTAATTACAGATTAATTCGTAATATACTAATAACGAGATAGATTGAGACAATGTTCCTTAATATTACAAACACTGATATGTAATATCTAACAAATAATTCTGAGATACCAACCAAATGGCGCAATTTTTTTACCAATGACCCCCTGTTGGAGTGTAGAATTTATGGGCCAACACTTTTTCCGGCACTTATACCAGTTCTTTACAGGCTGGCATGGAGCTATGCAATGTGCAGATGGTTATACGTAAATCGGACCTATAGCCGTCCGTTTTCGATTTGACTATTTAATGACGTAAGTAATCGAAACACGATTTGTATTTGAAAATTTTGTATGTTGCCATACATATGAACTATAATATTGGATTATATTTTCTTCTAACCATCAGGTTTTCAAAATGAATCTGAAAAGCCTAAATATTTCGTTTCAATTTTGAATTTCCAAACCTATAAACCCTAAAATTTTTATTTTATTTCTGAGAAATATAAAAGATGGGATTTAAGAAGGTGCTAAAAACTTATTCTATAAGGTGGGATTATGACTTCTGTTATTATTTAACTCTGTACCACATGAATTGTTGTTTCACTAGGCCACTTTATTTGGTTATGAACGCCACAGGTAAATACTCCTACACTTGTGTATTGTGTATAAGTGTCTGCTTAATGCATACTGCAATAACAAGTTAGATATATAAATGATAAATAAAACAGTATTTTATTTTCAACTGCTGACTCTTATTGAGTTTCGTACAGTTACTAGTAGTTATTCTTTAACATTGAATTATTATAATCGACGGAAATTTATGGAAACTGAAATTTCTATTATATTGATAGTACATATACAGTATCATCTATATGGATCGACACACTACTTTTAGGATACATGCCATTTAACAAAGATATGATAATTCTAGTGATCATGTATAAAGAAACATACTTATTTATCTAACGAAATTATGAAGCCTTAAAACGTATAAGAAGAAAACGTGACAGTTTAAGATCGACAACGAAGTAAAATCGATTTTGTATTCTTAAGGTTGGTTGCGTAGTTTAATTTTAAAGTCTATGGATTACAATATCATTATTTAGCAATTGACATTTTTATAATCTGTTATTTTAATGCTCCACTAGGCCTGTTTGTATATGACGACGAAAATCTATTAAATCGAAAATCAAGCACATGCTCTCTCATCAAGCACATGCTATTAAGCTACTTGCTTACATACGGAGTCATGCCCTAACTTTATCAAGTAACAAATATTACTTTTCTAAAGCCATATAGAAAAGAAACTTCTCTTGTGCCGTTTCAAAGTTTTTTATAACATTTATGTAGCGCAATATTCTAAGATGTATTTTCTAGATGGTTTAAAACAATTGTTATTGCTAGTTGATTATTACTAAATAATGTAACTGATATTGAATTTGAATTAACTATTACAAGATTTTAATATTTGATAAAAGAAAGCTTGTTTTGCTTAAGCAAAACAGCCCTCGAATTTAAATCCGAAGTTTTGTGACTAGTTTGATGTAACATTTGCAGCGTATATTTCACAAAAAACAACATAAGCAATTTTATGGATAAACTATCTAAGTAAAAGTATTAATGAAATTAATTAAACAACTCTATATAATAATATATTATATTTATATTTAGCACAGATTTATATTATTATTAGTTTCAACTGTATCACATTGTTCTGGGTCTTATACTTATGATTAATTATAGTTTACTACCACTTTGAAAATTGAAGTTAGCATTTTATGTTTATATAAATATGTATAGTAATTTTATGTTTAATAAAATATATGGCCTAGAGGCCGTAAGTGGCCCTTAACTGAGACCTTACGAACCATTTTAACGTTGCTGTGTACATTGTATAGGAGGTCAGCCCAACGAATGTTTTTACACACAAACGCGTTGATGTCAATTTTTGTTAATTTTTTTCACCGGCGGGAAACGAACTCGAGGCCGCGGCATGATGAGAAACTCCCTTAACCATTAAGCTACAACCAGCCATTTCTTATTAGCTTTATTGAGATTTTTGATTTTGTCAATTTCTTAAATTAATAAAAATCCGATAAATTTTTATTTAAAATGTTAGAAGAATTTATTTTAACTATTTTAATTTAATTTTGTTACGGTGCATATTAACTGAGTAATAAATAGGTTTTAAAATATAGATAAATAATTGCTCATACACAATAATATTGAGAATATTCGTATGTTATAGAAATAAAAATAAATATATGAAATCTTAAAATTTTATTATTAAAAATTAATCAGACTTGTGAAAATAAATTTGTTATATGTATGTTTTAGTTTGAAATGGAATAAATAAATAATAATTCTTTGATGAAATTTAAATAGGCGCCCGCGCGAATTGCCAATCATTAAATAAATAAATATAAATGATTAATATCTGCAGTATTATTTTTAATAGAATACATATGGCTTTCTAATTGTTATGGTCATACTAAATATCTGTGTAACACTAATTGGAATTATTAGTTTTTACTTAAACAAATATATAAATTGTTATTAGACTTCAGAACAAATTGAAGACATCTTCTAAAATAGACGTGTTTTTTACGCTTCCGATGGCTATTGGCTACGTTTTCATTATCGGAAGCCGCTATGAAAAGGGAATATTAAAAATGGTTGATATTGTTGTTATAGATATTATTCAATATTATTAGTCATATTCTACTATAACAGATTCATACCAAGAAATGGTTGAAAATTTATTAAAAAATGTTTTATGTTTTTATGTATAGTGCTTTATGTAGTACAATCTTTACACATTTATTCATGCAAATTTTATATAAGTAACAAAAGAAAAAAAGTGCCTTCATGAACTATTTTTGTGAAATCCCTCACCATATTAGATTAGTATATAGAACGTAACAACAAACAAAATTGTACTTTTATGCTTCAACCAATCTACCTTCGAGTACATTCATTGAAATTTTACGATGAAAAACATAGAACATAAAGGTATGTATGTATTCAGCAAAACTGAAAAAAAAATTTTCAGAAAATTTTCTAAATTATTAATTTTTATTTACATCAAAAACAACAACTATATCAATGACAGCAACCACAAAAATTCCCTTTTTTAGTGTAAACAATTGAATAAAATACTAAAAACTAAAAAATTTATCAACCCTGAAAAATCGTATCGTAAAGTAAAATTATTATTTTCTAGTTTTAGCCCCTCTATTAAATATTTATATTATAAATGGTGCTCTCGGTGTTGCGTTGGCCAATATATAAATATATATGTAACTATGTATATATGGTATATATATATATATATATATATATATATATATATATATATATATATATATATATATATATATATATATATACCATATATATATATATAGCATGTTGATTATTTTCCATATCTCTAAATCCAGGGTCAACAAATGACACATGACTTTTATTATTTTATTTTAACGATAGTAATAATATTATTATTTGTTCCCAATACCCTTCAATCATAATTTATGTCAGACCAAAAACCTTACTTATTCCAACAGAGTGCATTAGAAAGACAGATGTGCTCACATATTTTCAAATCAATCCCAAGAGAACTTCAGTTATAGTATGCATTTATATGTTACACAGTAAACTGGATAATTTATTATATTATTACGGGAATTATAATTTTAATACGTATTAAGTGATTTATATCCAGTTTAGTTTACGAAACAAAAACATCTAGAAAAAATATTTTTATTAAAAAATCTATGTATAAAATAATTCTTGTAGATCAAATTTCTATATTTAAAATCTATACAAAAAAATTAAAATAAAAAAATTAAGACATTAACATAAAAAAAAATAATAAATTCTTTAAATGTATTGAATTACAAATAAAAGTTTATATAATTTAGTTTCCTAATCTTGTATATACAAACATAATGTACTCGACTGTATGTTAGGTTCATTCGCGCAATTGATTAAATAAAATGATACAACATAAACATTTTGTTTGAAACGCATGTACTATTATAATGGTTTACAAACAAGTGTGTGGTGCTATCGATAAAGAATTTTAAATTTTACAGGGTTCAAAAGTATCGATGACGATGGCAACATGAAACGCGACAGTTCAATGATTTCTCAAATTATGATATGTACACATATACATATTATGTACAACTATGTATTTTAGAATAACATACTTTGGAGTATAAACTTAATTTATGGAACAGTAATATTTGGGGTTAAAAATTTGTTTGGTAAAATAATTTTAATTTTAATTAATTTATTGTTTTAAGATCGCACAGATCCAAATTAAATTCAACAACTGAAATAATAAACTGAAACATTAATTAAAACGTTGATTTAACAATGTGTTAAAACTACATTTAATATTGAATTTTTTTTTTAATAATTTTAATGATTATATAATTAAGTACTGTAATGACATCACAATGTCCGAAACAGTCTAAGCCGCATAATAAAATAATGAAATGATTACTATGGAAGGCCTTTTAATGTTCATTTTGAATAGCTCGTGATAAAATGTTATTAAACCACGTATATGGTCTCTTTTAAGTTTTGTCTTATTAAAGTGACTGTCGATAGCTACTTAACTATTTTATTAGTTGACACGGTGTAGTGAACCTATATGAATACAATAATAATTCAATTGTTAAGTTATTTTCGAAATGAAAAATAAAACCAGTAAAGGACGCTGGTAATTTTAGAGATTAAGAAGAACTTATTGACCTATTTCTATAACATCTATCGTAACCCAAGTATAACAAAGCTAAACTCAAAAATGAGCTATCGTTTTTCCCTTCGAAATATGCGAAAATAGTAGAAAGATAAAAACCTTAGTAGTGGTGCGTATACGTATACAGCGTTGTGTTTAGAAAACTGCGTATTATTTGATGTGTTTAAAATTTTGCTTGTTTATTTATATATTATATTTATACTTTAATAAAATTTCTGGGAGGAAATTGTAAGTTAAAAGTATTTGTTCGAAAATATGTATTAAATTTTTTTGGTAAAATAGTGACAAAACGAGTTTATTATACCTTAAATATCTATCCTATTTTTTGGTAAAAAATGGGGATGAGACACAAGTTTCATATGAACATAGTTTTTTTTCATTCATCACTCAACCGTTCTAAGCGATTTATCAAATAGTGCATTTCAATTTCTGTGGCTTGTGATTTAAAATAAATATAAGTGTAATCATAATTACAATTGGAGAAAGATCGTCCTTATTGGTGGCATCTAAGAAAAATTACTGTGTTGTAGACATTTTGTTTCAGATTTGGAAATAAATTAATATGAGCTTTCTAATATTCATTATTACGGAAAAAATAATTTAAAATATTATTCAAACTATCTACTATTTAATTTTAAATCATATTTATATACATAATTTATAAACATTACGTTTAACATTCGAAAAATTTAAAGTTTATATGAATTCAATTCATTTTATTTTTATTTAATAAATATTTAATGCATATTAAATTATATTACAATTACAAATTAATAAAAATTATTTTGTTGTTTCTAAACCATTAAAATATGTAGTTTTATTTAATTAACCCGCTAAATATTCCCGCCAAATTTATTTTTGACATTTTAACACACATACTTAGTTTTACTATGTTGAGTTTCGCAGATTCGACTTATCGCGACACGTTTCATACGAAATCTTATTCTAAGTCGAAAGCAAAACTATGTAAAAGTCGAAACTAAATATAAGTTTTTACTTCGATATTTGACGAAAAAGTCGAATTTTGTTATACTTGGGAAGTGAAAAACGGGCAAAATGGGTGAAAATTAAAAAGAAATAGTCAAGTTTGAACTATAAAGACAGTCAAAAGCATTATGTACAATAGACAACTCAAAATTGATTTTTCATTTCATACAAATATATTCATATATAGTTCATTTATGATAAATATGTTATTAAATATTATAATAAGTTATTACTAAAGCTAATTTTATAAGTCTACTTAAGTTTTAACATAAGCATAATATTTAATGTCACAGGTCTTAATTAACCTCAGGATTAATAAACGGTATAAATTCTAATAATCTTTAATATACATATTATTTTTTCAGGTTTGTCAGACAAGAGTGACAACTTATTAAAAAAACACAAATATTTTAATTATGTATGCAAACATTATTCTTTTGGGTCGAATTAATCAAACCGTGTCTTAAACGCTTTCGATATTGTTATAAATGAATATTATATGTGTATATCGCATGACTTTCGTGTTGGCTAAATTATGTTTTCTATTAAAATATTCAATGTACTCGAATTAATTATAAATAAGTTTATCAGTTTAAGTATCTTATGTCTTAGGGATTTATAGTCGTCACCACAACTATAGCAGTAGTTACGGTTTTCGAGAAACTACTGTTGTCTTGAAAAGATTAATTTAAGTATTTACAGTGATTGCTAAAATATATAAAAATATATTATATAATAGTATTTGTTTGCTACAAACATCAACAAGCTATTGTATATTTAAATAAGTATTTGAATTGAACATTTCCTATCATTTCCAACTTCAATACAGAAAGCTTATTAATAATCTTAAGTATATGGTGAAATTGATGTAAACCAAGAAGAATCTATTTTATAGCTTTATTTGTATAAATCAATTTACTAAATTAAAGAAAATTAAATCGCATGACTCTGAAACAGTTATTATAGTGTAGTTTATAAATACCAAACGACTTGCTTTATTGGTTAAAGTGGTTAAAGTAGTGCAACCCCTTGGAAAAAACAAGCAACATTATTTTTATATGAATAGTTAACATAATATTCTGTTCGAAATATTACTGCTATAAGTACTAATTTCAGTATTTATTCCATTATAATTGTCTTGTGAGCGTCTCATTATCAAATCAAATCAATCATATACTAATATATATATATATATTTATATATATATATATATATATATATATATATATATATATATAAATATATGTATATTTATAATGTTATTTAAAGAGATAATATTTTTTTTATTCTGTTTGGATGATATAAACAGTGACATGAGTATTTCAGCACTTTGAAATAGTTAAGATATCAAAAAGAAATGTCATAAATACAACTATTATAAATCAAACAATTTTATTTGTAAATGTTTATAAGATAAAACCGAACCTTTGAAGAACTTCATTATATGCTTGATTTATTTAAATTATATTTACCGTCATCGTTATCTAATTGATTATATTATGATAGAGAAATCTAATATCATGTTCACTTAACCAAGTGTGTACTAAAAATGTATCTTTTAAAAAAAATGTTATAGTTTTTTTTGTTATTAAAATTATATTAACTTAAGTTTATTTAAATTCCGATAACGAAAAGTAATAATATTTACTTAGTTTAGTATAAGTTTAACGTTTGTTATCCAAAAAATATTTGGTTTTTACATGTATTTAAATTCTTTACATAAATACAGATTCAAAATTTGATTGAACTGAAAACCTGTTTAACTTTAATCTTTTTATATTATCTTTGTTGTTGTAATTATTGAGGAAAGATTAAACGAAATAACAAACTTAAATTGGATAGCATTATTTTTTATTATTTTTATCTTTACAATGTTATATAAAATATGACATAAATAGAAATTATTTCTTTTTGGATAGTTGTTGACTGCAGTTCTATTTATAGACAAAATTTGTTATGATTGTGTATATCCGCCGCATCTATCAAGGTAGTACATATTTACCTTAACCAATATACATTTTATTACTCAAGTATAAGACTTCTGTTGTATTCGAAATGAATTTCACTTCACATTTCGGCAGAAATTTCATATTCTTGTTTTATTCGTATTGCTTACAAATGTAAATTCTGATTACTTTAAATAAAAGTTAAAACAACAACCATATAATATGCTGGTTTAAATTTCGACATTTGAAGCTGGAGCAATGAATTCAAATTTCAAAAATGTCGGAATTTACGTTTCTGAATTAACTGATTACGATCGGAAATATGAATGAACACATTGTTGATTCTTAGTGAATCTAGAAATTTGAAAAATAGCATGACAGTAAATCGAACAACTTCGAAACCTGTGTTAGGCTTTTTAATAAACAATTATAATAACCATTAAATAATAAAATATAAATTACTGTGATTAAATAGAAGAAATAACTAGTTGAATTCATTCCATTTCTCGAAACCAGATTTAACATATAAATGGCTTAGGTTGTATGAGAATTTTCGAAATTAATCATTTGTATTGTGGTTTTGACCTTAATAAAATATTTTAATTAATTTTTTCACAATTGTATTTAAATTATAAATAAATCATTTACTAAGTTTTCGCAACCCTACACACAAGTTTTTACATATACTAATGAACTTGAATCATGCAATATTCCAACAAAAAATATGTCCTTACATCATGTCACAATAAAATAATTTATTTAAAAACGCAAGATAAAGATCTACTTTTCCTTGTAATTTTTCTTATCAAATGAATATAATGGAATAGTATACATACACATACTATGTGTATAATAAAAGAAACGAAACACTAATGTTACTGAAAAGAAAGAAATGAATTCATTTCTATCTATCATTCATTTAACACTCAATTAACAGATAATCAATAAATGTTTTTTGATAAATGTTTTCTTTTATAAATTACACGAGTTTAATTTGGATTTATATATATATATATATATATATATATATATATATATATATATATATATATATATATATATATATATATATACATATATGTATATATGTATATATGTATATATATATATATATATATATATATATATATATATATATATACATATATGTATATATGTATATATATATATATATATATATATATATATATATATATATATATATATATATATATATATATATATATATATATATATATATATATATATATATATATATATATATATATAAGTATTGTTATAATAAATTTATTTTCAATTAAATAATAATAACAAATATAAAGAGAAAAAAGTGTCAAGTCATGACAATAGAAAATTATAAGGAAAACAAAAAATTCTTGATATCATTAAAACTTTTTTCTTGTTGTTAATCGATATGAATAATCGATGAACCTTTAGTTAATTCTACAGAACAACAAAAAACATAAAAGTAAAACTTGTGCGTGTTGTTAAAAAACAGAAATGAAAAATTGGAAAAGTTTATGTTTGTTGAAAATAACAATAATAAGAAAAATCGATTGTTATATGGTTGCAGAATATTCGATATTTGAGTGTCACATCAGGTAAAGCAAGTTAACGCCATACAATACGCAAACATGACTACAATACGCAAACATAACATCGCCATAATCATAACTACAAACCAAATTACGGAAAAGTGAAAGGTGTTAATACTTTTTAGAGCCTTTTGAAGACATTTGTCTTTTGATTTGCTGAAGTCAGTATTAATATATACAACTAATTAATGACGCTTCTCCACATCATTTATTACTTAAACTATTAAGCCCATTAATATTAGTGGATTTGACTCTTAACATTACAATGTATTGTGAAGTGGAAATATATATTTGAATACAATTTTTGGTTTTGATGAGAATTACATTATAACAAGTTATATACAAGTAGTTTGTTTTTTAATCATTGGTTTAAATCTAATTCGATGCCATTTACAATTTCTTCAATAATTAAACTTTTATATTTCAATTTGGATTACAGGTATACTCACTAAATTCCTGGATAAAAAGAAATATTAGTTAAATCTTTGAGAAGTTTGTTAATTAGCCTGAATTCGAATTGTATTGAATTATAATTTCTTTTAATTATTAACATTCTGTAAAGGGTACCAACTCATCATACATCCACATTTTAGAAAAATTAGTGGTATGGGGAAAATCTCTTATAGTTTTGCTAAATTTTTATGAAATTTCAAATACATCGACATACACGTGTTAATTTGAAAGAGAGTGAAACCGGGAATATTAATTGATCAACTGCCCATTTTATTGTAAAATAAACCTTTATGAATTGTTGAAAACTGCATTTCATCAAGTAAAAATCATAACAATTCAGTTATAAGTAGTTTATATTAAATCTAACACATAGATACGACAGTTAAATCCCAAAACAAAGAGAATGGAAAATGGTATTCCCGTCCAAAAATTCAGTGAAATGAATGAACACTTTTTAACTCCCGTTGTAGTTCAGAATTCGAAATTCAACTTACCATCGCAAGAAACTATAAGTGACTTACGCTTTAAAGATAGAGGTAAAAGCGAACAGAAGAAAGTCACCTATAAAAAAGAGTTTGAAGACTAAGCACAAACAAAACAAAATTTAAGCTATTAATAATAATTTTGTTTATATATAAACATAATTGTATATATAAAATAATGTTCAATTATTATAATATACCTTACATTTTGAATCGTACTATAAATATGGTGGAACCTTGGGTTAATATACAAAAACAATTTAAAATTATGTACTACAATAAATGATTTTCACCAACTTTTTCTATATTTTTAAAAGATTTATATTTAATTTTTTATTCATAAACAAGAAAAGATCAAAAGTATATTATTATATCTTTTAAATATTACTGAATGGAATGAAAATAAACGGTTGAGAAGTTTTCAATAAAAGTTGTGTATTCCTAAAAACTATACTGTACGCCAAAACATTGTTTTTTTCCTAACAAATATTTTATATTAGATAGATAATTGCACATGATAATGACACAACTATCAAAAAGTTGAATCACTAAATTTCAAAATAACTTTCCATAAGTTAAGATTGAATCTTTTTATAACATCGTAGAATGTGTACCATTTTTTATCAAAGTATAAATTCGGCATTTATCGATGAAGTTAGTTATATTACACTCAAGTTAGATTGGGCTTCTGTGATAAAAATAATATATCGTTTATTATGATAGATTATATGATGTCTATTATGTATACGCTGTGGCGTTAAATATCACATTTATAGATGTTGATGTTACATTTACTCGAAGAAAATTTTATCCTTATATCAAAAGGTACCATGAAAACCTCAGTCGAATTAATTAATTTACCAAATTCACTACCGATTGAATTTCTTTTCAGAAACAAACATTTACACAAATCGGGGAAAGCGTTCGGGGAAGATTAGTAAAAATAAAAGAAGTCAATGTATTTATTGACTTCTTTTATTTTTACTAATCTTCCCCGAACGCTAGATAAGAAGAACGCTTAATAGATCCCAAACCAAGCAGCAATATTTATGCGGTTTACTTTACCAAATGTTTACTGTGGAAATTTGACAACGAACCAAATGGAAGACTTCCACTTACATCTAAGGCAGAATGAATTGTCATTGATACTTTGTGTTAAGCAAATTTGAACCAACACTATGATTTACCCAACAGAAGGGAGCATTCTTTTCTTCACGAATGAAATTTAAAAATTATTTAAAATAGTTGAATAACCAACACCATTTGTCATTAACGTTATTTATCACAAGTCGATGGAAGTTTTTATTCTATGGATCTTTAATAAAATGAACTAATCATCATCAATAAATTATACTTACAAAAGCTAATCATTTAGGTTTACACTAATACTTGAAAGCAGTTAAATGATGAATTCGCGTAAAAGAAGTCACAACGAATACCCTTTTGTTGTAAAAGGTCACGTTCTCGTAGGTTGTGACTCAATTCGTCTTCTTGGTGTTCAGATTAGCAACAATTTAAAATGGAATGAGCACATTATCGCATTGGTCAAATCAGCTTCTCGTAAACTCTTCAATGGGTTCCTCAATAGATGCAGACAGATTTTTAGATCGAATCGGGTTCCCCAGATATATAAAACCTTTATAGATCTTGTATAGAATATTGTTGTCAAGTTTGGTTTGGATCATATGGCATTGCTCTCCAGTTGCTAGATATATTTCAGCGGCGCTATTCGAATAATATTAAACTCCAGACTTACGAAAGATCTCGACAGCCTACAACACTGCAGATATGAATTCTGCGTGTTCTATAGATTAATAAATGGTAAATGTTCTGTAGAATTAAAGGAGAAAATACCACCATTTGTTACGCCAGGAAGTTTACACGAGGAACCGTCAATGCGCAAAGGTTAACGGTGAAGCTGCCGAAACCTCGAACTAAAGATGCAAAACGCGAATTTATTTGTCGAACATCCAGGAAGTGGATTTTTGTATTTTTGTGTTTTTATTTTTATTTTAAGGCTTGGCTCCAATTACTGACAGCCATTACGGACAGGTACAAAGCGCGAATTCATTTATCGAACATTCGGGAAGTTGAATTTGTTATCCGGTTTTCAATTTCCGTTTGAGTATAAAATGCACATAAGCTTAAGGCAGCTATCAACCTTTACTTGAAGGACCGCGCGTTGGGTGCAGGAGCTTTGACAGTTACAAGGAGCTAGTACTATCTAACAGTCCATCCAGCACCCAATTAAAGCTTAATTTAAAAAAAACATTAAAACATTATATCGCGGTTTAAAAATACTGTTCGTTTGGGCAACTTGGGCCAATCATCTTTGATGTTTGGACGATCGAAACATAAATTTAAGATACCGCTAATCTGAAGCTTATACTAGAATGAAAAAGGATGGCAGGAATGAGATAAACTAGTCTTTCTCCAGCACAATGATGAATTTGGTAAATATTTTAAGATGAAATATAATTGTTACAAAGCTTGTGTCCAGGATAATATTTAAACCAACCCTAAACAGTTTTGAAAATTATTTAGATCTAAGTGCAAAATTGAACGGCGATGGATGTGAGCCGGATAATCCATTGCGAAATATCTTCCGTTCGTGAGTAGTAAATCGGTGTAGATGAAAATATTAATAATTATACCAAGTTCTAAATCGTATAAATAAACAACATAATCTGCTATTTTAATCAATCCGTACTTTTTAAGTGTTAATAAATAAAAACCTAATGCTAACACAGTTACATTACAGGTGTATATTTCTTATTTTGTTCAACACAGTATCGTTGGTTTATAAATTCTAACATATGTATGTATGTATATAGTCATAATTGATGATGATATAAAGATTAACTGTACCACCACATATTCTAATTTCCAACAGGATATTAATAGTTTTAGTGAGTCGTGCGACCGTACGAGTCTTTAAATTTATATAAATATCAAATAATCGATTGTAAAAAAATCGATATGATGGTAACATCATATCGATTAAAACATTACGTATAGGTATACAAATAAAGCCATACTTATAGCAAACTCATTGTTCTCGTATACTCGTATAAAACGATGGACCGGTGAATTTAAAAATATATTCAAATTATTGGCGCTATATTTCACCTATGTAGGATCCTTTGTATACTTGAATAGTTTAAAATATACCTATTAGGTGCTACCTTTATTAGGAACATTCAGGGGGATCATTTCAATCTCTCAAAAGGCAGCTACAAAAAAATCTTAAATGTTTACTTCTTAAGTTTTCAATTTTAAATATAACTTATAATTCTATTATTTTAATTTATCTAAATATTTTTTAGTTTAACCATTGGTTTATTTTTAATGAAATCTCAATCATGAAATAAAATCAGTATTAAGTTGTATAAAGTATAAGTATTATTGAGATTGATTTTTATATCTTATGTGTATTTTAAGCTAAAAATCTTTACAGGATATTTGGTTGAAAATATCTGTATATTGGCTAATTCTTGATACAGTAAACCTCTTAATTTGGTTTGTTTCAATGTTCTGAAAATGACATAAACACCAAGTCATTAACAGTTCAACTCTCAAAATGTCTGAAAATGAGGTTTATATTTTATTATGGAGTGCATTTTAAGCTACATAAGTATACATATAACTCAAGTCCTTTAGGAAATCTTTTATTTCGAAACAAAGTTAATATTTAGTTTGAAGACGTGTTATAAAATCATTACTCTGTATGGCCTTAATATTATAAGAATATTTGTGATAGTGAAACTATTTAAATGGTTAGTTAAGTTTTTTATTTCAACTGTTATAAATACTGGGCTACCATTGCTATTACCAATTGGTAATCTTAATTTATAAAGTTTTGATTATTTATACAAATTTCGAATTCATATATTTTGTCTATACCATCGCCCACCTTGACATCGAGGCTGGGTAATTAATTTTACACTCCAGGGAGAGCTCATAGATGTGTTCATAATCATACATACTCAATCATCCATTGAATGAGAAAAATTGCTCACAGTGAGCATTTTTGATGAGCATTGATTGTTGCATACTAAATATATATATGGTAATTCCACCATATTTAATACATTTAATTACACGAATTCAGATTCCAAACGTTTTGCAACTGGTAACAATAATTCAAATTTCTATTAATATGTCGAGAAACGTACAGACATTACACATATTCACTCGAATTTCGTACTTAGAGGTTGTTTTCTCACAACACATGCCGATATTTTCTCAAATATAACTAAATATTTGTATATGATATCGTTGATTTCAACATAATCATCACGCCACGGAAGCTGGTTACACATTCAAAATATAAATAATGTTAATTGAAATGCGCTCCATCTATGGGTGTTAACAAAAATGAATGTCATAAGTTCGAAACGAGTGAAATTTAAATACAAATTTTCATTTCATTGAAATCACCATCTAAAACTTTTACTATAGAGAAAAGCTGAAAATCAGTAGTAATATATGCACAATTATATAATTAATACCAAAATTTATATGGAAATATATAATATAGTAATACAGGTACATTTTATGCTCCAGGTCGATGTTTTTCGTTTAAAAACTTTTAAATGATATCCAATTTTATAACAGCTTTGTGCAACATGACACAGTCTTGTTGACAGCACATGTCTTGTAGGCGTAATAGATTAAATGGGCACAAAAATTTTTCCAATGTGTTTCGATAATGGTCACCACTCACTGTTACAGTATCGTTTTTCGGATTCTCTTGTTTCAATCTTTCCTCGTATATACTTTGACATACACTTTATCTCTCAATGGAAGAAAGTTTTAAAATATTAATTAGCCTGTAACATGAAACGCACTGTATCGTACTCCAAGTGTATTTTCAAAGACTTTTAAGATTTGGTTGTAGAGGCGCCTAGTATAATTCAAGCAAAATTCTGTTTTTTACTGCTGTAAATGGTTTACCTGAACATTCAACAGGTCCATTTCCAGTATATAATTTCCACGTGCTTGATATGATATCAATTATATATTTGTTAAGTAATTATAATATAAAATTACATTTGTAACTTAATGATTTCATTTTTTACCAAATGAAATTATATATATTTTGTTTATTTCACAGCATAGTCACGAATAATAAAAATATTACAAACCTTTATGATTTCACATCATACTACATGTTATGTAACTAGGTATAAGGATTGTTATCATACCAGTTCATCTTATAAGGCAGTGTAAAAATGTAGTCACATCTACTCCCCATAATTTACAAACAAACGTATACCGCTCTCTTAATAATTCTGATAAAGCTGTTTTGTTACTATATCACTAGTAGTCCGTTTGTTTCCTTTCCATTAAATTTGACATGTTCCATTTTTATCCACAAAATATTTAAAATATCACGTAATCATGTCCTGCAATCTCCGGTTCAAAAAAGTTAACTTTATGTATATACATACATACATAGAAGACTAACAAAACAAAAAACGAAAGACATCAACTCATTAATCGTAATACATATATTATAATTCTGCCACTTTTATTTTTTATCTTTCAACATAAATCCGAAATTTATTGTCATACTTTTTGAAAAACTGGAAGGAGAAATATATGTATATCTTTTTACTATTAAATATTTTTGACAATACATTTATTTTTGTTGTTATATATGTATATCGCTATTCTATTGTAAACGATAAGTTTTTGATGTGCCGAAAATTGAATAAAAAACAGGCGTCAAATTGGAATTTTAAATCTTAATCCATGTACTGAAGTGTATTTTGTAATAAAACAGAATTGATAACAACAACAAAAAACCGAAAAAATGTCGTAGTGATAAAAATCTGAGAAAGACCAGAATTTCTTCTACAGAAATAAATCCCTTTTTTGTGTGTGATATTTCCATGGATTAGAAAAAATATTGAAGAAAAATAAAATTCAATTAGAAGACAAAAAACCCTTTTTAATTTTAATTTCGAAACAAACCACAAAATTTACATTCTTGGGAATTTTTATTTTCTTCTTAAGATTTTCCTTCTTTTTTATATTCAACTTTGAAATGGAAATTAGTTTTTATTTTTATGAAATTAGATCATGAGAATGTGGTCTTATTTAGGAACACACAAAAATAATAAAAATGAGCATAAAATATATTAGAAAAAAAGGAAACACAGAACGAAAGTAATTTGTTATGTTGAACGTGATAAAATCTTTAAAAAAATTATAATTAGAAATTTTAAATAGCAGCAAAACACATAAAATGTTAAAACAAAAAATATTTTATCAATTGCATAACCTTATTTTATGTGTATATAGTTGTTGTATTGATTTTTTTTATCAGCGTTCAACGGGAAAAAGCGAGCGCAAATAATGGCATGATACAAAACTGTCGTAGACATTCAAAATATAAAACAAATCGAAATGCATAATTTTAGTTAGTAAATAAATATGAGGATCGTATGATAAGTTCTTCATACTGACCTTAACAAGGGTCAATAGTATTGTATCATTATTGTTTCGTTGAGCTGTGAGATTCATTTTGGGCTTTAGGATGCCATTGAAATTGAATAACAATTAAACTTGTTTTTGAAAAACAAAATAACATGTATTTTATATAATAACAAAATAACATGTAGGGTGTGAATGAGTGCAGTATATAAATAGCGTATCAAACCGGCCTGAATTTAATATTTTTACGACTGTATTATTTCTAGCAATAAAATTGGGCCGTTTTTAAAACTCCGTCCAAAGTAGTTTAAAAAACCAGTAATGATAGAAAAGACACGCAATGTGGTTGTTTAAAATAATCAGTGCTTATCTGTTGTGAGACTAAAATATAATTTTCTTTTGCAAGATAGAATAAAATTAACATGCGAAACAACTTCAAAGTTTGGTAAGAGATCCTATTATATAATAAAATCTCTGATGATACTAAAGTGAAATTAAAAATACTTTTTACAGCGATACAAAACTACACACAAAATATGTATATAGCACAATAAATCACAGAGAATACGAATTGGAGGCGAAAATAACGATCCTATATCTTCCAACAACACAGTTCTACTTAATTCCTTGTACTATTTTACCCTTGAACTATTTTTCCATATTAAAAGAAGTTGTACCGATTAGAAGTTATTAGTTTACTAAAATTAGAATAACCTTTAACATTAAATGTTAAAATATTTAAAAGCAAAATTCTAATAGAAGTCCTAGGCCCTTACTATTATTTTCGTCTTTCGCCTTATCCTTTTTCGATTTTTATCGCTTAGCTCTGAACGATTGAGAAAAATATTCGTACTTTTGCTTTCGATCAGTAGCAATATTTTAGTACATATTATTTAAAGTATTGCCAGCACAAAATTTATGTTTACGATCATTAAAGTACAATTGTTACATCGTAATGTCAACCCGGATGACATTTGTGTTTTAATATTACACATATTGTTTGTTTATAGAGAATTTATCTATTAAAACATTACATATTAAAATTTTACATATTTACTAATTAAATATATTTTTTAATTAAATAAATATTTTTTTTTAAATTGGAATATATTTAATTGACAAGATATGTTTAGTTAAATAAACTATAAACTTATATAGGTATACTCACATTTTAGGTTTTACTTTTATGTAATATTATTAAACTGTAAACCATAAGATGACAATCGAAAATGAACAACGATGAAATTTACGTTGTAAATTTTTGCCTACAGTCGTTCATTTTCGACTCTATCGAAAATAATAGGACAAACAAAGAAAAACGAACGCAAAATTAAGGCGATCGAAAACAATAGTAAAGGCTCTGGTATAAATTTTCATGATCTATCGTTATAGTTTATTGAACTAAAAGATACGCTGAAAATGATTTTGATTTACATACATGTGATACATAGATTGATACAATATTATTTAGACGATTACAAATGCTTATATTAATGAAAAATATTTTTTAATTATGTTTACGCTTATCACATCATCATCTCGTACAAATAGCCAAAATATATTATACAAATGAAAAATAAAAACTATTGATGCAACAACAACAATGTTTGACGCACAAATAAATTGTTTCTATGTTTTATGTTTCATATTGAAGTGAGACAATGCAACAGAAAAGACAACACCAATTAATAAAGACCTTGAATATAATACAAGACGTACCTAAGATCTATTTTTTGAATTATTGGTGGTGCTGGTTATAAGACCAGTAAATTTAAATATATATTTTGTATCTTGCTTATATGTTATAGAGTTTAGACGCATACAATTAAATTTCTTACTGTATTCATTTTCTTTTGGTGTTTGAATAAATTGAATGAATATGAACTTTTAGTTGTTTGTAAAACATTATTTATGTATTAAATTACATAGATAAATTTATAGATATAAAATATATCTTTACTATAATAATTGTAGTTGAATGATAATTCAGAGTTAGTTTGTTAAAATCACGTAAAATAAATTCTTTTTAATTAAATTGTATTTTTATATTATTTTTAAGTTTATTATTGTATCGTTAATGAAAGATAATTGTTTGTTTCCATATTTAATTTAATATTTAATATAATATTTCAAATGTGTATAGTGAAAACTGAAACTAAAGATTGCCATAATTATTTTAACGTACTGCTCATCAGGGCAGCAAAATAAGTTTACGACAAGTATGAGAAGAGAGACCAATGGCAACAAAATCGACACTTCTAAAATGTGATATAGATCAAAATTATATTTTTTTTCGTACCATCAAGAAATCAAAAATTTATTTAGATCAATTTTGAATGAAACTATAAGGTTTTCGTTCTCTTTCTAGTAAGGACTTATTTAAAATGTTCTAATATTGAAAACATTCATTGAGTTAGAATCTTTTTCACAACGTTAATAATCTCCAATATCGGGCAACATAAGCATTCTAAGTGTAGCATTTGACAGTAAATTAATATTTGCCTTTAATGATTTTACAATTAAGCATACATACAATATAATTGACCGGATCAGCCACAATAGTTCTATATTTCTTTTAATAACCGACTGTTGTTTTTCAATGAAGCAATAATATTTATATAAGAAGCTTCAGTTTGCAGAATACTTGCTTGTAATTTAGTTACGTTTTTAAATACGTTGTTTTTTGTTAGAGATACTTTTCTATATGGGTTTTTGTTCTATTCGGTATTAGGAGTTTGAAACCTTGTGAATTTTTTAAAATTAAAAATTCAGAAAGTTCAAACTCCTAATACCGAAGTTACATGGTTTTTGAGTTACATGGTTGAGTGACATACCTATATTGTCACTCACAACTGCCACTCAAACTTAATTATAAATTGTTTAATGTTGTCTGCTTCGTGCTGTTCATCTATTGTGAATGAACTTGAACTCAAAATGAGATATCTATCAATGATTTTGATACTTAAACTTTTAAAGGATTTTATGCCTAATGGAAGTGCATACATGTACGAATTGCCTCCTTTTTATTGCTTTTCTATTCGTAAACAAATATATTCATAAATGAAAAGATTTGATCTACAAAAATTTAAAAGATGATGGTTTTATCGATATTGCCAATAATAATAACAGAAATCTGATACTAGATTTAACTAAGATTGTTTGATTTGCTTATTCAGAAATAAGAGCTTTTAGATTCTCTACGGTAGTCTTAAATTTATACGTTTATACTTGTGCAAGTGTTATTTTTACAAACAATGGGTCTATTTCAACACGAGCAAGTAATCTGCAATATATATTTAGCTAATGTTGTGCGGTGTCAAACTATCCGATTTATTTATTCTTAAATAAGCTGTGTAATATTTACGATTTAAATCAGCAAATGGAGTAGCTGTTTGACAACGAACTCTCTTCCAGATTGAAGATCTATCATTCACAATTTCATAAAAAACTCGAAAATAAAGCAAATCAAATGACAATATTACTTGCTTAAAAAAATAAAAGTTTAAATTTCATTCTAAAAACATTTTTAAGTATAGATATTCAACTTATTTTAAATATCTTCACTTAAAATAAATCGTCTAAATAAGTTAAAAATTTAACAAAATCTATTAAAGCATCAGAAATAATTCAATTAATTAAAATCAATAATTACATTATGCTAAACTATGAGTATAATCATTAAAATACTTAATCCAATTAGAATTTATATACTTTTGAAATTTGAAATGTAATTTTTCAAATATGTAATAATAAAAATTGGGACACTATAAATCTTATAAACTTGTAAATTAATTGTAACTCTTTAAATATTTATCGCTTATGATATTGCATCAATATCTGGCTGGGAATGTAGCAACCAAATACATAGGTCTTTGTAACACAGTCACCTTGATTAAAATTAAAAACCTTCTTTCGAAAATTAAATTCATATTGGAGATCATCCGTAGGATTAAGACAGACCTCAAATGGAACTAAAGGCAACGGAGTGAAATATACTTGATCCACTATATTCATAACGCCGGCAAACGTTAAAATCGAAATCTTGCAAAGACGAATAAACAAAACTTCTACAGTATGTTGATCAAACATCGTTGACATGTAGTGACATCGTTGACATGTGAGATAAATGACGAACCACCAAAACGGACTTCTAACTTTCACAAAAAGTATGAGTTGCCCAAAACGTCGCAGTTAAGCACCTAAATTCTATTCAATTCCAGCATAAGAAATTCTATGCTAGTTTCTGATATAGTGCATAAACTAAGTGATAGGAGTTCGCTATCTTGCCTACAAATGAACTTGTTAAAATTAAAAACCATCAATTAAAGTACAAAGGTCATGGCCAATTTATCCTCCATTACTATAGGCTAGTATGAAGCTTCGGAATGTACAGATCGACTACATATATCGAACATAAATACATGTGTCTTCTATTCGGCTGACTAATAATGTAAAAACTAATTGAGAAAGCTCTGGGAGAGCTTCGGTCCAGAAGGGAATAGAGAAATTTAATTCTAAAATGCACTATTGTGAAACAAAATATATGTAATAGTTCACCATTTAATTACATCATTTCAAACGCTAATCACATACATACATATGTGTGAATGCTTATGTTTATGTGAATATTATCTTATAATTTTTCTTTCTATAGTAATAAAAAGCCAATTAAACTTAGGTATAATGCAAAATATTCTGTAACTGTTTTCAAATACTTACACGTACATAATGTCAATATAGAAAATGTGAAATTTAATGATATCTGTTATATATTAATGTCGAATAAAGGCGAAATTTAAAAGAAAAATCCAATTAGAATAATTGGATAGACAAATATTGGTCGGTTACACAAGTACGTTTGTATGTGTCCCCTTATTTCTAATATCGAAGTGTTGTTATTAACTTATTTAATTCTTGACAAAATAATTGGTAAATTAGATAATAAACCGAGGAAAAATTCGTAATAATGGGAAAATAAGAAATTGGTTGGGTAGGTTTAATTTTTCGTTTCTCGTGTTTTGGGGCTAATTAAATTACATTCAAATAAAGAAAAACATTTCACCATTCAATTAGTTATCAACAACCAACATAATTTTTATAAAACTTTTTTATATTTAAGTACAACGGAATAATATAGACTGTAGATATCTTAAATTTATAGTTTTCTTTTTAATTTTTGTTTTTTCATTAATTTTGAATATTTAATTTAACTACTATTCTATTTATTAACACAAAAAATATATAAATTATTATTTATAAATCATTTTTATTTTACTTTTTTGGTTTTTATCCCTAAAGGCTATTTACATTTTTAAAAAATTTAAAAGGAGTAAATCATTCAATTTTTTATAAATTGTTAATTTTAAATTAAAAATAAGTAAAAACTTTTTACTTGTTATTACATAAGTTCATGTTTTATGATTTTCTGTGTAATCAAAATTTAATACTATACAAAATTATTAATATTTTGAATATATTAAAATATAATGTTAGGTCTCATTAAAGTTACTATTTAAGACGAATTTCAATGTGACAGTATATTAAATTTAATTAATTTTTGAAACAAATTAATTATATAAATTGTAAGAATTCTTCTAATCTGAAAAGAGCATAGAATAGAATATAAATCTTAAAGTTGCTTCGCATACCTTCGTTGCTTCGTTTTAACTATCAACAAAAAATTTAATTTTTTAAAATAATTATTTCTTTATGTTGTTACCAAACCAAATGAAATACATCTTACTGTTAAATGGAACGGAAGTTAAAGATATTTTTGATAAAAATTAAAGTAAAACGTTGAATGAATTTTAAATAAAAATAATTATCATATAATAAATGTGAGAGATAAATAATATAAGCACAAACAAAAAGATTATCTTATTTGAGTGCGAATATTGTTTTAAAAAAAGGTAAACAGTTACCAACTTGAATTGTTATTTTTAAACATAAAATTCATTACTAATCAGAGGACCGTAAAAACGTCAACTTTTCAAAATAAATTAATTTTCAGTACTTTGGCTCTATATTTATTATAAAGGTTATTATCAATTTTATTAAAGTCGAGTACCAAATATCATAATATGAACACACATATATGTCAAGTAAAAACCAAAATTAAATTGAAAAACGTATTTTCATTTTGCTTATCTGAAGCGAAACGATCATTTGTAACCTTTCCCCCATAACCCTTTTATAAACTTTCCTGACACCTACATACATCATAACATCACAATATAAAAAAATCTACCTTAAGTTTCATCCATCATCAATAATACTTGTATTATGTAATTTTTCTTGTGAAAATGGAAAAATAATCACACATGCGAGAAAATTTCCTGTATAAACACTAAATTAAAATTATTTCTTACGATTTCTTTTATCCGGAAAATATATGTACATACATACAAAAAACGAAACGAATAGGTTATATGAGTTTGTGAAAATTCTATGAAAAAAAATATTTTTTTTTTCAAATATGAATGAATTTCGTTTTGATTAAATAAATAAATCATATTATTCTGTGTACATATCTGGTAGTGAAGGTGTTTTCTTACATTTACCTTAGGTGTTCTGTTCGAATTTTGTTTTCAAAAAGGAAAACAACCCATAAGATTTGTGAAAATATATATTATGTTTTCTTAAAAAAAAAGTAATTTTATGTCTTAATGAAATAGATTTAGGTGAATTTGTAATAACATAAATGAAATATGAATATGTTATAGCAATATTTATGTAATTAACGGGGATTTATTTTTATGTATGGTGTTATTTTATTTGTAAATTGCTACCGGTATTTAAATTTTTTATTGAGAATAATAACCTTTACGTACAAATGTGTAAAATATTAATTTCGTGAGGTGTATATATAAAAGTTTAACATATGCATTCGAAGAAAATAAATTTAACAATATTATTAGAATTTTTTAAGAGTAAGACTGCACTCCTAAGGATATCTTTACTTATCAAAATTATACTTTTTGTAACTTAATGTAAGCGTTTTCTACAAATTGAGAAATATATAATATATGACGTTTTTGCATCATAATAACCTATGGCTTAGAGGCCGTAAACGGACCTTACCGCGTCTTAACTGAGACCTCACCAACCATTGTAATGTATTGGTACACATTGTAGGTGGTCAGCCTAACGAATGTTTTTACACACAATCGATTTTTTATGACATCCGGAGCATGTTAATTTGTGTTCAACGGCGAGAATCGAACTCTAGACGGCGGCGTGATTAGAAACTCTCTTAACCATCAAGCTACAACCGGTGACCATAACATAGATTTTAATGAAGATTTTATTTATTGCTTCTAGGAAATTTGCATCACATATTATAAAGATGGTTACATCAGAGAAAATTTATAAAATAATACATCTGTCATACTGACGAGTATCGGTACCATATTAAAATTATGTTAAAGTTATATATGTATATGATCGTTGGTCATACTTACTAAAATCAATTAAACGTGGACGTGTAAACCATTTAAATAACGACCGATAGTAATTTATAGAACATAGACATTGTTTGGAATATCACTTATTTACAATATTGTTCAGAAATATATCAAATATAATATACAGTTTTAGTTAAATGTACTGAGTAAACAATGAATGTAATAAATCATTATTCATATGTGTAGTTGTAACCATAGCAACACAAAAAAACTTGTGAATAATGATTTATGTTTTGGTTGTTTGAAATATTATATGAAATATTAGTTGGTATGGTTTTATTAATCAGAACCCTGTGTGTGTACTTTATTTAAATACTTTATTTGAGGCAAATAAATGATTCTCCGAAAAGATTGTGTTAAATAATTATTTCAAAGTGCCAAAAAATGAATTTTTTATCAGCAATACCTACTAAAAAATGTTCTATTATTATAAACTATTGAAAAAATTCATGCTTATAATAATCAACTCGGGAAAATATTTTCAGAACCAAGACAACTATTTGTATATTTAAAATATTTTTTTTTAAATCGAACCTGCACTTATAAATTACAATCACAAATTGACATGAAGACTTTTCCTTTGCAAATAAACAAAAAATGTACAAAAAAATTATTAAATCTTAAGTGTCTAATAGTCAACCATTTAGTTTTCAAAATAAAAGTTACAAATTAGACTTTTTCACATAGGTTGTTTTTTATTCATGTTTTGGATTGTGTTATAGTTGTAAAATGCTATACTTCACTTGTAATTTAGTTTACTAAAAACGTAAAAACAGCTTACGATTTTAGTCACATAAATAAATACATTATACGTGTAAGTAATTAGTTTCAGTCAATTAAGTCAGAAAATGATTATATCCTTCTTTTTGATCAATATATTACTATGCAGAGTTGAAAACAGAATAATGCAAACTGTTGCAATTAATTCTAGGAAGGTATTTAGTAGAAATCCGTATTAAAAAACGTATTGCCGCTGAGAATCATGCTCATATCGTTTACCTCTATTTCTGAAATTGAAAAGCCATATTAGCGGAAGTTTGATAGAATCTTGATCAGATTCGTCTTCAAATATGGGACTGTTGAACCTTAACAAATGAACACGAGATGCTATTTATTCGAGACGATAAGCATGCGTATAATAAAAAGCTATAAAATTTAGTTCTGTTAACGTTCTGCGAGATGATCTCTTGAAGTTGTGCTGCTTATCGGCATTTGAAGAGGTTGATGGTATTACGACGTAGAGAACGATTTATATATGTATATATATATATATATATATATATATATATATATATATATATATATATATATATATATATATATATATATATATATATATATATATATTCAAAATTGTTTGGTAAGTTCATTTTAATTTTCGATTACAATATCACATCCCAAAATTAAAATGTTTAATTGAAGGTGTGGGAGTTAGCATGTAATCAACCGTGTATTAATATCAACTAGTTTAGTAATTTTAAATGTAGAATATACAGCACACTGTTAATTCGTAGAAATATATATATATATATATATATATATATATATATATATATATATATATATATATATATATATATATATTTATATATATATATATATATATATATATATATATATATATATTTATATATATATATATATATATATATATATATATATATATATATATATATATATATATATATATATATATATATATATATATATATTATATAAATTCAATCTACCGAGACACAAATTATTTGTATTAAAATATAAACATATTTCAATTCAATTAAATTTATAATACAGTATAATTGTGTATTCTAACAGTTATACAATTAATAGGAAATTAATGACAATCTATTGGTTTTCTATGAATTAAATATTTTGAAAAAGCAAAATTTGTATGTTTTTTAAATGATACCAATATAAATTAAAAGTAGCAACAACACAAAAAATAGAATAAATTATTCATTGTGTGAGTAATATGGGATGTGATAATTACGGTCATTGGTGTAGAAACAAAAATAAATTAGAATTCATATATCTCGTTTATATATCTACGTTTATTATTTTTTGTTCTTTTCAGATATGTAAATTGTATTACATAATAAAAAACTGAAGGTTAAAATTTAAATTGAAGCAACCAATGTAATATTAGTGAAAATGTAGGAACCAAAGTTAAAATAAATTCGGTAATATGTTTCCTTGTTTTTGTAATTAATGTAAATGTTTATGTATAAATAAACTTTAATCAGTTGGCTAAAGAAATAATCGTTATTTAAGTTTAATTTTAAAAATCTATAAAGTATAAAAATTTAATAAATTTACCCCAAAACAAATAAGTAATTTAAAAATTAATTTATAAAATTTAAAAAATATATACATATAATTTATTCATGTTCTGTTTGTTGTTTTATTTTTCGTGACCTTCCAATATCAAAATAGCACACCTAAATAGCTATTGAGCAAGTATTTGATAAACGATTGGATGCAAAACCAGAATCCAAGCCGACATGTTTTCGAATTATAAATTTTGTTTATCCACAAGTCACTCCACAAGACACTCGGATTGTGTCTTGAAAAACACACCTGTTTAGTTTGCATTACATTAAATACAACCGCCCAGGTGGCACAGTGGTGAAAGCTGCGGCAGTTGGAGCGGGAGGTGCTTAAGATGGATAAGGGATTTTTCACCATACGATTACGATCGGTGGTGTGAATAAACACATCTATGACCAAATCCATCTTCCGTGTCAGTATAGGCTGTCATGGAGCTATGCAATGTGCATATGTTTCTACGTAAATCCTATAGCCGTACGTCCTCGATTTGGCTGTATTGGTGTAAGGTAAGGACGTTAATAAGCGTACCGCAAAAGAGTTGTAAGTGCCTCGAGCCCCGAAACATATTTGTAGAGATAAAAAACAAAATACTTTAAATACACGTCGTTATACAAAATATAAACAATACAAAATAATTAAGTAACTAATAACATAATTTACAATTATCATCTAAGTGCCAATTAAGGAATTTTAGTTACAACTTTGTTTGTCTCTATAATCGTTAAATTTAAAAAAATAATTAATACAATTTAATCATAGCTAAGTCCAGAAAATATCAATAATTTAAATTTGTATTGTCACGTTTATTAAATTTGTATTGTTGTCGTACGATCGTACACAGTATTGCCTGTTATAAATAATAAAACGTAAGACTTTACCTGGAAATCTTCCTCAGTACTTGATCTTCAATTCATATTAATCAATATGCATTTTATAACTACATATGTAAAACCATAGCTAAAAGTAGTTAAATCCATAAACTATCGATTTTTTGGCACATGTACGAGTTTATAATGTACTTACTTAATTTTCTTTATAGTACGAAACAAATATAAATTCTAAACATTAAAACTTTTTAAAACTCAATAATCGTATCTTACTTCCATTCCATTAAGTAAAATTTTCCTGTTTTCGTTTTTCAATTTCCTTATTTTTAATAAATCTTTCTAAATTATTTTCCATGCCAGATCAATCGATAAAATAAGCCACACAATCTAAAGAATTCACTTTATTTGATAGAAAATGAACCATTGCTAATAACAAATATTGATTAAATACAATGTTTTAATTTTTTGTATACCTTGGGTTGTTAAGCAAACTAGTACAGATACCTACGAATAGCTTGAGTTTGTTTAATGGTTACCCTTAAGATTTAATATTCGAAACTCATAGCAATATTATCTATGCTAAACTCATAGCAATAGTATCTATAGATGGAAAATTATATTTCTCAAATATGTTTTATTCCATTAAAATTTTGTATGAGAAATTAATTTGTTTATTTACTTATATTTTATTTATTTTCATATTAATATTATTTCATCTATCTGTTATAACTTTCTCCCTTATTAGACTAACTACATCACGGAAGTATGGTAATATTTGAAAAACATTAACCTTACTGATCACATGGCACCGTGGTTATAGCTGCGACAGTTGGAGCGGGAGGTACTGGGTTCGAATCCCTATAGGGGCGGGATGCAAAAGGGATATTTTCCATCTGATTGAACTGAACACACATATGCCTCCCTGTTGGAACGCAGATCTCATGGGCCAACGCATCTTCCATGTCAGTACTATAGGCTGGCATGGAGCTTTGCAATGTGCAGATGTTTCTACGTAAATCGGACCTATATCCGTACGTCCTCTATTTGGCTGTAAGGAATAAGGTAGGACGTGAATAAGCGAGCCGCGAAAGAGTTGGGAGTGCCTTGAGCCCTAAAACAGATTGGAAAGATAAAAAACAAACAAATAAACAATAACCTAATAAAAAAGGAATAATATTACGAACGAATTGATATAAATTAGTAATTTATTCGTTTATTAAAGTTAAACCGAAATTTTTTGATTATCGTTCACATTCAGCATTGGCATTTATGTACCAACATAAGAAACGAAAGGAACTACTGATAATTATACAGTAATAGATAAATATAATTAATAAAAGCTATAAAACATTCTTAATTATCAAAAACCAAACCTTTGTCGTTGTTTAATTTGAGATGTTTTAGTTTTTAATTGTTGACCACTATATTAATTTATAAACTCAATCTCAAATTTATGTTTATTTGAACATGATGCGGACGATGCGTTAAGCCAAAATAAGAATTAATAATTGGAAATGACTTATCCAAACTCATGATGGAATTTAAACTTCCATAAATATAAATTAATCAACTTAATTTTCAATTTTTGTTAAAAAATACAGAATTAATGTTTAAATTAATTCATTTAACTCATCTATCAGGCTAAATAGCTTAAATATTTAACACTGTAAACTAGATATATTATATGTTGTAAATCGTGCAACATTTTTGATAGCGATGAAATACATATATATATATATATATATATATATATATATATATATATATATATATATATATATATATATATATATATATTTATATATATATATATATATATATATATATATATATATATATATATATATATATATATATATATATATATATATACCAGACCTAATAGACGTATAAAATATTATTTACTATTGAAGTGTTTAAATTAAAGACAGTGCTTCAGCTTCTATACCAGTGACATGTAGCTAACCTTGAACGTAGAAATAATGTATGTAAAATGCAGACAATATTGACCTATTGCACTGCACAATGCATTGATTTCGGTAAACTGATAAAAGATAACATTATTATTACTATTAATAAAACGGTCAAGAGAGGTGGGCACTAACACGCATACACAAAGTTATAGAAGCCTGTGACTAAACTCAACTCGGGGTTGTGAATTTTAGAGTATAATTACCGAATTAAAAATAAAAAGATATATTTTTTAGAAATATAATATATAATTACCGAACCAAAAAATATATCTTTGTGTTTTAATTATATATGCATATATTTTCAACAAAACAAAACTAAGTCTTAGTTTTTATAAACAATTAATGACACTTCTTTTTCTGTTTAATTTGTTGATTTTTATTTTTCAGTTTTTTAGTTTTATAGTTTATAGAAATCACAAGAGTTAAATTACAAAAAATTAAATCGCCAGATACTTTTTCTTGAAAATGAATAAAAAGAAATTAATATTTTTTATTAATATAATTTTTGACATTTTTTCATAACTTACATACTATACATATGCCTAGAGTAAAGATTTTTCGTAAAAAAATTCACATGATAGCATTTCAGTGACAAGTTTTTTGTATGATGTCAGCGTTTCGAAATATAATAATATTCACTAGAATAATTTTTTATAAATCAGTATAAATAATCTACGTTCAAACCAAACATTTTTTTTTGCTGTATAAAATCTAAAATTTAAGTAAAGTAAAATATATGTTAATTTTGTAATTATTTTGAAATAAACATGCTCCCGTTCGAATATTATACTTTGTATTTCCTTTTAATTCATCTTAATAAAAATTCACACTTCATTCATATTTTTGTTAAACTATTTTGTTACAAAAAGTATCTTCTCGAAAATATTCGTTCGAATGATGTTCGTTTTAATTTCCGTTTAACAATTTTTATTGGCCATAGTTTATACGGCCATTTGGTTTTTATATAAGGATTAGAAACCCGCATTAGTATAAAAATGACGAATGACAAATTACAATTACAAGTAATACAATTATTTTAACTTTTATTGCTGACCCATCGAATTAGTTTTAATATTATGTTTACGTCATTTTAACATTTTTAATAGCGAATGTTTCCAAACTACATAAGTTTCCAATATTTAAACCTGATGTGTTTACTACAGTAGTCCTGCAACTATTATACACATAAGATATTTCTTTTCTTATATTAACTCTTATTATTTTTAAACAATCAAAAATGACGAAGATTGTGGCGTTCTGAGCAACTCCAACAAATACAATTAAATTATCTCACGCCACAATTAATTAATAAAATCAATATTTCGAGTTAAGTTCATGTAATTCACTAGTACTGTCGCGTCACGACTGAACGTATACAGGTATCCCTCGTATAACTTCGCGTTAGTTACGTTCCAATAGGTATTTTTAAACAAAATACATACTTAATAACAGACGCACTTGTATTTAAACTCAAAATTAAAATCAGACTTAGTTATAAAATAAAAACACAAAATAAATATTATAATATTACAAAATTCAAAAAACCTAACATAAACTGAAAAAATTAAGTTTTTTAACAAACTTCATGGTTGTTCAGGATAACGACTAATGTGTTTCACTGTCTTCAAACATAATATTTCGCGAAAAACGTTTTGGGCGTGCAATAGCTTCGCGTTATTAAAAAGTAGAAATTTCGCGTTGTACTGAAACCGATTATTTTTTCAAATCGCGTTATAACGAAAACGCGTTGTAAAGTATCGCGTTAAACGAGGGATACCTGTATATACGAATCGCACAGAATGAACATCAAGTCCGGTAGCATATGCCTGATGAGATGGATTTGATCTTTTCGATCACCTAGTCATTCAATGACATCATCATCAGATCGAAACCGGCCTAGTGGATTTCAAGATACAAGCAACAACTCGGATTATACAATTACATTCAAATTTACATATAGCTTACACGCTTTCTTCAAGATATATTGTTATAAACATAAGCATTAAGCATTCGGTTACTCATAAGTGTGATGAAAATTAGCAAAGCGAACAATTTTTACTAATCAAAGCAGTGATTTTAAAACGAGAGGGCGCGGCTCACTATGGAGCCCTGGAGCTTTTGCCAGGGAGCCACAAAATAGTTTAGTATTAAAAAAACATAAAAATGTGATCAGAGAGATGATAGTGGATACAATCCTTCGAATTTTTAATCGAATTTTTACATGATCCAATTAATTATCCGATATTGATAAATAATCTATTAATATTAATAATTTATTTTGATTTTTAAGTTAAAATAATTGTTCTACAAAATTTATATTGACCTAATTCGTTTATATTGATCTAAGTTTATATTGACATAATGCCAGGTTCTAGTGTTCATTTTTGTCCACTGTCGATCGATGTAAAAAGAAATTGATATTATGAATATCAATTTATTTTTAAATGTCTCATTCGGAATAAAATTATGAAGATCTTTATAGTTAGTGTTACACAGTTGAGAGACCATTTCTATATTAAATTGGTTAATTGATTAAATTTGTTAATTGATTATTAACGTAACTGTAAGTATTAAAGTGTTAATAGATAATTCCAATCGTCGGATAAACTACAGAACAAAATTAATTTCTCAGATAACACATCTGGTCTCGCCAAATCAGGTTATGTATCTGTCATAATCGTTCGGTCTGACTCAATGTGAATTGAAAAATCCACAGGTAAGCCACTGAATTGATTTATTCCGTATTCGACAGATAGCTTTCCCGCATTTTATTCGACGATTGAAAGGACTTGCCTTAGAAATTCTATATTTTGAGAAATTATAGGATTTCTTTATTTTAAGTTATTAGAATTTTTTAATTATTAAACAATGAAACCGTCATTAATATAGTATCAAAACCAGACACATCCATATATATATATATATATATATATATATATATATATATATATATATATATATATATATATATATATATATAATAAAAACTTTAAGTTAAACAATTTAAATTAAAACTTACATTTCTCAATAACTCTTAGTTAAATAAATGAATGATATAAAGAAATATCTAATTAAATTTATATTTCAGTGTAAAAATTTGACTGTTTCTGACCAAATGTCGAGAAAGTTCTTTATGTAATATTATCATAAATAACTTATGAAGCGAATGATATTTCAAAATTAAATTAGGTTTTAAAACTTAGTAATCAGATAACAAATTTTTTTCAAGTCATTCTAACAAATATAATAATTGTGTTTGGCAAAGTTGAAGTTATATGTATTAAATATATGTCTTCATCTTAATATAGAATTTTATTTATACAATTTTACAGGCTACACCAACAAAACTATTAAAAATCGATTGTTGATTAGTCTATCAATTTCAAAGGGAATACATTTATTTCTAGACATCTATTAGTGAATCGTAATTTCTCAAAACTCATAACTACTGATAGATTGGAAAAGTTTTTATCTCTAAATAGCATAATAAGAACAATATGTTGTGCACAACCACCGAATTCAATTCACATAATTAATGATTAATTTGGTATGAAAAAACTAAAATTGCTTTGCATTCAAACTTATAATAAAACCACTTGTTGAAGTGTGATTTGTGATGCTTGGTGCTGTAAGCGTGACAGCTAATGATAAATGGCGGGAGTTAAACTTTCGACTCCACAGGAGTGGCATTGATTGACAGCTAGGGCGCTGGATCAACCAGCCGATGAAGACGTTTGTCTTGAAATGTATGGCATCTTGTATGTAGTCTGTAATATTCGTTTCGCTAGGCCGGTTTCGATCTGATGACGTCATTGACTCGTTGTGTGATCGAAAAGATCAAATCCATCTCATCAGGCATATGCGACCGGACTTGATGTATGTTGCATTTCGTTTCTATATATACTGTGAGGCTTTGTTGCAACAGTTCTAGCGAATTTACAGAATTTGACTCGAAATCTTTTTTCGATTATTTTTGTTTATACTTCACTATTGTGGCGTGACTATTCGTCGTATTTGTGAACGCCACATTACCCCCCCGAAAGTGATTTCCCCCTTCGACTGCGATTGTTAAATGTATTGGGTACAAGGCTGCAGTAATTTTAGAATCCGGATTTTTTTTTGGCAGGAGGGTGCTGTGTGCTAAAGTGTTGCACTTGGAAATGTTGGGAGGTCGTGTATTGAGAAGGTTATTGACGTGCTATGCCCTAAACAGGGTCGTCGGGGTCACCAAATGTTGAAGTGTGATGTATGATGCTTGGTGCTGTAAGCGTGACAGCTAATGATAAATGGCGGGAGTTAAACTTTCGACTCCACAGAGTGGCATTGATTGACAGCTAGGGCGCTGGATCAACCAGCCGATGAAGACGTTTGTCTTGAAATGTATGGCATCTTGTATGTAGTCTGTAATATTCGTTTCGCTAGGCCGGTTTCGATCTGATGACGTCATTGACTCGTTGTGTGATCGAAAAGATCAAATCCATCTCATCAGGCATATGCGACCGGGCTTGATGTATGTTGCATTTCGTTTCTATATATACTGTGAGGCTATGTTGCAACAGTTCTAGCGAATTTACAGAATTTGACTCGAAATCTTTTTTCGATTATTTTTGTTTATACTTCACTATTGTGGCGTGACTATTCGTCGTATTTGTGAACGCCACACACTAATCACATGCATTTTAAATTATTTTAGTCCAAGAAAGACTGGTAAGCACATACCATTTTATACTTTTTTCCAAGATAAAGAGTTTTGATAATATTATCAATATTTTAAAACATCTAAATTTAATAATTTTCAAATAAATGTAATATTTTTCAAACTTTTGTATATACTTATATGTATGTATATATCCAATTATAATTCTATAAGTTTCAATCATTGAACTGTTATTGTCTTTGTCTGTGTATAGCGTTTTGTAATTTTTTATGTAAATTTCTAAATAACTGAATTCTAAATAAAAATATAACTTTTATTTCTATTTAAAAATGGTTGGTAATTAAAGTTTAAAGCGCATAATTTATTTTAATCCTGTTAAATGAATTAGCGATTTGAGTTTTAAATACTCATTTCGAAAAATGGATTAAAACTTGAGATAGATCGATATTTATTATTAGTTAAATGCAATATATAACCATTTTGTATAAACACTAATTAAATTAATTAATTACTGGTCTTTTGTATGTTATATCTAGAGTTTGATATTATACATATATTGTTTGACGACATCAAAACCTTAGCCTAACCAATCAAAACATTGAGTATGCCTCTTATTTTTATCTTTGGTACCAATATATTTGGTACTGGAGTTACGATTGACCTTTCTCGGTCAATCCGAAAGAAAATATTGAATTTTACATGAGCAAGTCTTCGAAATACTTAAATTATAAGCTCAAATAGAAAATACATTTCGAGTAAAGCATTCTATGGATTTGATTTATTGCAAAAAGGCCACTAGACTATTGGAATAATAAGTCTGAAATCTTAATTTATTTCGAATTTGAATTTCATATGTTAATTGGCTATTTCTAATTATTTTGATACATTTGAACAAGGACATAATGTTTCTCAATAATTTCAAATTTAATTTTTAAAAATTAATAAACCATAATTGTTAAAATCGTTTTATACAAATTTGTCGTTTAAAATCAAATGTCGGTGAAATTATTTATCGAATTCGGATTAATTAGGTGTTAATAATACTTAAAATTAAAATTTACTCATTTATCCGTCTAATTTTTTCATTATTTAATACCAAAAATAATCAAACGTTCACGTTTCATATTAAAACACATAAATTTTCGATCCAAAATCAAAATCGTTAGCTAATAGAGTTCAACTATCATAATTATTAATAAGTAACTTAATAGAATAAATTATTCAACATAAATCCTATTTATATATTTTATACTATTAAATTACACAAAAAATGAAACAACAATAATAGTGCATAATATAATATTTATTAGTATCTGAATGTGTTTAATCATTTTGTATTTTTGCATGACATGGAGGTTTATTTTATTTCAATGAAATGTATATTACAAATATTATGTTAAACTCGTTTAGGTACGAGTATATTATATGTATCCAACATGTATCCCACCAACTATTATTTCTATTATAAATATTGCTATCATTGTTTTCTAATATTGATTTCAAAAAATTAATGAAAAATCGATTTTATTATATAGAACGTACGTATGTACACTCTATATAATGTAAGAAATATATTTATGACATAATGTATATGAAAAATTAAGTTGAAATATGTTATTTCCGAATAAAATAAGTTTTTTTATAATTTGTTATTTATAAAATTAAACTATATTAATTATGGTTTAAAATAAATAACGATGTGAGTAAAATTTAATTAGTTTGTCTTGTTGGACAAGTAGGAATGAGTTTGTCTATCAAATTAACGATTATTTTATCTAAATATATTTTGCAAGAAATCAAGGATTGATTACCCCAGTTAACATGGAAGTTTTTAAAGATATTGAAAATGTATACTTGCTTACGAAGATAACGAAAATTCAAATTGTGGTATGAAAATATACACTGTACAATTTTACACGACTTTAAAGTATAAAATATTTAAGATTGTAAAATTTATTACAATTTATGTTATTTGACTATCTGTATTCAAAAGCCCAACATCAAAACGCAACATCTATTATAAATTATGACAAAAATTTAATAGCACCAAAAGCTAAACAAAATATTTTAGTTCTATTAAATAATTAATTATTTTGTTTTGTCATAGTTAAAACTAATAATTTTCCTTTATTTACCAAAAATTAAAAACTTAGTTTAATTTTGATTTAACAATTTATTTAATTATTATTTGTAAATAATTGTACTCATATAAGTATATAATTATATACGTATATAATATCAGAGGTTCATTTTTGAAAATAAATGTTTAACGGCTCTTCATAACTCGAGGAGTACTGAAAACTAATTATATTATTCAAACTATAGTGAAGGCTCCTTATAAGCAATATCATCATAATGAAATTACCAATACCAAAGAATATGGTTGAATGTGAAGCATGAACGTTAAATTAATTAAGTATAACAGATTATTAATCAAGTAAAACAAGGTGATGTGAATACAAAAAATGGCACATCACCGATTTCATATCAAAAGACTTTTAATGAAAATATAAATTTCGATTGACTCATGAGTAAAATCATGACAAATTCTCAGAAAGAGTTTAGCATTATTATCAACTACAATTCCAACAGCTATAAAAACTATTTTAAAAGTCAGTTTATTTCATTGGAATCGCAAGTTTTTAGTGATTTTGTACTAATAAAAAAGTCACGAAAAAGTGATATTTCATCAGATTCTATCGCCTGGTAAAAGTATAATGTATATGTATGTAGGATAGTCGTGATGTTTCGTAGATATTCGTATTTTGTATTTAGTAAGTTTCGTTTTAAATTATTTTATTATTGTATTTATTAACACAAGAAATTTAATTTGATTTGAATATTTGGTACTTTTTTTAAACATTGAATATATTATAACGAAGAACGAACGTAATATACATCGAAAATGCTAATGGTCCCGGTTTTTGTACGCCATATATGTAATATTTTTTCACAATTTATTAATTTATTAACAAAAACAAAATTCACAATTTATTAACAAAAACAATATAAACAAAAATGAGAGTAAGACTTAGTTTTGGCCGTTTGAATTCTTTTGATTTGCGTGTGACTTGTCAATAATCCGGATACAAACTGGGACAGAGCCGTAACAAAATTTATTAAGCATCCAGAAAATACTTATTGTAATAACAATCATAAGTATTGAAACTTTCAATAATATGAGTTCTGTGGGTTTAAGAAAATCTATTGAAGTTGTAATTGTATAAGATAGGATGGTTTATAGAAATGGTATGTTAATGTGGTAACACGAATCGAGCATTTTGACACCATCCTCAAATCGACTTCGCGATGCAGATTAATTTAAAAATTTATTTATTTTTTAATTATACAGAAACTGCGGAAAAATTAAAAAATTTTTGGGAAAAAATTGATTTCTAATCAACATCGCTGTCAACTTCGATGATCTTTATATGTGTTTCTCCATTTAGT
>OZ010737.1:106479016-106489016 GCA_963932295.1 Tipula lateralis
TCGAATAAAATTATTGGATTGTTATAAATTAATTTCACTACAATAATGAATATAAAATAAATACATTTTGTTTATCGGGATCCAGTAGAAATATATATCATTCTAAATTTATTGTTTAGGATAAATAGGATCTTAACCGTACAATCAATGTGTACATGCTACAGTTTTTGTTAAATTAAGAAATTAAAATAATTGCGAGGTTTTATAAATGACAAATTACAGAAACAGGTTTCGTTTAGTTTTAATTTAACAAATAATTTAAGTAAGAAGTTGTGGTTAATTAAAAAAAGTAGTAAAGATCAACTGTAAGGCATAAATTAATTAAAATACTAGAAGAAATTAAAAATAAGTTTTAATAAGTGTGAAATGCGGAACAACGGTTTTATTTAAAAAAATTAAGTGATTAATTATATAATGCAATTTTGAATTCACAAACTTTAGCAGAACCAGTTTTGTGTCAAGCTAACAAATTATTCTTTAGTCAATTTCTTCGAAAGGCATTACATAAAACTTGATTAAAACGTATAATTAAACTTACTTATTGCTTATTGATTTGTATTTGAATATTGATAACGAAAATATGTACAGGGTGTCCACCGGAAAGGTAAACTTCTTAGTTTTACCGCCATTTTGGTAAACGTTAGTCCTGACAGTTCATATTTGGCACTTTGGCAGTCGTGAAGTGGACACGTGCAAATTTATTATGGAAAAATATTCGATAAACGTGTTTTAATCGTTAACTTTTAAAAATTTTATCAAAATCAATCATCGATTACTGTGACGATGAGAAAGTTACGTGAAATTTTTGGGAGGAACAACGTGCCAACAAAACGCACCATTTATCGTGTAATGAATGATTTCGAAGAAAGAGGGTCTGTAGGTGAAAGGCCCAAGCATGGGACACAACGTACTGCAAGATCGGCTAAAAAGTGTTCAAAACAATCCATCAACCTCAATTCGGCGCCGTGCTCAGGAGCTTGGTATTCAAAGAACAAGTTTGGCTACAATTTTCCACCAGGATTTTTATTTGTTTCCATTTAATATTCAGTTGACACAAAAGCTTCTTCCACAAGACCATCTACGCCGCCGTACATACGCCAATAGGATGCTACAGCTCGCCCATGACCACCCCGATTTTCATCAAAAAATCATGATGAGTGACAAGGCACTATTTCATTTGAATGGATATGTGTATAAACAGAATTCACATATCAATTCAAATGAAAATGTCTGGGCAATTGAAAACCCTCAAATTATTCATCAGTCACCTTTACATCCATTAAAAGTGACAGTCTGGTGTGCAATTCGATCAGGAGGAATCATTGGACCTTACTTCTTTGAAAATGAAAACGGCACAACGGTAATTGTGAATGGGGAGCGATATCGTGATATGATTGAAAACTTTTTAACGCCTGCATGCTTTGGGCTTGATTAACATGTGGTATCAACAAAACGGTGCCATATCGCATACAGCCAGGATTACAATGGAATAGCTGCGAAACATCTTTCCACAACAAGTTATCTCAAAAAATGGTGATGATGATTGGCCTCCACGGTCGCCTGATTTGACTGCTCCGGACTTCTTTTTGTGAGGATATCTGAAAAGCAAGGCTTATGCAAACAAACCAGACAAAATATTCGTGATGAAATTAATGAAATACCACGTAAAATGTGTGAGAATGTTATGAAAATGTGCTCCAAAGAGCTCACATTTGTGAGGCTAACAGAGGCGGACATTTATCTGATATTGTATTCCATACTTAATTGCCGACATTAAATGAAACATTTATCAATATAAGATCCATTCTCTTTCAGAATTCTCTTTCACCCTGTATATATATATATATATATATATATATATATATATATATATATATATATATATATATATATATATATATATATATATATATATATATATATATATATATATATATATATATAAAGAGGGAGATAGTGAGAGTATCCTTTTAATGATTACAGTGAAAAAATTAAATTCGGTTAGTAATGATTTTCAAAAATTTATGTTGTTTAGTGAAGATAACTGAATTTTAAACTTGACGTTAAGCATTTTAGTTGAAAGTTTCAGAAACATCTTTTAATGTAATTAATAAAAAATCGTATTTGCTAGCACCGATATCTTTTATGCAAATTCTAAAAATATATTAGGATTTTAAAGCGGTACTACATAATCATATCAAAAGTCATATAATATCAAAGCTATATAAGGCAAATTAACAATCAACACAATATTATTATTTTTGTGTAGTTTGATAAAATTTAACCGATAATCAATCAAGTCTTAAGTTAACATTTAATACTAAAGACTATACCAGAAGCTTACTGTATAGGTTATTAATAATAAGTAATCATTATATGTATGTTTTGAAAATAAATGAGACTAAAAATGTGAATATGTATGTATAACCTCATTGGAATCTTAAATAAAATATGAAAATTTTATTCCGTAAAGACATACTCACAAAAGAAACAATCAGTTGACAATGATATTACTGAATTAATATCATTATCACTGTCAACTGATATACAGTTTAACTAAACTTATTCAATTAGCTTCAATAAACAAATCAATGTTGACTATCATATTATTTTATTAAAAATCACTCTTATCATAGGAAAAGCTTACTTTGCCATCATATTTTAAAATATATTTTTATTTCAAAAAAAAATATTTGAGATAACAGATTTCGGAATATCAAGTGATGCATGAAAGAAATACTGGTAATCGTATTTTTTTTAAACATGATTAAATATTTTGGTATTTTATATTTATTCATAGTTCTGTCAAAGTTCTTCAACATAAAAAACCTATTCGTAGAGTTAAAAAATTAAAAATCATATATAAATTATTTTTATCTCTCAATAACAAACACTATTTTTTATCAAAATAATCAACCATAAAATAATGAAATAAAATATAAAATCCAGAACAACCACTTAAATCATTAAAATATAATCACTTTGACTTAATAACCCTTTAAAACAATTCTAGAATTATAAACAAGCAAACATAAAATTTTCCACTTACCACTTTCATCGGGTACAATCGTCGCTGTACAAGCAATTATATTAAATAATCCAAATATAATTATTGTTATAATCCATAAATTCAACTTTAAAATAAATTTAAAATAAAAATTTATTTTCATTTTGAACATTTCGTTAAATTAAATATGTTAATCGATTTTAATAAAGAAAAATTAATTTTTCTAATTTTTTAATCACCAAAAAACTAATAATTTAGTATCTCACTAAAATTTTCATTTTAATTATTATTTAACTAAACCATAAGAACACTGAACATTTTAATCGTGTTATTAATTTTTCGGTGCTATCCTATTTATTTTTGTCTGTTTCAATATGAACTCTCTATTTTCAACTTTATAAAAAGAATATGTATATTATATTGTAGATACATATTTTGATATTTTTATTATGATTATATAAATGAAAGGATAATGATTATGAGGACATAAAAATACATGTTTATATACATATTCCTAAAAAATTTAAACTAAACAAAAAAGATAATAAAACACTTTAACCGTTAAGAATAAGAATAGTCCTTTTTCTTCATAAGAGACTCAAAATAATACGATAAGACATTTCCAAATTTTTAATATATAGAAAATATGATTTATTTGGGTTAAATAGGAGTAAAAAAGGACAAATTGAATTAAAGAAAAATTTGTTAGCTTGACAAAAAATGGTTCTGCTAAAGTTTTTGAAAACAAACAAAACCTAAAAAATATTGAATATACTAATATGTACATATTATACATTTGGTAGCCATATGAAGGTTTTTTTTAACCGAAAACGGATATAGATAGATACTCGAGAGAGTACTATTGTGTATTAGGATTTTAGGAAAGTAATTAGCGTTAATATCCTTTTCAAGTATTTTAATAGCATAAAGAATTACTTATTTAGAATTTTTCGTTTCCTATGATTGAATAATTTAGGTTTTGTATTATTCCTATACCCTTTTTATGTACTTACATGTACTCATATCATTATGTATGAAAGTTTATAGTTTAAAAAAAAATTGGCAGAAAAACGAAATGATTGCAATAAAATCCATTTGTAACCAATAAGGATGGGAAATTGGGTAAAAGTATACAAAAAGGACATATAACAAGAAAATACAAAATTACGTTAAAATTTTAATCAAATGTTGTTCTAACAGTCATACTGAGCCAGAATATTTTTGTTAAATAAATAACGCAAATTCTCAAAGGATGTTTTTTGTTTTCTCTTCTGAAAAGAAAGCGAAGAACATTTTTAATGAAACTACCATGAAAAAATCGATATGGAAATATCTAACAAAGTAAAAAAAAAACTAATTCTAAAAAATTGTAATTAAATTGCAATCGTATGTAAACAAATACATACAAGTATAAACATAATCGTATATCCTTCGATAATCCCTATATAATAAACAAATACAAATTCTAAGAATTTTTAATTTTCAAAAAATGGGAAATTAATTAAGTTTTTTTTTTAATTATTTTGTATACATATAAAATATTTTTAATATTCATATTTGATAAAATAAAAATATTTTAAGGACAAGAAAATATTTTACTTCTAAAAATATAACAGAAGTAGCTGGATAAACCGAAAACACCGAGTAAATTAATAACCTTATTTTTCACACAAAAAATACCAAGAGCACACCTTTTCTTTTTCACTTATTATTATTATTATTTTTTTGTAAACTTTTAAGGAATATTATTATCCTTTTCCTTTTTTGGCATCACTTTATGTATACACAAAACACTATCTAGTGATCATTACGACACATACACATAATATATCACATAAATTTATAATCAAAGAAAGGAAAACAATTATCTACATAACAAAATTTTTTTTTTCAATATAACCAATATTCGTCGTAGAGAAATTAACAAAAAATAAATTTTAAGATGTATGTTACGCACTAACGACACGACCGCGATCGAAATTAAACTGAGCAAGATGTATTTGGTATGGAATGAATGAAATGATGAGAATAGAGTATACATATTTTTGTTTTCGTTTTGGTTTCATTCAACTCTTGTTCGTGAAGCTACAAGAGAATCGTTAAACCCAAAACAAGAAATGGTTAAGAATTATTCACATAACAAAATAGGGGAAATGAACAAAAATGTACAGTTCATTCAAGCTACGTTATAACGAGTAATTTATCTTTGAATGTTGAACTAGCTATTGGTTGTTTTTACAACCACACAACAGAGGATAATATATGTACTGGAAATTATTTCGGGTTATTTTTCATTATCAAAACTAGAATTAATTTATAAATACATTCAAATAATGTGTACTGTACATTGTAATATGAAGGTGAAATTATATATTCTTTAATAATAAATTTGCTTTAAACAATAAAAGGAAACTGAATTGCACTTGAATTACTTCATTTCGAAAAGTGTTTGATCCCAAACCAGTAAAAATATTAAGTAACTTTAATAATAATGTCGGACATTCGATATTTTGTATGAGTGTTTGATGAAACCATTATGTCCTCTTATTGTAATGGGATTCACTGTGAGTTACTTTTGTTTAAATATAAAAAAAATAATTTTATCATATAATCTTTACTATCATAAAAAAACATTCTTAATAATTATTTTATTTAGTACTGGCCGTGATTGTGGCTAGCAATCTGAAGTTCCAATTTTCGATGGCGCGATCTCTAGCATTTCGAGTGATATTTGGTCAATGGCACGAGTAATGTTGGCTTCTAATTCCTTAATGGTAACCGGTTTCTCCATGTAGTAGTCTAAAGGTGTAACTTCACATGGTCTAGTCTAATCCACTGTCCAAAGCGCAGAATCTTGTCAAAGCGCAGAATCAATCACTGCCCAAAGCGCAGACATTCAGTTCCAACAATTCACTTTCGCAGAATTGTTGGAACTGAATGTCGTCGAGATCATGGGTTTTAATTTAATTTCAGGCAGCAAATAGTCCCTTATCATGGATAGCAGGTGCCATTCGTTCTGACCAACTTATTTACGTAGTGAATGAATTTTGCATGCTACTTCGCATACGACAAGCATATCTATTGAGAGCGGCGTCAAATCGATTTAACGCGTACAATCTCAGCTACCGCCGCTATATTTTTATTTACTACATCCTGAATGTGATCTATTCGATCAATAAAATCCAGTACGTAGTACTATGCCGGGTTGGACCATATACACATTACATAGATCTATATTTCTGACATGACAAATTCATGAATCATGAAATCTGCACTTTAAAAAAGTATCAAATATTCGTTTATCAACGTCAAAATAATCAATATTCATGGAAAACAATATTTTGGATTCCTCTTGTATCGGAATTCGAACCCGGTAGGTCCAACTGATACAACTTTAACCACTGCACCATTTTGTAGATCTCTTTAACTCTTTTCTACTCAAATACTAAAATTTGTAACTTAATTTCTATTATATAATATTTCACTATAGTTAATTGTCCGTGGATAACGTTTAAAACCGTACCTTGCTTAATTAGGAAAAATACTAATTATAAATTTTTTAATTGTAATTTAAAGACTGGTTGTTTTTTAATAAAAATTGGAAATTTTCCAATGAATTATAACAATACAAAACAATCAAAATAATTTCTAAAATACTACGCAAATTTTAAATTATTTTATTTTCAACAAAGGTTTAAGTACCGAAGAATGTCGATAACTGATCAAATTAAATGAACAAACCATTAAAAACACAAAAACTACGAGTTATAAAATTCGTTCAGTAGATATTTCATTAAGGATCTTTATCATAGAGTTACACAAGTTTAAATCATAATAAAACAAAGAAATATTTTTAATTTCAAGGAAACCCCTTGAACGGGACTTTATTGGATAGCAATTTTATTACATTATATTTAAATATGATTTCGGAACACCAATTTTCACAAATATTTTTGCAGCATTTGAATAATTTAGGTTGTTTTCGCGGCCACATTTTGCCAATAATTATTCAAATGTTGATTTCCAGGTGTTTAATTGTATCTGATTTATCGACGTAGACAAGTAACTTTACATAACCCCAAAGAAATTATTAAATTAAAATTGGCCAATTAATTGGAGCATTACGCGAAATTACTCTTTCATCAAAAGTTTGTTTGAGTAAATCAATCATAGCGCGCGCTGTTGGAACCACATGTCAGCAAGATTAATTCTAGCTAATTAAAATACGAAAAATTGTCTAATCATGTCCTTATATCGCTTACCATTGACTGTAACATTCTGAACGTCATCGTTTTTGAAGACATACGGCTCCTCCAGCAAATAAAGCGCACCAACCAACAGTAATTTTCTGAGGATGTATTTCGAATGGTATTTCGACAAAACCTAATCAACAAGGTTTTGTCGAAACTTCTCACTCCAAATGCGATAGTTCTGATTTAACCAAAAATGGGCTTCATCGGAGAACAAAATTTTCAATAGAAATTCATCATCAATATCAATTTGTGCTTCAGCCCATTCGCCGAAGGACACAATCCCAGTTAATGAGAACGGCGGACCATCTTCAATACTTTCCTGTACAGCGGCTACAGCTTTTTTGCGCACTGTTCGGCGTTTCACGGTATGCACATTATCATTAAGAGTAAACGTGGTCCGAAAACGATCTATTGTTATTGGACTAACTGAAGCGTCTTTCATTATGTACGCAATAAAAAGGACGAGGTGCACGATAAGTTTGGTGAACAGTTCCATTATTTTGATAAAAATAATGGTTCTGTTCGTCAAAAAAAGTGTAAAGTCTGATTCTTAATGAAATGTTAAACCAAACTAAACAAAAGCAAATATAAGCTGGGTTGTTAAAAAAAGCAAATGGGTTGTTAAAAAAAGCAGTGTTGCCAATTCAAAGTTGTGTACCTCTTAAAAAACACCCTTTATTTCTTTTTTTTATATTTCTATAACAAAAGATAATTCAATTCATGTATTAGTCACTAATGTGAAATGGAACTTTAATGTTGTAAGTAATTATAAATTAGAACTGATTATATGTTCAGCTTATAAAAACTTCTCCAAACATACTTAAAATGGCTAAAGTAATTCCATTACAGACGCAAAAGGGTAAAAAGTAATATAAAACCATATCTATTGACTTGGTTATAATTATAATTAAATAGTCAAAATTTACCAACGTGTTTTAACGCTAAAATTGTAAAACTTTCAACAGCATTTTTAAAAACACTACATTCAGATCACAGCTGAAACTGTTAAATGAAAATATATTTCGTTAAAGCTTAAATTATGAGTTTTCGTGCAACCAGTTGAATTAAGAGTTGAAATATAATCCGATCGATACCAAAATTTGGAATTGCTGTCTGAAATTCACGGTATATATACAGCTCATCCAAAATGATTAATATTTATGAATATAATACTAAAAATTAAATTTTGATCGAAAATTGATATTTTGGAGTCCAGTTGGCTTTAACCTTTTCCATAAGATGAATAAAAAACTTTCAAAGTATGTTTATGCTATAATCTCTCTAAATATTGTAAATTTATTTCACCAAGCGAATTTGACTTTAAAATCTTAAGCCTAGTACTCAGATCAAAGTGAAATGAAATTTTACCACGGTCTCCAAAAATTTGTATATTTTCACGTGAATAGAAATGAATTTTTTTTGGAGAATTCAAATGTTCAAATTTCACGTGAAAAAAATGATTTGAATGATTATTTTCGCGTGAAACATCTTTGGTGACTTGAGATAACTATAGTTTTTGCGCTAATGAACTGAGTACTGCTTAGTGAAAACAGAAATTAAATTTTTTATTTCTGAATTCACTTTGGTAAAATCGTATGGAAATTTCACGCGAAATCGATCTGAGTACTAGCCTTTATGGTTGCGGTCGATTTCTTACAGCGTATAACCAATTGGTTTTTTGTCTTAATCTTTTCGATATTTTCTGAACATTTATTTTATATAACAACATTCTTAATGTTTTACGATTTTAAAAATTGAATTTTTTGTAAATTTTTTTTCTGATTATATTGAACTCTTAAACGACACACGTATATGACAATTTTTTGGGTTGCGTCCAATAAATTCGAGTGTCGCGTGGAATTTGGGAATTTTTCAAAACTCATAATGAATAAAAAAAATTGTTATGAGCAATACGGAAAATTCACATTTAACGAAGACACGTGCCACAGTCATGCGATGTAGCTGTTATGTGCAGAATTTATAGATACAAATAAATACATATGTGCATTTTTAACCTAACTTGCTTGATGACTGTCAATCTAATTTCTAAACATAGCATAAAAATAATTTTCCTTCATCACAATTTATTGATCACAAATCACAGTTGAATGAAAAAATCGTTGACGCGAGAGTAGTGAAAATTTAAAATAAATTAGAATGTTATTATAATAAATTAAAATTCCTGTGACACTTTCTCATGGTTGACATACTGTCAATCAGTTTGCATTCAATTAGTTCTTTTTTTGGTATGCAACCTTGTCAATACTACGAAGGGTTTCGGAAAAGTTTACACTAATTTCCATATTGTATATTATTTTGTGAAGTTAGTTTATTTTTATACCTTATATCAAATATAAATAATTAACTGAAAATGGTTTAGTTGTATTTTTTGTTGCGAAAACTAGGGAGGCCTGTTGAATTGCATTAACACAGACAGTACATGATTATAATGAGATCATATGGTTTAAATAAACAAAAAATCCTCGCTTTTGAGTGACCATCAAAGCCGTCATACTCCCCGTAACAGACAGAAACGAATTGGTAGTTTAAAGAAGCTAGATTGAAAGCTAGATGCGTAAATGACCTTTTATCACAGCACTTATCAAGCGATAATTATCGTTTAACCATTATCTTAGAAATCGTTGAGAAACATCTCAGATGAAGTAATTAAATCCATAATTCAAAGGGTATATTATGAAAAACATTCGAGTCGGATTTTTCCATTAACGGATAAATGCGT
>OZ010737.1:106494016-106614016 GCA_963932295.1 Tipula lateralis
ACACCAGGTATTCCTAGATTTCGAGCAAGCCTATGACTCGATCTATCGAGAGAGGCTATGGTATGCGCTTGAATATTTAGGAATACCAAAAAAATATGTACATCTCTGTAAAATGACAGTAACGCAGTCACAATGCTGTGTTAAAGTTGAGAACAGGCTATCGAGAACTTTTGCAATCAATTCCGGTGTTCGACAAGGAGATGCGCTGTCCCCGATACTTTTTAATCTCATGTTGGAATACATCCTTCGTAAAAGTGAAACACCTCAGGACAACATCTTATTCCGACAATCCAATCAACTTCTTGCGTATGCAGATGATATCTGTGTGATTGGATTAAATGGCAACGGAGTGAAAGAGATACTTGATCCACTGGAACAGTGTTCAGCTTCCGTTGGTCTCAAAATCAACGAGTCCAAAACCAAATATCTGATCTCTGGTTTAAGAGACCAAGACGCAATTGATTTCAGTAGTGGTAACCACACGTTTGAAGGAGTGATGAGATTCAAGTATCTTGGATCTCTCATCACTCACGATAATAGTGTGGGCGAGGATATCAAGGTCCGCCTTGCCGCTGGCAATCGGGCTTTGTATCTTCTACGTCCACTGCTGAAATCAAAATATCTTGCAATACGGATAAGCTGAAACTATTAATTAATTTATTTATTAGAATTCTTAAAACACTTACTGTTTGTTAAATTAGATCTAGTCCTCGATAAATAAATAATTAAGAAATTGGTTGATATCATACATTTTTTTGAACTTGAACACGAACTCGGCATTTATTTATGGTTGCAACAGAATCTTAATCCAAAGGGTGCATTTAATAACATAGTAACGAGATTTGTTTAAACTTACGTATCTCGTTATGTTGTAGATATATAAATAAACAAAATAATAATAATTATGATGAAAACTATAGAAACCATTATTAAACATCACCAAGTTCTTTATTATATCATCTTGGCTTCGCTAAACAGTAAACATCTATTTATATTGACTGCAATTATAATTAAACTGTAAGTAATTTGGTTTGTTAGATTTAATAATTTTGGGTTTTTCTTTACTTTTCTTTGGACGTATCCGACTGTCGGCGTTTCATCATAATTAGCTTTTCTTTTATAAATGGAGATATTAAATCAAATTCTAAAAATTGTATTCTTAATAAATGTTTTAGTAAACCATACATATTTAATACTGTTCTTCATTTGTTATTATTTTATCTTATCATGAGCCTTATTTTGTCGTATTTTCCTCCGCAAAATGAAAGACTTCTCAATTAGATGTTTTATCTAATGACAAAGTATTTCGTTTTTAGTGTCAAAGACGAGTCAAATACTAATCATAGTAACAAGGTCAGGATGGTGAAAATGTATGAGGGTCAAGATAGTTAACAAACCAAGTTAATAACCCAAGACGATGAAAAAATAACTCCATAAACTTCCGTATGTATTTGGAACGAGGTTTTCAATTGTGCAGGTCACTTCTATTTTTTGTTTTATTTGGTATTTGTTTTTTATGGACAGATATAGACAGCGTTACAGTACATTTTTGAATGAAACTAAAGTTTTTAATATAAAATGTTTAAAAAATTCGATTTATTTAAAAAATAATCATTTTATTTTTTTTGCTCCTTTTATTTCTCAAATGTATGTATTTATATGTATCTTTTCATCTTATGAAAATACTATAATGATGATTTTGATCATGAAATGATTGGCTATAAAATATTGCTCGCGTTAGTATCTGTCCTGTCCATTTGCTCAAACAAATAAGAAGTTTAGGTTATTAACAGACTCTATAAGTATTGGTGGTATTACCGGTGTATCATACATGCAATCTATGATTTTAACCAATCGTCAATCAAATCGTCAAACATGCTTAATTAATTTCACACATTTAAACTCCAAATTTATCACAAATTTGATTAACAATTCATTTAATTTATGTAATATTACGTATCGTACGATAAATATAATTGGCATGGGAAAATAGATACGTAATGATAAAAATTCATTATTACTTAGCATATAGTTGTCAGTTGATTAATTTTACTAAAATTATTCTAGACTTTTTTTCTAAATATTATACAAGTACATATGTATTTATTGGATGACATGTCTTTATTTTAATTTAATATACTGAAATGCTGCAAAAATTAGAATACATAATCGTGTTGTATATAATATCTGATGTCATACTAACAAGATTATGGATATAAATATACATATAAGCAATAAAACATCTATTCAAATTCTTTGGATCATATTCTTAACTAGTGTAAAATTAGTCATCTATGTAGAAAGTGAGATAACTTCCTTTTTTTGGAAATCTTATGAATGTTTTTGCAATAAAAAAAAGACAAAAATATACTTTCTCAAATTTCATTTCCTTGAAATTATTTTCCGGAATTATTTGTCGTAATATGCTTGTTGTTATGAATATTTGGGTTCGGTAGAAGTTTTTGTTGGCGTTTGTTATTTAATATTCCATTTCTGTTGGTGAGGGGTTCACAATCTAATTATTATTCAAAAATTGACCCTTGTTCTACATGAAAAATTATGATAAATTTAATATTTTGTATTTTTTGGTCATCACCAATTAATTGGGTGTTAAATAAATTAATTTGAGTTCATAACATCTGTTACGTTGTTGTGTGACATATAAAAACTAATGATTCAGAGTCATTACACATTGTCTTAATTGATTTTATACATAATTTGTTGATTAAGTATTTCCGTTGTATCTACGTAAGTTGTAATACAACTAACATGTTTAATACTTTAGAAATGAGTAAAATTGAAAATAAGTTTGCTTGCTTCAATTGTTTTCAATTTAAAAAGTTTTCAATCGCAATTCAAACAATCACATATGAAGAACGACATGCGTCAAATAATTTAACACGGGTAGTATAATATTAAGATGTCTCAAAATATTTTTATTTTTATTATTTAATTGTTGCAACGAACCTAAACTGAAATCAAAAACCAATTAAGAATAAAAAAAAACATTACAGTTAATTAAATGATACAAAAATTTTTAATGAAACTTATTGTTTACCGAGTTACGTCGAGAATAGAAGTGATTTCTAGTAGATATTTCCGTAATAAAACTTGCTACCCACAATCAATAAAATTTAAAAATAATTCTAATCAGATAATAAAAAAACACATGAAACACAGTAAAACTTAGTCTTGTCGTTTTATTTTTATGAAGCAATCGGGCTATTGTTTTGGATTTATGTACTTCATCCCACTTGGTCGATATGTAAAGTATGATTATGCTTTTTCCTGCATTATTATCTTATACCAAAGAAACCGAATCATTCAGGCTGTGTGATATTATTTGTTTATTTATTTATTATTGTATTATATTATATTGATAAATAATCAAAAACTATATTTGAATTGTAATTATTATTCTCATTTGTCTTTCAATACAAAAATTATATGTCTATTTGGTTGTTCTTGAAAACTAAATTTATGTGTATTTATAACATTAAATAATTATATATTATGATATAACTTTATTTCAAAGTTTCTTCAAAAATTATAATAGTCAATAGAATAGAAAAGTTATGTTTATTATGAAAACAATAATTAAATACAAAATTACTGAATAATTTTTGTCTAATACTGTATCAAATATGATAAATTAAAATTTATGATAACATATATAAAAACTTAGATGCAAATTCGTTCTCTTAAATTTTAAATACGATAGCTTTCCCAGGAAAAATAATCCACTTATCAAACGACAGACAAAATACACTCCTAGACAAAATTAACGCATATTTTTTTTTGTAATAAAAAAAATCCCGCTGGATAATTTCAGTGGAACTGGTATCAAATGATCCCAAATTTATAATTTTCTCAAAACAGGACACAAATGTGGCGTTATGAAATTTTTAAAAGCAGTATATAAATATTAAAACTAGCTTTATTACAATTTAATTTGATTAATTTAATAATGAGTATTTTCCCCCCGTGCCCTTATCACAGCTTCCATCCTTCTGGGCATACTAAGTAGAATGATTTGTATCATTTCTTGCGGAATGAGATTCCACTCTTCTTGCGCTGAAACTCTCAGCTCTGCTGTCGAATCTGGTGCAGAATTTCTAGCTGTAATACAGCGTTTTAGAATGTCCCACACGTGTTCAATCGGATTAAGATCAGCACTCATTGGTGGCCACTTAAGTGCACGAATGCCAATATCTTGGAGCTATTGTCGTACCGTTGCAGCAACGTGAACTGGAGCGTTATCATGCATTAACACAAAACTGTCATAACCTATGATGCCCACATATGACAAAACGTGATCGCCAAGAATGTTCCGAGGATATCAGTCTGCATTCACCCTCAAACCAATATCCACCAGCTCCGTACGGCCCTCCCAACTGATTCCACCCCAAAACATTATTGAACCTCCACCAAAGCTTATAATTTGCACCATGTTACTCGGTGCGTAGCGTTCTCCAACTCTTCTGTATACAAGATTACGTCCATCTAGTTTCCATAATTGTATTCTGGTCTTATCTGAAAAAAGAACAGTGGCCCATTGATCAGTTCCCCAATTTGGATGAGTATGAGCAAATTCTAAACGGCTGGATTTGTTCCGGGGAAGAAGCCGTGGAACTTTTACGGGCTGTTTTGGAGTTAGGTTCACTTCTTTTAATCTTTGTCTTACTGTTCCGACACTAATATTCACTTGACGCACACCAAGTAACTCATTTTTGAGTTGAGTAGAAATTCGCTTTCAATCTCGCAACGAATTCATTTTTTAAAATCGATCGTCATGCTCGGTTGTGCACCTTTTACGTCCTTGTCCGGCTTTCTTTTATACTCTAAGGTCTCACGATACCGCTTAAGTATTCGTTAAACCAAAAATGATTAATTTCTAATGTGACCACTTTAACCGCCTCCAGCTCTTGAACAGGTGCCATATTACAATGGATTTTATATTAGGTGTTTGCTTTAGAATACATTTACAAGAACTAGTGGTACTGAATTTAAAAATAATTGATATGCAATGGACCAAAAGCCGATCGTTGCATTGGATTTCAAACACAATGCACTTTTGATTAAGCATTTTTGAAAAATTTAATTGATTGGCTTGCAGTAAACTTTGTTCAAGGTGGTTTCTGATAAAAATATAAATGTGCTATCATTTGACACTAGTAGTATTAAAATTGACCAGCGGGATTTATTTTTATTAGAAAAAAAAATATGCGTTAATTTGGCCCGCGAGTGTATGTGCATTAGAAAAAATAATATTTTTAAAAATTTAAAGAAATAGAAACATCACGAGTTATAAGCCTGATTACATAAAGAAATATTTTTGCGTTTTGATTATAGATGTTAAACTTTCACAAGTAATAATGTCATTGGATACTTCTTTGATATAAAAGATCTTCACGTTTATGCAATAGTTCTCTATGAGTAATTTGTATAATGAATAACAAATGATTTAATCGAAATATTTGCAAATTATTAATTTCCATATTCTATTGTGACGTGACGATTGTTTAATTTGAGAACAATGATAAATTTGAGATTATCTACTCCATTTAAAAGATTAACAGCTGTTTATGGCCTCATGAGGCAAAGATGAAATTGTATTTTCTACATCTATCTCGGATTTCATTCTTAATAAATCTTTCTGTACCGCCTAATAATTTGTAACTAATAATTATTTGTCAGATTCTGTTCCGCTAGTTTATGATGTTTGCGAAAAATGATGCAATGTCATTCCGGAAAGGACGCGTTCTTATTTCAATTATATCCGTCTGTGATACTTTTAGTACATCCATATAGTATCCAAAAAGTTAGTTAGTGCTATTAATGGGTAATTTATACTTGGACATTTGGGAATAATATTGCAATCTTAGCTATACGAAATTCATGCATGATACTACCAGAAGAATCATTTTATTTGAATTCATTCTTTAACAAGTATTTTGTGGCCTTTATTGTAATGGTGTTTAGATGAATGTGGTTATTTGGATAAGCAGATAGGTTTTAAGCAAAATAGTTTTAAAAAAAATTCTTGAGTTCAAACAGAACGGAATAAAAAGCTGAGTATATATTGAGAATTATCGAGTGATTGTTTTTTAAGTAAATCTATTGAATAATATTGTAAATATGAACCTTGTAAATTTCGTTTTTTAAATAATAAAATAGTTATAGAAACTAAAACCCTATCTATTATGCATCCATTTTTGCTCGTCACTATATCAAAAATAAACTTAGTTTTTCACAAAGTTCCGTCACCGGCATTATTGAGTATTGTATCAATCGCTAATTCTCAGTTTATCCCAGCTTGGTAATTAGAATATACTAAATAAAAAGGAATGAAGGCGTTCTTTCCCGAAAAATTTAATTTTCTTATTGGAACACTTACGAAATAGATATCACCACAATTTCGTTGGTTGGACATAGTTTTTTCTTATAATAACGAATAAAATAGAATGTTTATCGGGAAACAAAGCCGAAATACAAATTCAAAACGATCTAGTTCAAATCAACATTATGAAAGATTTAGTCGTAGTCGAAAACTAATAAATTTTACTACATAAATTCATATGGTTTCAACGGCTGATTTTGGCATTTTTATGCTTTCAGTGTGAAAAGCTTTTATTAAGAGTGAGTGTATTCGCAGGTTATTCGGAGGGTTAAGTCGTGTTAAAGAGTGAAAATAGGAATAAATTCCTATTCATTCTCTAACAATAAAAAGCAAACTCATTTACGATTATGAAATCCTCACGCTCATCCGACGAGCTCTATTCCAATAATTATGACTGCTTACATTTCATTTCATCACTGTTCTTTAACAGGCTGTACATCAGTATACACTCAACATAATTAATACATCGCTAGAGTACCTCCCCTATAGTACATCGGAACGTTTTTTACACGTTTTTTTTTACGTTTTGTTTTAGTTGGGTGCAGGGCGGACTTTTACACTGACCTAGCTCCTTGTAACTGTCAGAGCTCCTGCACCCAACGCGCGATTCTTCAAGTAAAGGTTGATAGCTGCCTTAAACTTGTGCATTTTATACTTCAACGGAAATTGAAAACCAGTTAACGAATTCCATTTAGATGTTCGATAAATAAATTCGCGCTTTGCATCTTCAGTTCGAGGTTTCGGCAGCTTCACCGTAAAACTATGCGCATTAACCGTTCCTCGTGTTACCCGTCCTGGCGTAACAAACGGTGGTATTTGCATGGTGGTGTTTGCATAAGTTTATCCTTAGGTCGAAATTTTTGGTCACATTGGGAGTTTATCTCACGCATGACGCGTTCAATTTTCCTTTTGAGACTTTCGATCAAATATTTTTTCCATAAAACAATGAAATAAAGTTGTATGATATGTGCCACATATTCAACTGCCCATGGATTTTTGGAAATCTTAATGCGAAGTCTTATGTTTATACGTAGTGAACCAAAGCTTTATAAAAAGATATTTTTTCTTGAAAATCGTATTGAATAATCCAACCGAAGTGTAATATTTCCCAAATAACAAAAAATGAACATGTGTGATAATAATACGAATAATACGAAACCCCAGACTTACGAAAGATATAGACAGTCTACAACACCGCAGAGATGTTGCAGAACTCTGCGTGTTCTATATAGATTAATAAATGGTAAATGTTCTGCAGAATTAAAGGAGAAAATACCACCATTTGTTATGCCAGGTTTACGGTGAAGCTGCCGAAACCTCGAACTGAAGATGCAAAGCGCGAATTTATTTATCGAACATCTAAGAAGTGGAATTCGTTGGCTGGTTTTCAATTTTCGTTAAAGTATAAAATGCATATGTTTAAGGCAGCTATCAACCTTTACTTGAAGGATCGCGCGTTGGGTGCAGGAGATCTGACAGTTACAAGGAGCTAGGTCAGTCTAAAAGTCCGCCCTGCACCCAACTAAAACAAAACGTAAAAAAAAGTATGAAATTTCTTAAATAACTGCCAAATGGCCAATCCCAGGATTCGACAATATGAAAAAGTGACGTCACAACCACAGTATGTTGCACAAAATTACAATGACCAAAATCAAAAAGTCATGTGAGTAGATTTTCTAGAATGCAAAATATATGAAGTTTTTAAAATTATTGCCAAATGGCCAATTCCAGGGATTGACAATATGGAAAAGTGACTCTTGTTTAGAGTTCTCTGCGTTAATTTCTTGCTTCAAATGTTTGCGCCTAAGTTTTAATAACGAACTCAAATTTTGATCAATTTTTAATTTTGCTAGTTTATCAACGGATCTCGTCTTCTATTTCAGAACTATAGGCCTGGCACGGTTCTTTGCAATGTGTAGATCGTTTATGCAAAGCATGAACCGTTAAAAGGAAACTTTAAAAGAGTTATTTGGAGGCTCCAACATACATCAGATAAGATAAAAATAAACAAAAACGATTTATTTAGCGATGTTAGACGACAAATGTAAACAAAAAAATTCTGGCTATCTTCACATCAATTTATACACATTTGAACTTATATTTGTATGTATGTATTAAAAACGGACCACAAAACATACTAACAATATAAAGATAATACCTGTACATGCTTCATATATTTTTGTTCAGACTTAAGATTAAAGTTTTAAATTGCATTTGTACGAGTGTTAAATACATAATATAAAATAACACAAATATTTGTGTCGAAGACTCAAAACCATCTTTAAGTTCTTGCGGGTCATAATTTTGTTTTGTATCCCAGGTAAATATAATATTTCATATTAATCGTATTTATATTCAAGCTGGATGTAATTATTGTAGAGATCTAATTAGATATAATATATTATATCATCCCAATAAAAAATATCAATTTCATATTTGTAGGTATTCAAATGTAATGATTCATCTTAATAAAAATAAGAAAATAATAAGATCTAAATCACATGCTGCTTACCAATAAAACGGAGAGTATTCATTTTTTTCTTTAAAATTTATGATGTTAGGAAAAAAAATTAAATAACCGAACTTAATAAGATTACAAATTACCATTTCGTTCTTCTGTGCTTATGGTTGTTGTTATTAGTTTTTATTCTGGAAAGAAATTACTCATAATTTTGATTTCTTTGTTAGATGGATGCATACGTGGACACACAAAATTAAGAAACATATTTTTCATTTTTTAGTATATAATTTTTATTTTATCCTCCGAATATAATAAATGAATAGCAATCATATTTTTAAATAGATAACACAATGTTATATTGTATTCATCTTATTATCTTCTTCATTTCTCTTGATTGTTATTTGGATTTCATTAAGATTATAATATGTGTTGTATGTAGAAGTTTATATAATATATTTTGTTAATAAAAAGGAATAAAATAAAATCTTTGAACAAATATAATTATGTCATGTGGCTAACGTGGGCACACGTTAACAGTTGATGTTTGATAAATGAGAAATTTTTTTACAACTTTTGTTAGGTTATTTGGTAAGAAAAGATATAAAGACGACGATGGAATAATAATAGAAATTAATTTTATACCTGTTAACAAGGTCAAAAGAGCAGTTTTAGGGAATCGTGTACATTACATACAAAATATAATTTTGAGATCTTTTACACTATTTTATTATACAATGAAAAGATCTCGTAATTATATTTGTATAACACATCCTATATAATAATAAAATTATAGGTCCATTGATTTCAGTTTAAAAACGCCATCAACTGAACAGTATGATGCCAAGAAAATACAAATGCGATTAGGTTCGTTTAAAGGCGTGATTCAAAAACAAACAGGATAACTGAAATTATTAAAAGATTAATAATTATAAACTAGCTTTATAAATGATAAAAAGTAAAGAACTAGAATATTTCACCAGTTTATACAGTTCCGAAAATAATATGTACGTCGAGTATATGTACGCATTACCTAAAGTACTACTTATCAAGCGGAATTAATTTCGGTTACTCACTACGTGATTTAAGCTTTTAATCTCGTTGTCGACGACAAAGAGATTATATTTTGTACGGATAGTAAAATTGTCCTTAATTCATCGAAAAATCCTCGAACTAGCTCTAAACTGGTAGCAGATTATAAGAAATTGTTGAAAGTTTGGCTTAAACTGGTTGTCGCTTAGTTTTTGTAGACCTTGAACCGGCTGCTGCTTTACCTCTTTACATATTAAAAAAAAACAATTAAAACTGTTGCCTTATCTAAGGTAAAGCTGAAGTGGTTATCAAACCCTACTTGTCGTATGGCGAAATACTTTATAACGGGACTTAACCTGAAGCTAACCAACTACGTTTTTTCTTTGAAAACGTACACTGGTTTCTTTACTTTATGGCCATGATAGCAATTTCAAAAGTCATCTTCATCGCATAGAATTTGCCAGTGAAGCCGTATGAGACGAACATAGTCAGGATTTTGATGATATCTTACACTTCATCAGCAGTTGCCCGGCTTTTGACCGCATTAGATCCCTTGTGTTCAACTCTAGGACATTCCTGTAAATCTACCGTCTTCTCTATCCTGGTTCAAACTGTTCCAGTTTGCTAAGGTCGCAGAGCGCGCCTGTGCGCTTTGATGGAATCCAAGAAGGTTTGCTCCATGGTCTTTTTGTGGCATTGAGTACGGAACCTTTAAGAGTAATAATATGTAATAAAAAATGTGCATTGCTTCTACAATACGTCACGTATGAAAATGGAAATGTGAATTGTTTCTACGACACGTCAAGTATAAAATGTCATTTTAGTTTTAATAAAAATGGTGAATCAAAAAAGTAATTTTAAAACCTGAGCGTACTTAAACTTAAGGTTTTATAAATTATACATATTAATAAGACACAATGTAACTTTAAAAACCCATCTCCATATTTAATATGCATTTTTAGTTATAATTAAGCCTAACATACTAGAAACCACCTTACGTTAAAGTTACTTGACCTTGGAACTTTAAAATAAAATTTTTGTTGTACTATTATATTTTTGCAGATTAACACGGAAGAACTTCTGCCCTACTTAATGTTCTACATGTATTACTATATTTTAATGTCCATAAATGCCGCAGAGATTTTAAGGATTTATTCTTTGAGGAATTAACCATAGCCATGCAGAGACTGAAGAAAAATTGTTCGGCGGGAGTTGATTGTATTACTTTATTTACTGAAGAATGAAAAGTGGAGACGTTATGCCTAATATTCAAGAAGGGTGATCGCTTGAAATGCGAAAATTATCGCAGTATGGCTCTTCTTTGCACAGCATACAAGCTATTGTCGTAAATTATCTTGGGAAGAATTACTCCTCTGGGGTCAGTCACTGATCAAGTTTTTTCACTACGAATGGTTCTCTCCTCGTAGTACTTGGAACATCTCGCGATATACACCAGATATGCCTAAATTTCAAGCAAGCCTATGGCTATGACTCGACCAATCAAAATAGGGTATGGTACGCTAGTGAATATTTAGGAATACCAAACAAATACTTTTTAATCCTTTGTTATAATAGACTCTTCGTAAAAGTAAAACATCTGCATATGCAGATGATATTTGTGTGCTTGAACTAAATGGGAACGGAGAGAAAGACTATCCACTAGAACAGTGTACAGGTTTTGTTGGTAATCAAATCACATTCACAAGTCCAAAATCAAATATTTGATGTTTTGTCGCAATTGATTTTATTAGTAGTAATCTCTACGTCCACTTCAATCAACATATCTTGCAAATTCGGATAAGATTAAATTGTACAGTGTTAATCAGACCCGAAGCCATGTATGGATGTGAGAGTTAAACCTTGACGGATGAGTACGAAAGGTGGGTTTTGAAATTCGAGGGAATAACTATTCGTGTAATATACGAGCCAATACAAATCAGTTGGATTTTCTTGATTTTTATAAAAATCAGTTGGAAATTTTTATTTTACTGGCAACAGTGATTGTATTGGTACATAAATATCGGTGCGATAGTGTCGGTGTCAGTGTTTACAACTGGTTTCTATAGTCACTGTGTTCTCATTATGTTGATTCGCTTGTGATATAGTTTAGATCTTTCGTCATCTGATTACTAATTTAGTAATTATCAATCTGAAATAGACTATTATTACCGCTTGAGGCATTGAAGAGATCGTCTCTCATTCTCCGAAAATAAAATCCAAACTAAAAATATTGTATGTATTGCCTTCTGTTGGATTCGAACCAGCTTCTATATTTTGACAACGCATACCACACAAACTGTAACCATTTGAACATTGACTACTAGAGCCGGTGAATTATTTCACAATTTTAGAACGTTTTAGAACAATTTTAGAAAAAACAGCGTAAATTACATAAAACGTAAATTGCACTGTTATAATGTATAAATCGTATATTTTTAGTAAAAATTGTAAGTTAATCAATAATAAATATTTAATATTGATTATTGTTAAATAACAATATGTAATATGAAACAGACATTTACAAAATATGAATAAGATGTAATCTTTCTAAATTAAACTGTCAAAATTAAACTTTTTAAAATCAATGTGGCAAATATAAGATTTTCAAACTACAGTTAATATAATTATTCAACTAAAATTGCTTTAATTATGAAAAATAATTTATTATTATTATCTGTTTTATTGAATCGAATTAAACCTGACAATTAAAATCAGATAGTCAAGATAACACAGAAATAGAAAATATAATAAAAATATTATATAATAAAATATAATATAAATATAAAAATATAATTCCAATCTTTCATAAATTTGTGTTTTGTTTCAAAATTATTTACGCGTTCCAGTTGTTAGTGTTAATGAATTGAGTGTATAGTGCAATCGTTATGTGTGGAAATAATTTTTTTTGTTTTTATTTAAGCACAAATAACTACTACAGATAGCCAAACTATATGGAGAAATCATGTATACTAGACTGAAATAAGGGGAAATAATTGTACCCTGGATGAAAAGACTATAATTGAATTTTATTGTATCTTTCATTCCTTAAGCATTGATATTACGATAAATAAAATGTTTGTAAATAAGTTTTGTATGAAATATGATGAAATTATTTACTGTCCTGAATGAAACTAATCGCAGTGGCATGAAAAATTTATTTGATTTCATGTATGTATGTATTTGAATTTAGTATTATAGATTTGATTGAATTTTATTTATCGTAATATCAATGATAAAGGAATGAAAGAGACAATAAAATTCAATTATAGCCTTTTCATCCAGGGTACAATTATTTCCCCTTATTCAGTCTAGTATACATGATTTCTCCATATAGTTTGGCTATCTGTAGTAGTTATTTGTGATTTAAGTATAAACATTTGGTTTTACAATTTTAAGTTTATGTTTTAATGCCAAATTTTGTTATGATTTTGATTATTTATAATTATTTATTAGACAGTATTAAATTTTTAGCATTTGGGTTTACCAGTTGCTCGAACCAATGCTGGTTATAACGCAACTTCCCAATTAAGCCTGTGTCAAGTGTTACTTCTAAAATAACAATTTGATTATTAAACATTGTTTACATACATTATCTGTCTAGTAATTAATAATAGTAGTAATCGAAAAATAATAATTTATTTAATACGAAAAATAATAATAGATTCGTATAGGATACTTTAGTTTTAATCTAATTCTATTTACTTTTCATACATTCTGTTAATGTTGTTTTGAATTTTGTAATGGATTCAATGCGTTTATATGAGATGGTAAATTATTAAATTTATGAATTCCTCTGTATAAAATGTTGTTATTACATGCCTTTGTTAGGAAACATTCTCTTACAAAATTAAGCCTTCGTCTTGTTGCATAGTCATGTCGCTCATAAATTCTAGTAAGCTCAAAGTTATGTTTAATATTGTTGTTAATTATTTTGTATATCAGTATTAAGAGTTCTCTATCATTTATGAAATAATTTTGTTAGGTGATTAAACGATAATTGATAAAATTTTTTTGTATTTATAGTCGAAACAAGTTATGTACGCGTATATCGATTATCGAAGAATCGAACAAGCTATCATCTTATATAATAAACATTGTGATAAAATAAAATTTATCCAGATCGTGTCCATTTTCCAACCAGATTTTGTTAATGTCATTTCGAGAAACAATACGGATGACCTTAGTTCTTTCTTCTGTACAAAAGTAGATTATTGATTTGGTAATCCAAAGGAATTTGTATTTAATAAGGTGTTTCAATCTTCTGGCATCACGGTACAGGCCTAGTTGAAAATCAGTAAGGTTATCCCGCAAGAATACTTGTTAATCTTCAGGTGATTTAAACCCAATTCGACTTAGGTATATTAATTTACCTTTTTTGCTTGCTTGCACTTTATGTTTAGCCTCAGTATTTTTAAAGGTTATTATTAAGTTGCTGTTCATTCCTCTAGTTACACTTTGCTGACTATTTGATCGTCTTGGTATTTTCAATGTTATTATTTCCACAATTTACGAATCACATTTTTCTCATATCTATCCCTTTAAATGTTGACTCAAGTTTAGTTTCTAATTTTTAACGTTTTGTTTGTTAACGTGTACTAATATAATTCCTAAAATTTAAATTAAACATCACTTAAAAAATATATAGTTACAAAAACCAATTTTTGTGTTTTAATTTAAAAAATAGGAATTATTTCCACAAACAACAAATCTCATTCATATTTTCCTCGATTGTCTTTTTTAATTTTAATAAATTTAGTTTGAAGTTAAATCACAAATAACTACTACAGATAGCCAAACTATATGGAGAAATCATGTATATAGACTGAAATCAGGGGAATTAATTGTACCCTGGAAGAAAAGGCTATATTTGAGTTTTATTGTCTCTTTCATTCCTTTAGCATGGATATTACGATAAATAAATGTTTGTATATAAATTCTGTATAAAATATGAGGAACTCATTTACAGTCCTGAATGAAACTAATCGCAGTGGCATGAAACATTTATTTGATTTCATGTATGTATTTGAACTTAGTTTTATAGATTTGATTGAATTTTATTTATCGTAATATCAATGGTAAAGGAATGAAAGAGAAAATAAAACTCAAATATAGCCTTTTCTTCCAGGGTACAATTAATTCCCCTGATTTCAGTCTATATACATGATTTCTCCATATAGTTTGGCTATCTGTAGTAGTTATTTGTGGTTAAATTAAAAATAGTTTTTTTGACAATTTGCTCTCTATTTGACAATTTGCTTTCAATGTTTTCAAAATGGTATAAGTTAATTAATAGATTTTATTTTCGACTTTGGTGATGTTAAATCTTCGTTAAATGTTCTATTTAAGAACGATGTGTTTCTCGATATGATCTAAATATCACCAACATTTATAATATCTGCAGGTTTTATACAGTTGTTATTTAGTAATATATTTATTTGTATAAACAACACAAGTTATGGACGTGATACGACTGAAGAACTGTTCTTGTATATAAGTTGAGAAAAAAAAATGTATCTTCGTTTTTCCGAATTTGTGTTTTTTGTCTCCTTAGATAGTTTTAAACTTTCGAGAGTTTTAAACTATATTGAGAGAGTTTTGTATTCAATCATTCTTAACGGAGCGAGTTTATATTTATGCATTTAACAATATTTTGTGTACAAGAATTTAAATGGTTAGTTTTATACACTCATATGCATAGGAAATCTGAATGCGAATAATGAATATATAATAAATTAAAAAGACAAAGTATGTTTAACAACTATTTCAAAAATGATTCATCAAAATCTAAAAATCAGTCGAACAAATATGCATTGAACTTTGATCTTTTCATATAAAGGATAAATAAATGATTCAAAAAGAACCAGTTGTAGAACAAAGCTGCTGTGGGCTAATGTTTATACAATATAATGCATGTTCAAATCATTTATAAAATATTATGCATAAGGTGAGAAAAGTATTTAAAACCATGTCATTAAAAATGTCTTTCTTAAATTTCATTTATTAATCATGGTCCATGGGGTTATTAGGTTTACAGAGTATAGTTCAACGATAAACAAAATTGAACCAAATTTACTGAAATGGAAAAGATTTCGCTCGTGTAAATAGGATAGGTTTGACCCAAACCGAAAATATAATATATATAATGAAAAAATTTACCTAATTTATCTGAAGCAAATTTGCTACGTTGCATTAACAAAAATGATTTTATTAGTTTATGAGTTTAATTTATAGAAATGTTGTGTTACACTAGTTGCATTCAAATCGACCAACCACTAGTACCTGTTAGTGATCCGCAAGTAGTTCGTTGCGTGTCTCTACTATGGTATTACTATGAATTATATATGTAAAAGAAAACCTTTAAATCGTTAAACTGTCACAAGTTTGTTAAAATTTTCTTTTCTTTGAGTAAAATAGTAGTAGTATATTTTTTGTTATTTAAAATGGGTGATAAATCTACATACGAACATACGAAGAGAGTAAGGCGGTGATACAAGTTTATGAAAACAGGCAGAAAGAATATTCAAAAACTGTAAAAAAGAATTTTTGGGAATCAATTTTTACTGATTTAGTAGCATCAACGTTATAGTAATACAAAATCAAATTAAATATTATATCACACATTATTTACATTTTAGGATAATGTCAGAACTATATTGAACACATTGAGGTGTAGTGGCGAAAGCTATGGAGGACCTAAAGAATTTCGAAAGATCGAGACAGTGGCGGAAGTACACCACGATTTCTTTTTCTCGATTTAATGGATAAATTGTTCTACTCCCACCCAACAATTTCTTCATCACACTCATGGTTTGTTGCTGTGATTATAGTGAACAAATTGAACCTGTTCGTTCACCAACTCAAATTGCGACAACCCTATCTGAAAGCGATGATGATGATCTACCACCATCTAGTGAAAATATATACCATCTCTATAGCATAAAAAGAACAAAGTTTCTTGAAGCTTATATAGAAAATAAGAAACGCACTAGAGAGCAACGCCATAACGAAATTAATTATATTTTTTTTTATATCTATTTATTTTAACAAATGAAATTTCACTGTGATTTAATGAAACTAATGGAATTTATATTTAAAAATATATTTTTTTTGAAATTATTAATCAGTATCCCGAAATATTTCTTCTTACAGTTCTTTTCTTAAATAGGCATTTTCTTCGAAGATGAAATTTTCTTCAACGGTTTTTGGGTGTTACATCGAAACACCCAAAAATCGTTGAAGAAAATTTCTTCATCTGTCTCAACAATATAATTTTTATCAATTCCTATATTATGGAGTACGAAATTATTTTTCAGAAGACCAAAACGTGTTTCACTACCACCTGCGTCGAAGCGAGAGTTTTGTTAAATTGTTTCTGAGAATCAAAATGATAATCCAAGTTCCTAAATGGTGCCAAGTAAGGCACGGATATGCTTAATCTCCCAATATGACACGTCGATCATGAATCAAAGTATTGATTATCACTTTATATCTTCATGTTCATTTAAATTTTTTTCAATTCAACAAATGATTGGTTTTGGTAATGAATGAAAATCGAAACGTAAAATTCACTGCAGTTCGCAAAGTATTTGATGCATTTTAAATATATGTAATTTCTGTAATCTCAGAACTAGTTCTCGTTAAATGAACTTTAGTGAGCGAATAAACGAAGTGTAGTGTACTGTTACTCTAAGCATACATACAATTTTTTTTTCAAACTTCAATTTTCTCAAGTACAAATAAATGGGTGGTAGATGGATTTTTGTTCTGGCCAAATAGTGGTTACACAAATTACAAAAGGATTCTAGCAGTGAACCGGATGTTGAAGAGTGGACCAAAAGTCAATGTGTTATTAAATAATCGAACACTAACCCCAGCTCGAAGCTTTCTTACCTTTAAGAAAGCATCGAGCTGGGGTATCGCAAACGAAACAATTTACTTTAACATTTATTTTGTGACCATTTATAAAAATCTTAGATGTTAAAATTTCATTCAATTCGTTAATGAAAGGCTGAAGATACTCTAAAGAAGGTTTGCCAATGCTATAATAACCCGCTGGAGCCATTGGCTTAAGTGGCATATTTCGAATACGAAATAAAACTGGCAAAAATTCATACAACGAGCGTTTGAAAGGCGATATTCCATCAGCATTGATAATAAGAGAAATATAAAACCGATTCGGTAATATTAGATAATGCTATTTCAATAGTAGACTTTATGCTGTAATACCAATATTGTCCGCTTCCCATCTCGATAATGACAACTTTAGTCGGAGTTTTTAATAGAGTTCGGCTACTGCTTGGTAGATCTGATTTTTAGTAAATCATTAACAGATGCATGAGTACATTTGTTCAATAAAGACCAATGCATTAACTTTTGTTGTAAATGAAATTTTTTCGAAAATGGATTCTTCTTCCAATTTGCTATAAATATCTTCATCAAAAATATGCTCGTCAATTTCATCTATAAAAATATGTTTTCTGTGTCACTGGCCCTTCCAATTGCAGATTCTAAATCTGATGACTCTTTAACTAATGGTGAACAACTTGTGAAATTTAAAGATGAAGATGATAATTGATCTGTAGAAATGTTTACTAAGCCGTTCGAATTTTCATGTGTCACTGGTTCTGTAGGTGCTCCGATCGATGATGCGATATCGAAAATAACAAATGTTGAATAATTTAAAGAGCTGAGAAACCTAAAAATATTTTTTTTTATTTATATCTATGTAACATTTCACTTTTCTCAAATAACTAGAAGTATAACGATGAGGTGGTTTATACGCCTTAGATTTATTCATTATTTAACCTTTTACTTTTAATATACGAGTTTTACTATGAATTATTTTCTAAAGAAAATTTTACGACAAAAGCTGATGATGTAATAAAATCAAAATGTTTTACTTTAGTAAAAATTGCTTATTTCCGACTATATAGAAAATTGTGAGAGAACCTTTTAGGAAATTCGTCTTTTAAGTGAATTTTGTAGGTGATTTACGGTCTTATAGACGATCGGTAAAATTAAATTTCTACTATAATATTTCTATAAAGAAATTTTAACCTTACGGTAAAAAAAAATGGAAAATATAGAAAAAAAAATCCTTAGTTTTCTTTGTAAAAGTTAATTGTTTTCAAGGTTGAAAATCGGTGAAATATAATTGACGAAATCTATTAAAATTGGTTATCCTTTCGACTTAAATGTTAAAGTAACTTAAAAGTTGACAATAGGTTGGAAAAAAAGAAATATTTTACTTATTTTAAACCCAATTTTCTACTACCAACTCTTTTCTACTTTAAACACGATTCGCTGGTGCAAATAAGGAAAACTTTCTTAATATTAGACTAAAAAGTAAAAGCCGCCTAAAGGTAAAAAAACCAGAAAATTTTCGTAAATTTTCTTTAAATTCTTACCAATTAGCAAATACTTCTTGAAAGTAGAAAATTAACCAAAATTTTACGTTATTTCAACCGAAATAGCACATATTACATCAAGCGATGGAATAAACTACATAAATTGTTAGTTGGATTATTTTTCTGATAAACAGCTATGGTTTCATAACTCAAAACGAGCATTTAAACTTAATTTATGTTATGGCACTGGTATTATTACAGATTTACTGTAGCGCTATACATATTAAAAAGATAAAATTATATTGGATTAAAATTGTACAATAATTCTTATGTTACTGGTTATCAGCAGTGTCATTTATGGTATCGTTAATATCAATCATAAATGTATCTCTTTTTTAAAAAGCAACACCATTGTTACTATTACCACTTTTTTTATTAATTTGCTTACTTTTATGTTTGTCTGTTTGGGTCAAATCTTGTCATTGATATTTAAAGTACTTCTCAGAATTCAATTCGGGAGTAATGCCTCAAACTCATATTTCAATTAATACGTCACAAACTTGACATACAGGTGATGTTAATTTATGGAATTTTCAGAGATAAAAAAGTTTTGATAATATAAAGTTCATTTGAGTATAATTATTCATTTTTGTTTTGGAAAGAAATTTATTGTACGCATTTATTTATTGTATGCGTTTAATATTCATTTATGAAAAATGTGTATTTTGTTGGTTTTGCTTAAACTCCAACTTATTCAGTTAGTGTAAAACTTAGACATGTTTATATCACTAAACCTTAAAAAATTGATAACGCTATTCTCGCTGATAATGACTACAACTTTACGAATGAAAGATGAAAATTCGCCATAATTCCTTTAAAGCATTACATTTTAAAATTATTAAATTTTGATAGTAAAACTTAATTCAAGAACCTTCTATATTTATCGAGTTTGTGCGTTACTAAAACCTTTAATTCGTTTTTTAACCTGAAGCAAGATGGATAATTTTTAAAGCGAAATTAAGTAACATAAGTTTTCTTCGATATATCAGTTTTCGATATTTTGTTTGCTCATGATAAAAAATGAAAACATAGAAACTAGCACAATGATTTTTTAATATCAACAACCTGAATTTGACCGCCCAGGTGTCGCAGTGGTTAAAAGCCGCGGCAGTTGGAGCGGGAGGTACCGAGTTCGAATCCCGATAGGGGCGGGATGCAAAAGGGATTTTTCACCACTTGATTACGATCGGTGTTGTAAATGAACACAACCATGACCCTGTTGGAGTGCAGAATCCATGAGCCGACTCATCTTCCATGTCAGTACTATAAAGACTGCCATGGAGCTATGCAATGTGTAGATGGTTAGGTAAATCGGACCTATAGCCGTACGTCCTCGATTTGGCTGCAAAGCGTAAGGTAAGGACGTAAATAAGCGAACCGCGAAAGAGTTGGGAGTGCCTTGAGCCCCAAAACAGATTGCATTGCAATAAAAAAAATAAATAAAAATAAATTTGCAAAGTGTTTAGATACAGCTGACCATCTGTAACTTTTTAATGTTCGATTATGAACAATAAATAAAGATAAAGTAATTTAAGTTTCAAACTTCATTATTTATTCTAATGAATTAATTATTGAATTTTAAAGACACAACAAACAACACTGTAATTACTATAATTGTGACCTAATTACTTAGTTCGGTTATTCGTCCTCTTCTCAAAATTGAGATTTTATTTTACCGATCTCTTATCATCAATCGAACTCTTTTGTAAGAAATGAATCATTTTGAGCACATCGATGCTTGTTATACGTTTTACGATAGTTATTTAGACAAGGAACATTTATAATGCTAACTATAGATGTTTAAGTCTAGCACAGCTATTTGTTAAAATATTAATGAGTGTCATTATTAACGAACCTAAAATATTGTAAAATCGAAAATTATAACAAATCCTTACTACATATACATATTTTAATTAATATTTATCTCATTTAAGTAAATATGTTTAATGTTTGTTTCCTTAAGTTATAGCTCAGCTGTTGTAATTTTAATGCTAATATGATACAATTAATTAATCCAAACAGCAATTATTATTACATTTTTGGATATTTAAACAATGTTTAAAATAATCCAATTGGGTAAATAAATTATAGCCAGATTTTATATTATGTACATACATAAATTTTAAAAACGTGATATATAATATTCACATATGGTTAGAGATTAATCGTTTATAAAATTTATTAAATTCGGGAGTAATGCCTCAAACTCATATTTCAATTAATACGTCACAAACTTGACATACAGGTGATGTTAATTTATGGAATTTTCAGAGATAAAAAAGTTTTGATAATATAAAGTTCATTTGAGTATAATTATTCATTTTTGTTTTGGAAAGAAATTTATTGTACGCATTTATTTATTGTATGCGTTTAATATTCATTTATGAAAAATGTGTATTTTGTTGGTTTTGCTTAAACTCCAACTTATTCAGTTAGTGTAAAACTTAGACATGTTTATATCACTAAACCTTAAAAAATTGATAACGCTATTCTCGCTGATAATGACTACAACTTTACGAATGAAAGATGAAAATTCGCCATAATTCCTTTAAAGCATTACATTTTAAAATTATTAAATTTTGATAGTAAAACTTAATTCAAGAACCTTCTATATTTATCGAGTTTGTGCGTTACTAAAACCTTTAATTCGTTTTTTAACCTGAAGCAAGATGGATAATTTTTAAAGCGAAATTAAGTAACATAAGTTTTTGAATACGTACCAAAAATTGTTCAATTCATTATATAATTGGCTCATAAACTGATTTGCTGACAATTTTTTTAGTATATTATTTTTTATTATGTTTCGTTTCGAACGAAGTTAGTGGTGAATGCGATAAGTGTTACTATCTGATCGTTGTAAAAGGTAATTTTGTTTCTTCAACTCTCAAACTAAATTATTTCTTAGTTCTGAACCAAACAAAGTATCATGCACAAAGTTAAAGTCTAGTTTTCAGTTACAAAATATGTTATATATCTGTATATATATTTTGTAACCAATATACCCTTTTGCTCTAGTAGTGATCGAAACAAGCTGCGTCGACTCCAACCGAAGAGCATGCAATATTTTTATGATTGAGTTTATTTTCGTAGAGGGAGAAATGTTATCTCTTCAATGTCTTAACCGGTAGTTATAGTTGACTTCAGCTTGATAAGTACTAATCAGGCGAGAAAAGAGGTAACACTATTCAAACGAGTGAATCAATATATGAGAATACAGTGAGTGAATAGAAACCAGTTCCAAACACTAAACAGTGAAACATCTTGAACTGTACTACAGCGAAATTTTGCACCATTACATTAACTGTTGCTAATAGAATGAAAAGGTAGAGAATCCAACATATTTGTTTATAAGCAGTGCTAACTCGCCTAGTCTCATGGATAACCTTATGAATTTAGTTTTTATGTATTTGATTATACGTTTACGGTTTCAAATATGGTTTAGAAAATATATACTATTGCAAACCACTAAATTATTTTGTCATAAAAAATACAAAACAAAAAAGCAAATGATCTAATTATATCTCTACTTACAAAATAGATTAGAAAAACAAATTTGCTTCAATCTTGATTATTATTCGTTAATGATACTTTACGTCATAAGAATAGATAATCGAGGTAATTTCGTTTATTATTTTTCTTATTGAAACCTAATCTAAATAATTTGCAAAATCCATTCAATCAGTAAACAAATAAACAATAACTAAACTATTTTCTATCTTTATTTTTAATATTATTTGCCTGTTTCTTTTATTATAATTATTCTTAATTTTGGTTAATTTTTAAAAAATTAACAAAAAGTTTGCTGGAAAATCCACTGGACAATATATGATTGATAAATTTAGATTGTGTGTATATTTGTCGCTGGATGTAGTTTAATGGTTAAGAGAATTTCTCATCACGTCGCGATCTCGAGTTCGATTTTTGCCGTTGACCAAAAATTAACATGCAACCGGATGACATAAAAATGTGTTTGTGTGTAAACACATTCGTTGGGCTGACAACCTACAATGTGCACCAATCGTTAAAAACTGGTTCGTAAGGTCTCAGTTGAGACGCGGTAAACGCGGATGGCTAAGCCATCGATTTATTATTATTTGTATGCCATTTAGACTATTATTAGTTGCTTGTTGATGAAACGCTTGCAGTTCTGTAGTTCAGTGTTTTTTTAAAATTTATTCTTAGTTTAAACCAATAATGAAAAGTCCACCTTTGCGCCTGATTTACTATTAATAAAAGGATTTACCGATCTATGCACACACCTATAGAGTATATTATCATACTACATCTAGATGGGCCAAAAAACAAAACTGTTGTTCGGAATATGCACCATGAAATATTAGAGCTTACACGAGAAACACGGAGTTTATTTTGTTGACTCACATGCTATGTTATTTCCAATCAGGCGTTCGAATACGTAAGTTACCATGTGAAATAGTTTATTAGTAATTTTCGGAAAGATGCGTAAACGAAAGTTGGAATTAGAGACAAAATTTCATATCACTGAAACTTAATTTAATAAAATATTATTTTGTATGTATCTTGCTTGAATAGTTTAATATGGTAGATATGGGTTAATCTGTATTTATAGTTTGAATTCCTTCTTTAAATACAAAATAAATGCATTTTTATTATAATATCTGGTTGGATCGCTGGGCTGACGACCCGCATCCGTTAAAAATCAAAACCAACCAAAAAAAATCGGATACCGCCAAAAAAATAATGAACTACCGCTTAAGTACCCGGAAACGAGAATGAGGATCGGCACGTGAAACGTGCAGTCACTTCATGAAAAAGTATCGGCTAGAACTCGAAGCGCTCCAAGAAACTCGATAGTCTAAAAGTGGAGACCATGCGTCCCAAGGCTATACGTTGCAACATAGTGGAAACGACCTCAGAAATCATACAGTTGGATTTCTCATTAGGCCACAGGTAGTAAAAAAGGATGTACTGGACTTTCAGGCAGTCGATAATCGAATGTGTAGGCTTCGCTTGCACATGAAATTAGCCAACCTGTCAATTGTTTGTATACATGCGCCCACTGATGTAAGCCAACCGCAAGATAAAGACTCATTTTATAATAATTTGGATAATCTGATGGGCTCTATACCTGAGCACGATGTCATATTGGTGACTTTAATGCTCAGATTGACTTATGCAATATAATAGATCCGTACTCCCAACACGAAACTGCGACCGAAAATGGGGAAAGAATGATGTACTTTGCGATCGCTCATGATCTCAAAGTGCCAAGTATATTCTTTGCTCATAAAAACATCCACTTAGAAACATGGACACATCCACGAAAAACATCCCAAAGCCAAATTGACCATGTGTTGATTTCTAAAGGCCGGGCTCGAGTTGTCCAAGACGTGAGATCGTATCGGCCGTCAATCAAATTTGTAGGCAGTGACCATTATCTAGTCTCATAAGCCGGGAACGAACGGAACTCACGAGAAATCAAGGGTTGATGAAGGAGGTTCGAATAACGCCAGCCAATCGAAGCAGCGCCAAGAAAACGGTCGGAAGCGACAACTCAGAGAGGGACCATGTGTCGAAAAGACAGCGGTCCCAGGATGAGCTGGAGTTCGTGGACACAAAACGGCCCAAAATGCAGGCGGAGAAGGAAACTCCTCACAAGGTTTTGCCTCCTAATAAGGCTAAACCAAAATCTTTCAGGGACATTAAGCGCGAAGGAGCGTGTGCTAGCCATCATTGAAAGGAGTCATGAAGATGGGAGCATCACCATGGGAAAATGGAGCTTGGTGAACAATGCACTAAACTCCGTTTTCCTAAGAATCATGAGATAAAATCCAGGGCCTGTTCCATCCTGCAGACATGCGAGCTGGCATCAAGGGCGCGTTAAACTAATAACGTGCGCTGATGCCAGATCAGTGCAGCTTTATAAAAAGGCTGTAACGGAGGTAATAGGGGTGGGGCAAGGCACGAAGCTGGCGGCCGTAAGCAGGGAAGAGATTCCTAGCAGGCCAAGAGCACGCGTCTGGCCACCGACCGAACCGGCTAGCCCAGAAGAAATTCTTGAAATAATTAGAATTAGCAACCCCAATCTTTCGACAGGAAACTGGAAGATCGTGAGGCAAGAGGATGCATAGGAGGGGTCCAGATTTTCAACTATGATAATCAATAAGGAGTCCCTGGTGCCACTTGCCGCGACTAAGGGAGTAATCGATTTCGGTTTCGGGTCGATTACTCTCAAAGTATACAAAAAAGACAAGACTGAAACACGAGGGGACGACAGCCCGTCCACAACTGATGCAGTTGCACTTGGAAGAAAGACAGTCCAATCAATGGAGCTTTCCGAGGTGAACGCACCTGGAGAGGAGATGGGCCGCCGACAGTCCCTGGTGTCGGACGAGAAAGACCTGTTGAACCCAAGGGACGAGACTGCAAACATTGGGGAAACAAGTGCCATGGGGGGACAGACGAGAGACACCTGCGACTCCAATGGAACCGAAGGACACTAGCCTGCGGTAGCTGGGAGTGATATAGGTAAGTAGGCTCAACTTGGTTATGCTAAATTTAATTCAAATTAACCTACATCATACGAAGGCGGCGTCGGCCGGTTTACTCCTCAGACTGACTAGATCAGAGGAGGACGTGGTCCTTTTTCAAGAACCTTGAATAAACACCAACAGGATATGTGGCCTCAAAATGAAAGAGTATAACTTAATATACTCAAGAAATTCGGGGAATATCAGATCCTGCATTCTTGGAAAAAATAATTTAAACATGTTCCTTCTTTCTCAATACAGCAATGGTGACGAACCTGCGGTTAGCCTAGAGGTTGGCTGCAGTATAATATGACTGGTCTCGGCCTATTTGGACCGGGATAAACAGGTTCCGTCTGATAACCTGGGAGACCTGGTCCTCGAAGCGAACAGGAAGATTGAGGTGCTCCGTGGATGTAATGCAAATGCGCACCACACTATCTCGGGAAGCACTGATATCAACGAGAGAGGTGAGTAACTTTTTGATAAAATTGTAAATAACAACCTCTTGGTGTGTAATATTGGGCAAGAACCCACTTTTATTACTAAAAATCGGCAAGAGGTTCTAAGTGTAACCTTCATCTCAGAAAAAATGCACCCTATGGTCAGGGAATGGAGAGTGGCAAAGGAACACTCCTTCTCTGACCATCGTTATATAACATTTAGTCTTAACGTTTCCCCTGCCAACCGGAAACCTTTCAGGAATCCCAGAAAGACAAACTGGAGCAAGTATGGGGAAACACTTATAAGACTTCTATTACCAGAGACCCCTGAGCCACCAGCGACAGTGAAGGAATTGAACGGCATAGTGGACACTTTCACAAATGTCTGCAATCGGTCCTTCAACGCTGCTTGCCCAATAGTGCACAGGGGTAAGCAAAAACCGGAATGGTGGTCCAAGGAACTGGGAACCTACCGGAAAGCGTGTAGGACAGCATTTAATCGAGCCAAAAGTATCAGAGAGGCTCAGGACTGGGACTCATACAAGAAGGACCTCAAAGTATACAAAAAAGAATTAAGGAAGGCACAGAGGAAATCATGGAGACTCTTCTGCGACAAAAATGAAGAAATCTCTGAAACCGAATGGATTCTGGACTACTTCTAGTAAGGAATCCTTGAAACTTTTCATCGAAACCCACTTTCCAGGAAGCCTCGATGACTCGATAGGGACTAGTACTCACCAAAACTAACACTCACTGCGCATAGAAGATATCGTAACCAAAGAATGAATCCTATGGGCACTTGAAGGGTTCAAACCTTACAAATCGGCTGGTCCTGACCGTATTATTTCCGCGGAGTTTCAGAACAACTCGAGGATTATGCTCTCCTGGTTGAGAGAAATCTTCAAAGGGTGTTTAAAGCTAGTCTGTACTCCGCGGAAGTGGATGGAGGTCAGAGTGATTTTTATTTCGAAAGCGTGTAAATGCTCGTAGGGTTAACCAAAAGACTTGAGATCCATAATTCTATCAGCCTTTCTATTGAAAACCTTGGAAAGATTTATGAATATCTACATACGCTCAAAAATAAAGCTTAGTGACTGGGCTCAGACTCAACACGCTTACTGTAAAGGGAAATCTGTGGACCCACACAGCTCTGCTTGCCCTGGTAAGTACAATTGAGAAATCATTATTCTCGCAAGAGTTTTGTATGGTGGCGTTTCTTGATATTGAGGGCGCCGTTAACAATGTAAAGAAAGAGGCAATTCTGGAGGGATTGTCGCTACTAGTGGTAGATTACCCTATAAGTGCGTTAATTAATCACATGCTTGGGTGCAGGAAACTTGGAGCTGGGCGAATCCACCATCAGGAGACGGGTGACAAGGGGAACCCCACAGGGAGGTGTCCTGTCTTCTCTCCTCTGGAACATAGCAATCAATGAGTTGCTATTAAAGCTGGAGAGAGAAGGGATCGGAGTGATTGCTTATGCAGATGATGTAGTGATAGCTGTCTCTGGGAAATGCATAAGTACAGTGACGGAGGTATTTCAAAATGCCCTCCTAATTATAACAAGGTGGGCCATCAAATGTGGACTGACAATAAGCGCGTCTAAAACTGAATTGGTACTATTTACTAGGAAATATAAAATCCCTGTAGTAGATCTACCTCTCCTAAATGGCAAGAGATTAGCTTTTACGAACAAGGCAAGATTTCTAGGCGTAATCTTGGACAGTAAACTTAGCTGGAAGCCCAACATTCTGTTCAAAATACCATTGGAAAGAGATAGGGCCTGACGCCAGAGCTGGTACACTGGCTATTCACTTCCGTAGTGAGACCTGTACTAATGACTTCCGTAGTAAGACCTGTACAAATAATCGAGAAGGTGCAAAGAACTGCCTGCATGCTTATAAGCGGGACGCTGAGGCCAACACCTACAAGTGACTTAGAGGTCATGTTTCACCTGCTCCCCGTGGACATCTATGGTAAGCAGATGGCGGCGATTACGGCCACTCGACTGTAAAGACAGTACACTCAACGATAGTCAGATCGCTGAGGAAAAAGCTGGCGATTCTAGACTATGTTACACAGACTCTGTGCTTCGAAGAAAGGTTCCAAACTACCTGCTCCTCAAGGGAATTTTGGAGGAGCGGGTCAGTATTGGAAACGGAAGAATTGCAGTTCTTTACGGATGGCTCCAAGTTACACGGGAAAGTAGGAGCGTGAGTCTTCTGTGATAAACTAGAGGTACATATAGCAGTTCGCCTCCCTGATCACTGCAGTGTGTACCAGGCAGAGGTGATAGCGATGGACGAGGTCCTGAACTGGTGGATACATAATCCTCGACTGATATCGCAATTTATGTGGACAGTCAGACGGCAATCAAGTCGCTGGTTTCTGTTCCTCTAACGTCTAGAGTGGCGTTGCCGCTCGTCTCTAAATGAGATGAGTGAGCATTTCAACATTCAGGTTGTCTGGGTCTCTGGCCACTCAGACATCATGGGATCAGACGAACTAGCGAGGCACAGTACAACTCTCCAACTGCTACCGGAAAGGGCAAAGTTGGGGAGACCCATTAACGCACTCAAGACTGTGCTTAAAATAGAGGCGGAAACCTCAGCGAACAATATGTGAACGAACACCATCTCATGAAGAGTTGCAAGACAAGTCTGGCGAAAGCAGGACTTCAAACGCTCAAAGACACGTTTCTGCCTACGTGAACTTAAAACGATCGTGGGGATACTCACAGGACACTGTCTTCTTGGAGAACATGCGAGGAGGCTAGGTCTAGAAGTAAATGACTTTTGCAGAAGCTGTATGGACGAGTAGGAGGAAGAGACGGTAGTCCACCTCCTATGCTCGTGCCCGGCTTTGGCACACAAAAGACATGAATATTTGGGTAAGTTCTTAATGAACTGCCTTTCTGATCTCAAAAACTGTAATGTGCGAAACTTATTACGCTACGTAAGAAGCTCAAACTGGTTCTCATAAGGATAAAAGGGGATTAAGATCCCGTGGTATCACAACGGACCGTCGCTTTAAGAAGCTCAAACTGGTTCTCATAAGGATAAAAGGGGATTAAGATCCCGTGGTATCACAACGGACCGTCGCCGGTCTAAGTGTGCTGTAGCAGCCACTCAACCTAATCTAACCTTGTATTACGTCAAAAAATCATAAAAAACTGTCATGTACTGGAAAAAGGTCAATTGTATTGACAAAAATCACTGAACAGTTATAGGTGAGATTTTCATAAAAACTCTCTTAGGTTAGATGCTGCTATCCTTTTGGAATTAAAATTAAAACCAGATAGGATAGCCCACTTAAAAAATTCCAATGAGCTACAAATTTTTTATTTTTAGTATGAAAAATAAAAACGTAAATATTAAAGCGCCACAATCCAATAGACCATTACAGAAAGTTACCAAATTGATCTATATGTATGTATATAAATATAAATTAAATAAACACAGACTCAAAACTTAAATATTTAATTATTTCATTTTTTTTTGTTTATTTACTTTGAAATAACGAAAACATTAAAATTAATATAAAAAACAATAAATTAATTTTTTGCTTTCAAAATAAATAAACGCAAGAAATTATAAAAATAAATAGGAAGGCGTAAACTTTTGGAGAGAAAAATTCTGCCAAATTTAATTCATAAATCTTATTTATTTATTTTAAAAAAATTAATTACAAACAAATTTTTGTTTTTTAAATAAATAACGCATATAAAACAAAAACGTATTGTTAATTAAAGGTTTAAATAGTTTTTTAAGGTAAACCAAAGAAAGAAATTTGGTCTTTGAAGTTTTTATAAAAAAGCACCTTTTTCTATTATATGTTTCAAAGCGCTTAAATGATTCTAGGAATTGGTGATTGTATATAAATAGACTTATAATATGAAAATATTAATATTAAAATATTGAAATTTTTTATTCTGAGAAATACGAATCTGTAGGATTGGTGTTTACCTGATAGTGATGACTATGATGAAGGTGGTATTTTTTGTGCTAAAATAATTTGTTTATTTTTTTGCTAACCTGTCAAATAAGATAAATATTTGGTTTGTATACGATAGGAACAACATTTTGTATCAACATTTTGTATAGTTCAATTAATTGAGGTTTGATTTCAAAACTCAAATTAAATGTTTTCTCAGGTATTTCTTTATTTATTTCCTGTTTCATTTTAAAATATGTTTGCCATATCATTTTGATTTTAAAACATCGAAAAAACATTCAATTTTAATGTCTTACCGATTTCAATCTTAAAAAATTAATTAACACAATCACAGACAAATTAAAATTTTAAGGTAATTGATAATTGTTGGATTAGGATTTTATTGAAATAAATATTTTATTTCAATTTAATTCAAAGAAATGTTTTAATTAAAAGTTTTTTTTTCCTTCAGTATGAAACGCAAATCACCCTTGGTCATTCACAAATACAATGATCATCACGCAAAAATTAATAAATCAAAAACTATTTCATATCAAATATTTGTAATTCGCTAGAACTTTTGCAACATATATCGCAACATTTATGCGAAAACAATTCAACAATTATCAAACAACATTACGGAAAACACACAGATGTAATACACTTCATTTAGAAAGAATCAACGTTTTCAACGGCTGATTGATTCAAAGGCTTTGAAGCGAATTAATTAATGCTACCATTTAAATTCACGCATTATTCTCATCACGACACGTACGGCGCAACATATAACAGATCCTTCAAGTTTTGAAGTGGGTTAATTGATTATGTTTTTTAAGAAACTTAATTTGTTGTCCTAATAGACAATAACATGTCTAATCAAATATGGACTCTCCAACTCAAAGGTTATTATGTTATACCCGATTTGTTGAAGAATTGATGTCTTGAGGAGAGTGATTACTTTATTAGATCGGCTTTAATTGAAGTATGTGTTATAACTTATTTTATTTTTTGCCTAGAGTAAATCTCAGCAGCGATAAAATTGACCAAATACTAAATTAAAAGACCATACATTTTAAGAAGGACTGTATATAGTATTAATTAACCAAATAAAATTAATATTTTTATAAGATAATTGCAAAATTTATAATTTTTGGTATTCCAGTTTTGGATGGTAGTTGTATTTGTATCTACAATGCTTGTCAAAAAGTTCCAGATTTAAATGAAAAAAATCATGATTTAATTTTTAATAAAATCGGCAACAATAAGTGGTTTAAATTTTTTAAAAGTATAGCATATATTGTTAGTCAGTTTACGTTCATCATCATGCAAGTAATTATTAAAAGCTATTATTAATAAAAACTGGTCGGTATCAATGGGTTGGAATAAGTCGTAAACGAGGGAAGTGCACCTTAGACCAAAAGCTTCTCCCAGGCAATCGAAAAAACTTTTTAACTTTTGCCTGACGTCGGTTCCTAGGCCAGTAAAGCCAGTACAAAAAAGACTGGTTTTCCTTCAGCTGTGCTTACAAGAACACTTCTCAGTGATTAGACGTGGGGCTAAGTGAGGAAATTCAGGTGATGGACCACGACTGAGCACTATCAGGTGAGTGAATTGCGAACGAGATGTAGGATTCGAGACACCGAGCTAGAGAGTTTTACAAAATATCAGCCATAGACATACACAAAGTTCTTTGTAAATTAAGTACTTCGGTTGATATATGGCCAACGGCTGGAGCCGTTTCAGTCTATTGAAAACTATGTAAAGGACTTGCAGTTCTACGAAGTTACGAAGATGTACTTATAGTGTACTACGGAAATTATATCACCTGTCGTCAATAAGATGCAGCAGTTGCGCTGCCTAAGGCCCTTGGACCCTTTCAAGAAGAGGTAAAGATGGGATCGGAACAATAAAGAACCCAAAAACATAAAGTTTATACAGATAAACAGTGAACGGATATGCATGGGCAAAGCAGAGCCATTACGAGAAATCCACTTCTTAGTAAATTTCTGATTTAAGTGATGAGGTTAAATGCAAAATTTTATCATTTCATCTCTATTTTTTATATAAGTATCAAGTTTTTTGATCCATTTTTGATAAATCTTTTCAATTTCAGTACATATAAATTAAGATTCGATCTTGGTTCGATTTATCGCTGAAAAAATGTTACCCTTATATATATCCACTAATTTCCTGTCTCACTAATCGTATTCTGACTTATCATTGTCATCATTTCGATTTTCGCATTTATATTTATTTATAGGTACCTGCTTATCATTTTGATTAGAAGGAAAAGTGCATATGGGAGCAACACTCAAACCATAACTAACCTTTTACTGTGTGTGTCAATAATTCGATGCGGATCAATTTCTTTTAATTTCTCCACCATCGTAAATCTCCTATACAGTAAAGAAAGTAACATTCAAATTATCCTATAGGATTTTAATGGTTTCTTCCTCTGTCAATCGATTTGTAAATGGTAATTAAACCACAATAGACAGATGGTAATGGTAATATATCTACAACAGTCACTAAATGTTCCTTTTGAATATTACGTTCACCGTTGAATATGCCGTCTAATAGCTCTTCCATCTACTATGGTACTAGTTCTAAGAGCTCCTTCTTGGATTTTTTTCAACCCATGTTTCATGCATGCTTCTCCAGTATCATCAAGTAGTCTATTTTCTTCGTTTTGTCGCCGGTTTTAGCTTAATGGTTAAGAGAGTTTCTCATCACGCCACGGTCTCGATCTCGCCGTTGACCAAAACATAACATGCACCGGAAGACATAGAATGCGATTGTGTGTAAAAACATTCGTTGAGCTGACCATCAATCGTTAAAATGGTTCATAAGGTCTCAGTTGCGACGGGGTAAGGGCCGTTTACGGCCTCTAAGCCATAGACTATTGATTTTATTCTTCATTTTGTAGGGTCGGGTTTTCGTATTAAATAATTGTTTTTGCGATTTGTAGTTTTCACAGAATTTTACAACGCAATTGTTATTCAGTGGACTTCACGTCGTCATCGTCAATACCACTACTGTTGTAGTTATAACTGAAAGATGGTTTACGGTTTTGCTGCTCAAGGTCAATCCGGAATTGGGGAATATGTGTTGTTTGTTATTTATATCAGAATTTTTGTGTTTAGTTTTCCAGGTTTTGAAAATCGTATTTTAACAATATTGAGGATTGTAACTCACTCAGATGTAAATAGTGACAGAATGTAAGGTGTTTCTGTCGCAGTACCGGAGTTATAAGCCGACAACTAAGATGGAATACATATTAATTTATATTTCAAATCTTTTTCGAATTATTTTATACCGCAAGTAAGAAGACCAGGACTCAGTTCTAAGCACTAACTGATACTGCCATATGTTTAAAATCGATAAAAGAATTTTATCATCATTAAGCACGTTTGTTCCAATGAATTACCAAAGACTTTTATTTATCCCTCAGTGCTTTATAGATCTTCATCAATGGTTAAATACGTCTTATTAACTGTCGCGAATATAACAGCAAAGTTATTTATGACAGAACGTTTAGGTTTTAAAATACGATTCAATCATTCTTTATGGATCGAAATGACAAATATTTTTCAAAGTCCTCTTCCTCCTCCACCAATGCTTGCACTTTGTATTCAATTAATAACTCTTCCGGAGATAAACTATCAAATACAATTAAAAACTCGATTTCTACCATGTTGTACGATTTCCTCTATTCGTGGAAAATAATTTAGTACTTCAGTTTAACTTTGAACAAAAATGTTTATAAAAAAAAACTGTAAATAATCGTATAATCGGCTAGCTCCAACAAAAGAATTCGAGGGATCTCTCCTCGAAGATATCAAAATTGAATTTATAATATGAGAAATCAACATACACGACATTCAGCTCTTGAACTATAGATTGTGTACGGATATTTTGACTATATCTACTATCCATAATTTACAGATTTAGTAACATTCTATGGCTCTTTTCAAAACTATGTAATGAATATAGTTTGTAATTTACAAGAACTGACACACTGTTTCGGCTTCATTTGTAACAGATAGTTGGATTTGAAGAGGATCAAAAACCGCGAGTCTGCTTTCTTAGAGTTCTTACTGACTTGCTGGTTAATGCTATAGTTCACTTTAAAGTTGCATTAAATATTCACTTTAAAATTGCTAAATGGTTGAATTATTTTAATATAATATATGAAGATGCTTTAATGTGTTACTGATAAACGACTGCTAAATCGCCTATAACTTCACTTCTTCCCTTTCCACTTTTATTTGTTGAAATATGTATAATTAAATTAATTATCCAATTAAAATTAATTCAACTATTCGGTTGTTTATATGTTTTACTTTATTATGTTTTATATTCTTATTATTGTCTTCATATCAAATTTATCTACATTTAATTTTTGAATAAAATATAATAATACAAAAAATAAGTTTCTAAGGATATTCTTAAATAATTTCATGGGAATTCCAAGTTTTAATTTTATATACGTATATATCAAACGAAAAACCTGTTTTGTCTAATTTATATCTTTATATATATATATATATATATATATATATATATATATATATATATATATGTATATATATATATATATATATATATATATATATATATATATATATATATATATATATGTATATATATATATATATATATATATATATATATATATATAAATATATATATATATATATATATATATATATATATATATTTATATATATATATATATATATATATATATATATATATATATATATATATATATATATATATATATATATATATATATATATATATATATATATATATATATATATATATATATATGTACATTTATATACATTTATATACATATACATTTCAGTACAAAAGTAAAAAAATGAAATTAAAATTATATTTCATTCAGTCTTGTTTTATAATTAAATTGTCTTATTATATTATTGTTTTAAAAACAAAATTCAAGATATAAATTTAATTTTTCTTATTCTTGAAGTATGTACCTATTTTTATATTTTTTGTGTTCTCTTATGTTTTATCAGTTGTATTTGTAAATACAAAAATTTATCATTAGATTTGTGTACTATCGCGAAATACTAATATGTCCATACATATATTGGGTTATTTTTGTTTTTAAAAATTGTTACAATAATAAATGTTAGTCATATATTCGTTATAAATTATAATGTCTCACTAAATTTACGCAATACACAACCCTTATCATGTATTGAATTTTGCATAATCACAAACTTTATGTAAATATAAATATGAATCAACTTTTTCTCGTACCCATTAAGATCTTCAGGTAAAACATATACGAGATTCGTGTTGTGGAAAAAAAAACAGTAAAAATCTCTAACCTGGAAATGCAAAATATTCAATTTACTTTGCCAAATGTTTATAACGGAAACGTCTTACCTCTAAATTAAATGAAATTTTGTAGTACCAAAAAACTTAGGAACTCAAGCGTCATAATATTAAACAAAACAGAAATCACTTGCTGTAGGTGATTCATTGTGGGGTTATAAAAACTATTTTAAATGGATATACACATGCATTCTTGAAGATCGATTCTCTTACAAGTGGAATCTGTTCAAAAAATGTTTGAATTCACGTTTTATAAGAAAGTTGGGTTTATGATTCTATTTGGAACCTCTCTGTGAATTTAAGTTGCAGGTGATTGCTTGTTCAACATTGGCTGTTTCCCCAAAAGTATTATGCTGATTTAATGGAATTGGCCAACTGTCAATTAAAAAAAATGCTTTCTAATTATATTTGCAACAATAAATCTGATTCCTTTATTTTAATAAAAGTTTTAATTATTTTGACGTAAATATACCATACAATGTTTGATTACTAATTCTCTTAAACTGGTCAGTAAGATTACGAGTATTTTTTTAAGCGTAGTTATAATTCATCTGTATAACCGTAGTCACCGGTTGTAGCTTAATGGTTAAGAGAGTTTCTTATCACGCCGCGGTCTCGAGTTCGATTCCCGCCGTTGACCAAAAATTAATATTCGACCGGAAGACATAAAAACGCGTTTGTGTGTAAAAGCATTCGTTGGGCTGACCACCTACAATGTGCACCAATCGTTAAAATTGGTTCGTAAGGTCTCATTTGAGATGCAGTAAGGGCCGATTACGGCCTCTAAGCCATAGATTTTTTTTTAGTTATAATTCATAAATTATCATCTATGAAAAAGTAATTAAGTAATACAGAAGACGCTATTACAGTTAGAATGTAACTGCCAATAGGATAAATAAGTTTACTCATTTTTTCGTCCATAACCAGCTGGTAATTTTGCTCAATTTCCAGGTGGTTGATAGGCATTGTCATCTTTGATTAGAACGATATCTTCTATTCTGATATTCACCTTCGTTTGATGCCATTTAGCCCATTGTTCCACGGACGTGAGATATTTATGATACCATCTTTTGTGGAATTGGTTTGCGATTCATTGTAGGTTTTGCCATCTAATTTCAGTTAGACTGGATTATTGAAATGACGTCTTCTGAAATCTATGCATTTGTATGATCAATCGAAAATGCGATGGTGTTAAAAAATTTAATTCATCAGCTGGTAAAACACTCAATGTTCTTTTATGAGTGTTCTTTACCAACGTGGTGAGTATATTTTCCACTCGTTTCATTTGAAAATACGTCGATGGTCAATACAATGCCATCCTCACGAAATCGCAACTTTAATAAGTATCTACCTTATTTTGTGTTTAAGGTATTCTCTTTAAACTATATTTCACAGAATTATTCTTCGCTATAGTTAATGCGCGTCTTGAATCGGCTTCTATTATCTCTCAACATTTTTGTAAAGGTTAGTTAATGTTCTTTGTGTTCGATTATATTTTTGATATTCGAATAGGAACAGTACAAGTTTCGAGACAAGCTAAAATCTTTCATGTTCAAACTAACATCAACGATTTCATCTTGTCTCGAAACTGGTCCTGTTTCCATGAATCAACAAATGTTACATGATGAATATTAAGTTCTTCGACTTAATTTATGGCACAAGATCTGTGGTTGGGGGAATTAGTGTTTGGTAAATATTACGAACGAAACATGAGACCCATAGAATACCACCACAGTATCCAGAGCTTGTCGTAGGAGGCGACTAAATCTGGTTGGATCGCTGGGCTGACGACCCGCATCCGTAAAAAAAGTAAAAATATTTAAAAATGTCAACAAAAACCAAAAAATCGGATACCGCCAAAACAACAAAAAATACGAACCCCCGCTTAAGTACCCGGACACGAGATTGAGGATCGGCACGTGGAACGTGCAGTCATTTCTTTTCAATCACGAGATCAGGAATTTAATGCAAATTCCTGATATCGTGCATGAAATTAAAGGACAGCGAGTACGCTGGCTCGGACACGTTCTGCGTGCTGATCCGAACCGAATGATACAGCGAACCTTTAAGGGAGAACCGCCTTTCGGTAGGCGAAGAGGTCGCTGTCGGCGACGATGGCTCCACGGATCTCCAGAGAGCGATCTGGCATCTTCAAACTGCCTACAACAGTTTGAAGAGCTGGCTCTTGATCGAAACCGATGGAGTCAGATTGTTGACACGGTATGGGCCAATAATGGCCTGTAAAAAACCGATAAAAAAAAAAAAAAAAAAAAAATGGCACAAGCTGGTAGAACTGATGATATCTTAGAGAAAACAATTATACATGAAGATGTATGTATGTTGTCGAATTATTTCTTGTGATCAGTCCGAAGTCAATTGAAACATTGATAATGTTTACAGACCTTTTTTTTCTATTGTAAAATACAAACAAATCAGTTGGTAAAAAAATTAGTTACAAGTTTCATAATAAGTGATTCGTTTGTGGATAAAAATCGGCTAGATGAATCGGTTATCGATCGGGCATCTTCTCTGTATAGTAAAAATGCAAACAAATCAGTTAATAAGTCCTATTCTGCAATGCATTGTGACACAATGCCTTAATTTCTTTATCTAACTTGTTAACTAATACGAAAATCTTGGATCCTTAGAATAACCATCTGTTAACCATTAACCAGAATAACCATCACACCGTTGAACCTACGTAAAGCTTTTTCTAATGTACGAGTATCTAGCATCATATATTATTTTTAAATTTTACCAATAGTTCATATACCTTATAAATGTTACTAACAGTTAATTTTTCCATTTATTAGAAATCACCTAGAACGTATTGTATTTATTGTAAAATGTATGTATATACAGCTTAATATTGGCTCTGAAATACTGATACATGTTAAAGCAAACTGTATAAAACGAATATATCCAATGGTTAAATAAGAAACAAAATCAATAAACGAATATTCACCTTCATTTTTTACCTAAATACGAAAATTATATTGGTTTGATTTCCAGATTTTCTAAGATCCAACAACAAGCAACAAAAAAGCCATTTCTTGATTGATTCTAAATTATTAAACATTTTGTTGTATCCAATAATTTAGTTTTGCCTTAAAATAAATTTAGCTATTTCTCATTTTGTATAGTGTTTTTATTTTTATTTTTTGCCGAAGTATGTATTTTCTTTTTGTAATCTCTACAAGCTTAAATGAATAAATCTCTTCCGCAGAAACCAAAAATAAATAAATTTGTGCTTAAAAACTTATAATATATAAGAGAATGAAAAGTTTTTATTTATGTTTTCCTTTCAGTTGATAAAATTTCATTGATAACCAGTAATTGTTTAAATCTAAACATTTTCTTCAAATAAAGACAAAACAAATAGAAAAAAAGAAAAGCAAACTAAAAGTTTTAAGTTTTAAAGCTTGATACAAACACAATTAATTTATTTTCTTCGTTCGTTCGGTTTTTTATTTGAATTTCTATCAATAAAAAATTTTTGCAAATAAATATGTACGTCTTCGATATGTACATTAAAACTTTCAACTTCTTCGTTATATATAGGATTAAGTAGGAAAAGAAAAACAGTAAAGAAATTAAAATTATTTTAAAATTTTGCAAATATTATTTTGTGCAATCAAATAAATAAATATTTATATTATTATTGAACCTGGTACGAAAGATTTATTTTGATAATTTTTTTGAGACATCAGTTTTCATTGTATCAACAAAAATTGACTTTTCTAGAGCAATTTTGTGGTTTTTATCTTTGTTATCTGTTTTGGGCTGAATCACTCCTAACATTTTCGTAGTTTCCTTTTGATATCCTGACGTTGAAGTAAAATCGAGGATATAGAACCTATAGTTCTATATCCTATATGCCATGGCAGCCTACAGTTCTGATCAGTAGGGATTTTATATGTACAAAACGTTTTTTTTACATGTAAAAATTCAATTACACGTAACAAACGAAGACATCATTGGCAGCGCCACCTATTTTAAAATGTTTAAACTTTTTCAACGGTCAAAATCCAATCAATTTAAGTACAAAATCTGTTTCGTTACAAAAAATTTCAAAGATCACAAAATTTATAAATATTCAGAAAAATCCAGACTATTATTGTACACGTTTATTTTGGAAATATGTCTCAAAGTATATGTATATGACTATATCAGGATATCGATCTAGAACGATATTCTGTATCAATCTTCATGACTTTAGACATCAACTTTTCGGTACCTGATATTTGCTACATTACATTTAGTACGAGCATATCTTCAAATTCTCCTATCGGGATTCAAAACGACAATTAAGCGTTTTTTTTTGGTTCTGTTTTAATATTTAGCTTTAATTGGGTGCAGGGCGGACTTTATGACAGTCCTAGCTCCTTGTAACTGTCAGAACTCCTGCACCCAACACGCGGTCCTTCAAGTAAAGGTTGATAGCTGCCTTAAACTTGTGCATTTTATACTCCAACGGAAACTGAAAACCGACCAACGAATTCCATGTCCGATAAATAAATTCGCGCTTTGCATCTTCAATTCGAGGTTTCGGCAGCTGCACAGTAAACCTATGCGCATTAACCGTTCCTCGTGTTACCCGTCCTGGCGTAACAAATGGTGGTATTTTCTCTGTTAATTCTGCAGAACATTTACCATTTATTAATCTATAGAACATGCAAAGTTCTGCAACATCTCTGCGGTGTTGTAGGCTGTCTAGATCCTTCGTAAGTCTGGAGTATCGTATTATTCGTATGGCACGCCGCTGAACTCTATCCAGCAACTGAAGAGCAGTGCCATATGCTCCACCCCAAACTTGACAGCAATATTCTATACACGGTATAATAAAGGTTTAATATATCTGGAGATCGAGTCATAGGCTTGCTTGAAATCAAGGAATACCTGGTGTACATCGCGAGATGTTTCGTAGTACTTGGAAAGAATCATCCGTAGCGAAAAAACTTGATCAGTGACTGACCGATTTGGACGGAATCCTCCTTGGTAGTCACCGACAATTTCCTCCGCCAGAGGAGTAATTCTTCCCAAGATAATGTATGACTGTAACACAGCATTGTGACTGCGTTACTGTCATTTTACATCTCTGTAAAATGACAGTAACGCAATCACAATGCTGTGTTAAAGTTGAGAACAGGCTATCGAGAATTTTTGCAATCAATTCCGGTGTTCGACAAGGAGATGCGCTGTCCCCGATACTTTTTAATCTCATGTTGGAATACATCCTTCGTAAAAGTGAAACACCTCAGGACAATATCTTATTCCGACAATCCAATCAACTTCTTGCTTATGCAGATGATATCTGTGTGATTGGATTAAATGGCAACGGAGTGAAAGAGATACTTGATCCACTGGAACAGTGTTCAGCTTCCGTTGGTCTCAAAATCAACGAGTCAAAAACCAAATATCTAATCTCGGGTTTTAGAGACCAAGACGCAATTGATTTCAGTAGTGGAAACCACACGTTTGAAGGAGTGATGAGATTCAAGTATCTTGGATCTCTCATCACTCACGATAATAGTGTGGGCGAGGATATCAAGGTCCGCCTTGCCGCTGGCAATCGGGCTTTGTATCCTCTACGTCCACTGCTGAAATCAAAATATCTTGCAAATACGGATAAGCTGAAACTGTACAGAGTGTTGATCAGACCCGTTGTCATGTATGGATGTGAGAGTTGGACCTTGACGGATGAGTACGAAAGATGGCTTCTAACATTCGAGAGAAGAATCATGCGTGTGATATATGGTCCAAAACGCGACGTCGATGGCACTTACCGAGTTCTTTTCAATCACGAGATCAGGAATTTAATGCAAATTCCTGATATCGTGCATGAAATCAAAGGACAGCGAATACGCTGGCTCGGTCACGTTCTGCGTGCTGATCCGAACCGAATGATACAGCGATCTTTAAAGGGAGAACCGCCTTTCGGTAGGCGAAGAGGTCGCTGTCGGCGACGATGGCTCCACGGCGTAGAGAGCGATCTGGCATCTTCCAACTGCTTGCAACAGTATGAAGATCTGGCTCGTGATCGAAACCGTTGGAGTCAGATTGTTGACACGGTACGGGCCAATAATGGCCTGTAAAAACCGCAAAAAAAAAAAAAAAAAAAAAAAAAAAAAATATCTGGAGAACCTGATGCGACCCAAGATATGACCATGCAAAATCACTGAGATTTAATTTAATTTAAAATGTCTCTTACTGAGTCTCTATTGAATAACATGTAACGTTTCTCATCTTTTTAAAGATAATTATAGTTTCTATGTAGCAGTAGTTGTAACGAACAGGCCTCCAATACGATTGCCTGTTGTTAACAGGTTATCAATCTCCAGGAATTTTATTGGGAAGTGGTCGCTGTGCCAGCTGCTCAGCCTGGGTCTGGGTTAGATTTATAAGAAAACCGAAGATTGATCTCAACCTGACCGCATAAAAAAAAGCCATTAAATTAGAGGTAAACGCAAATATTTACATTATTAAATAAATATTTTTATTTTAAGTAATTAAATTTAAATAAGTAATAAAATGAAAAACCATTTTCTTTCATCATACGAAATGTGCAAAAAAAATTAAAAGTATTTAATACATTTCTAATGATATTCGATAATCCATATCTTAACAATTTTTAAATATAATAAACAACTAATAATAAATATATTATAATAAATAAATTTAATTTACCAAAAATGCTTCTAATTAGTAATTTATTTATTCCAAAAAGAAACCAATAAGGTTGATGATCTTCATAGGATACATATTGGCTTTGGTTGGGTTGTCCATTGTATCCATTTTGATATTTTTGTATATATTTTTCAGCTTATTTTCTTTTGTTGGCCTTTTATTCATTAACTAATTTATATGTATTATGAATGGTGGATTTTGATATATTTTTAGTTTAACTTATTATTTTTAAATGATTAACTTTTACATACACTTAACATAATTTTTTTTATCATTAATACAATACACTTAACAAATATAATTTTTTTATCATTAATAATTTATTCATACGATTAGTTTTTATTTATTTGTTATACACACAATAGTTTAAGGTTTATTTTTATACATAGGTTTAAATATTGAATTTTTTGAATTCTTAAAGCAAAATCCAACATATAAATATGATGGATCCCATACAAAATATGATGGATTCCATGTTCTTTTATAAAATCATTAAATGCGTTGAAAAAAAACTGAGCTCCATTATCACTAAATATGAACTCAGGGACAGAAAAGAGATCAAAGATTTGTTTCTTTAAGAAACTTATAACACTTTTGGTGATAGCAGCTTTCATAGGTTCAAGGATAGAAAATCGAGATTGATCTACGACAACGAAAAAATAATTGTTTCCGGGTTTTGACCTCGGATACGGTTCCTAAAAATCTATAAAGATCCTTTGCCATGAACGAACAACTTCAAAATAATCGAGGTTTTGACTTCGGATACGGTTCCTAAAAATCTATAAAGATCCTTTGCCATGAACGAACAACTTCAAAGTAATTCCCCATCTCAGGCCGTGTTATATAGTTCGCCGGTTTATATTGTTTACACTCACATCTCTGCTCATTGAAGGCCAGTAATAGAGTCTGCAAAGAAATTCTAAAGTTTTAGTGACTCCAAAATGGAAAGCGGAATGTCCTCCTTCCGTGAGCGTCGACAATTAGAATTTTGGTCCGAATTTAGGTCAAAGGAGTATGCTGCAATACAATGATCAGGAAATTGAATGAGTTCATCACCATGCTTACGTGACGCAGCATCAAGAACAACGTTGTCTGATTATTTCCTATATTCGATGTTGAAACCTTGGAGCTTCAAACACCAGCGAGCCAGTCTTCCGGTTAACTCTTTTTGACTCATGAGCCACGTCAAACTGACATGGTCTGTAATAAATTAAAAATTAAATTAAAAATGTATAATAAATATTTTGAGACTGCAGGAAAAATTCGTTTCACCCATTTTAAACTAACCCTATCAAGACCAGAAGATTCCGATTTTACTTGTCAAACAGCAGACTGTAACTCCTCAAAGGAAATATTAGAAAATGAAAAAGGGTTTGAACACTCTTCAGATTAAAGATCAACAACCGGACTAACCAAAGTTGGATTCGAGCTACTAAAATAATTATTAATATCCTCAGCTTTGAAATCTAAAATACCATTATTTCTACACCTACTTAGACCTAGATTTTGAGCATTACGGCAAAAAACCTTAGGAGGAAGAGATGGATCTAATTTATCCTGGAAAAAAGTACTTTTGGCTGCCCTAATAAATCTTACTACCCTATTGCGAGCTTGTTTGTAGACTAAAAATATCTTACTATCTCCTAATCTTTTCCATAAGCGAAATTTATCTACCCTAAATCTGATTGCATCCATAATTTCTCCAGATATCCATGGAGGAGATTTAGGTTTAATTATCACTGACCTAAGAGGAATGCAATTATCGAAAACTGAATTAATAAATCCATTAAAAAGCAGGATTTGACTAGTAGAGGAATCAAGAGAAAAAATGTTATCCCAAGGAATAGCTACAAACTAGTGCTAAATGAGAATCATCTATATTAGAAAAATCCCTAAAACGAAACCTTTTAGACTCCGGGCGAGAGTTACAATTAGTAGAAAATATTAATAGATCGTGATAAGTTTCTAAACCGAGAGATGAGATAATTGATTGTAAAAAGAAATAGAGTTATCGGTGAACGATAAAACATGGTCAATAAGAGAAGAAGCGATACAGTTAGTGGTTGAACAAAAATAAGTTGGCTCACCAGTATTATGTACTGATACATTAAGACTGTGCAGAATATTCAAATACATTCAAGAGAATGTACTATCCTGTAGTATATCGAAGTTGAAGTCACCTGAGATGAATATTTCATCATACTGGCAGGTGAAATAACTTAATAAAAGTTCAATATCTAGCAGGGATTTTTTAAATTGTGTATAACACCTCTTGCTTGGTGGGTTGTACACAGTCCCAAATAAATATCTACGTTTATTAACAAAAATATAAACAATTACGAATTCTAGATCGGAAACCAACATTTGAAAAATAGAAGGAGGAGCTGAGTCTGAGACATTGGGGGACAAAAAAGTTTTGGAAAAGCAATGAATGTCAACTGGTGAACCACATGAAATGTGACGTATTTCGTCAATATTGGGTAACAAACTGCACATTGAAGATACCTACATTAAGAAATTGAGACCTACCAGGACCAGCGAACATAGAACGCAACACGACACGGGGAATCGACATATTCAATAACATAGCGTTAAACAAAATGACAATACTTACAATTTATAATCTTTAAATTTTGATTCCGGGCCAAAAACCTGAAATGAAATAAGAAAATAATCACAATGAAAAAGAGGAAGCAATCCAATGAAACAATGGAACAACAGTTACATATATGAATGTTTAAATGGTTCTCCAAACATCAAAAGTTATATTTTTTTTCAAAAAATATATAAAAAATCGGAAAAAGAAAAAAAAATATGTGACACAGGCGACGAAGGCTGCTAGATTTACTTATAAATAAATAAATAAATTTAACTTATAAATAAATAAATACCAAAAATGCTTCTAATAAATAATGTTTTTATTCAAAAAACAGCAAATAAGTTTGATGATTTTCATATGATCCATATTGGCTTTGGTTGGGTTGTTCATTGTATCCATTTTCATATTTTGGTAGATATTTTTCAGCCTATTTTCTTTTGTTGGCTTATATGTTTTTATTAATTAATTTATATTATGAATGGTGGTTTTTTGATATATTTTTAGTTTAACTTATAACTTTTAAATGATTAACTTTTACATACACTTAACTATACCTATACATGATAACTAATGTTTTAGCTTAATATAATTTTTTTATCATTAATAATTTATTTATTACGATTAGTATTTATTTATTTGTTATATACATAATAGTTTTAGGTTTATTTTTATACATAGGTTTAAATATTGAATTTAATAAATAAATCAAAATCCAACATATTTGCATATTTTAATTTTAATTTAACATTTTTACTCCATTCGTAAGACTAAATAATTTAGATTTTTGATTATGTATTGTTATAACTTTTTAATTAACAAACATTTAATTTAACTTTAATTAGTATTTTTATATATTTTGTTTCCTTACGTTCGATAAAATTTCGCATAACCACACATTTTAGTCTATTTTGTTACCCTCCAGTTACCCAACAAGTCTTGCTTAAATACCTCCGATGCGACTAATACCAATACAATCTGATAATACAATTTTTTATTGCCAAATGCAATCTCGATTCGTCTCGAAACAAAGTGGATAGTTATGTATTAATGTAATAGATTATCGAATTTAACTCATTATTAGACAGGAAATTGTAATTAATAATCGGAGTCTCAAGTTACCGACTAAATAACTATTTTATTAAGCCAGTAACTTGGGACTCTTCGGAGTACCAAGTTACTGGCTAAATAAAATTGTTAACGGAAGTAACTTTGCTCGAATCCCAATAAGTATGGAATTAAAAACGATTTTTCATTATCTGATTAAAATTGGTGATGTAATGAAGCCCATCAAAATCCAAATCGAAACTGTTTGTTCTTCGTCTTTGATTTGACTTACCATAATGCAAAGGCATCAAAACTCAAAAGGAGAACTGTGAATCCAATTCACATTTTCCTTTTACAAAAATACAAAAATAGGAAACCCTTAAAAATGTTTTGTGGCAGCTCCACATGTGTATCTTAATCGGCGTACTGTTTTGTAGCGTAGGAGGAATAGTATAGGTATATTCACACTTGTCCGCAAAACTTACTATACTAATTTCACGGCATTTTCAATGGCATCTCGGAAAAATAACTCCATGGTAATAATTTAAGTATGATAACAGATGTTGAAATTTTTAATGTCAAAATTTAGAGAAACGTAACATTGATATGCAGTACTTGCATTAGGTAATAATTTAGTTGTGTTGAATGTGACGCCAAATCTCACCAACCTGCCTGATCATCGATTAAAGATGAAATTTAAATTTTATAGAAATTTAATTTCACCTTAAAGATTTCTCATCACGCCACTGTCTCGAGTTCGTGGACCAAAAATTTATTTTTATACTTTAAAGCTAATTTTTAATTTGATAAATCTAAATAAGATAAATCTAAAAACGATAAAAAATACTTAACAATTAATTTTTATTCATATTAAGTACTTAATTTATATTAATTAAGTATAATTAAATTGAATTATGAAATTCAATGAAGAAAAACCACTATGGTGATTCTAGGTTTGTTCTGGTACTCCTGGAATATGTTCAAAACAGTGCAATATAGATATCTGAAAACTTGTAATTTTCCAGAATTATACATGCATCTCAAATGGAAATCCGAGTCACAGAGACGATTAGGGTGATTAATAATTGTGTAAGTCATGTGACATTTAATCTATTTCAATTTATTGTATGTATCTATTATACCATACTTATGTACTTCATTAATACTCCCCTCTCTATAGTGCCAACAAACACACGAACGATGCTCCGTTTTTTATGTAAAACTTAATATTATAAATATAATTAAAGAAAATAATCTTTAACGTAATTCGTTTTGCGATTAATTTACCGCAATCATGATTTCCAATTAGGCTTGCCACCCGTCCTCCTTTCGTAAGAAATTGCCTCCATCCTCCACGAAGGCAAAAATGTCTTCCTCTAGAAAAATATGTCGTTTTTCCAAAAGTTTATTTACTAAAATTTTAGACAAGTTCTTTGTCAGAAAGAACTTCACGCAAGAGAACGATGACTATATTTCGGAAATTGTTTATATATTTCATAACGTGAAACATAATTTATCTTACAATTCCTTGGACTACAATTTAAAATTACTTGTTCCCGATTCAGAAATTGCCAACAAAAATTGTTGCGGCCGTACAAAAGCAACAATAACCGTGGAAAATGTTCTTGGTCCTTTTGTACTGAATAATTTGGTATCACATTTATTATCGAATAACGTGTATTTCGGAGTTCAAACTGACGCATCTAACCGAAAAAATCGAAAAATTCTCCCAGTTTGTATTCAGTATTTTGATAAATCGCCTGGGATTCAAAATAGAATTATAGATTTCGTCGAAAATGCAAATGAAACTGCCATAGGCATGTGTGATATGGTGAAAAACTCGTTAGATAATTTAAAACTAAATATAAACAACGTTGTCTGTTTAAGCGCTGTTGTCAGATTTTGGAAAAAAAATTCGTTATTTATTAATTTAAAAAAAACAAATAGAAACATTTTGAAAGGAAATGGTTATGCTCATATTTTATACAACGCTTTAAAAAGATCTTTATGTAATTTAGACGTAGATGTTGAAAATATTATTCTAAAAGTATATTCTCATTTCTCGAATGCTGCTAAACGTAGACAAAAATTTATTGAATTATGTAACTACTCGGAAATCGAATTTAAAGAAATTCTTCGTCACGTATCGACGAGATGGTTGTCTATGTTGCCTGCTATAGATAGACTTGTTACTACATGGCCACCTTTATCCACATATTTTCTAAATGAAGAGTTGCCAAAACAGATGCGTCAAGTTTTGGACATGAAAAATGACAAAATACGAAGTTCGCCAATTACTTTCCAAAATTGAAAATTTAACTGAAAGAACTATAATTGAAAACGATTTTATTGATTGTATTAAAATTACTTTAACATACATTGATGAACATCTTGATTTTTCTGAAACTTCTTGGATCACTGAAATCGCTAAATTATCTTTAAATTCAGGGTTTTTTAAATTCGAGGGTATAACAAATGTTAAAAGAAATATTATCTGGCCTTAATATTGATGAACTGTTTGACAAGGTATGCCTAGTCGAAAAAAACATTATTATGTTAAATCTTCAGGAATTTTCAAATCCGAATGAAAAGTATTTGACAATTTTTGAATGTTTTCCCAATCTGCCTAATGTTGTTCGAATCATTTCATATTTGTTTATCGTTTCAGCTAACAGTGCTTTTACGGAAATAGTTCTTTCCGTAATGAACTCGAAATGGGGTGAAGATAGGGGAAAATGGTTGACTAAACTAATAAAAAATGAGTTAATTATATATTTTAACCAAAAACGAAACTTGCGCTGAATTTTACGAAAGTGCAAAGCATAACGATCAGCTGATTAAATTAGCAAAAAGTAATGACAAATATACTTTTATGTATTGAAATGTCAAGTTATTTAAGCTTTCATTTTAATTTAGTAAATACATTTTATACTCATGGTGATAAGTCTTTGTTGAGCTTTTTTCTAATCTTTCTCATGACGAGTACATTATTCTGTTAGTTCTTAATTTTTTTTTCTAGTCATACTTATTAAGAGTAAATATTCTATTAGTTCGTGGCAAAAAAAGGTGGCAAGCCTATTTCCTATATACATACGACTATGTGAGATTTCGAATATAAGTAAAATGATTATCCCTCCATATTTTTCGTTTGATATTAAAATTTAAGTCCACTTTGACCATAACCTGTTGTATTTAGACTAAACCTAGAATTATCGAAATGTCATATTCTTACCAGCATTGTTTCATCAATGAATAAGGTCAAAACTTATTTTAGTTTCCCCTTTAACTAATGTGACCTGAAGAAACTTCACCTTGATTAACATAACATATGTACTATAATAAACTTTATATTGACCTACTAACTATACCTAAATCTAAAGTATCACAAGCAAAGTAACAAACGAAAAACAAATTCATATAAAATCTGTTTGTTTATCTAAATTTTACAACAGTCACACAGCGCACCCTTATCAAAGTTATTTGTGTGGCCTAAATAACTTAAATTTTCTTCATTTTATTTCAATCATTTTTCATCTAGGATAGGATTGAAAACAATGGAAACGAGCCACTCGAAACGTTTTCTCGAAAATACCAAATATAATGGAAAACACATCCTGAATTATTTCAATTCTTCGGTTCTATCTTATTCAGGGTATGTTTTATAGATATTCACATCTGCTGTATTGTTCATATTAAATTAAATTTTCATATTTTCTCATATATATACGAGTATTATATAGTTTTTCATCCTATATGAATGGGTGGTTTTTATGGTCTATGTGACGTTTGTATCTTTTTAATAAATATGATTAGAAATAAACAAAATATAAATAATTTTTTTTTAATTGTTGTTTTTCTTTAATTTAATTTTGTTTTAAAGGTCTGTATTTGATCAAATTGGTTTTATATATGTATTGATTTTATGAATGTTTTATAAAAACTCAAATCACAATTTGTTCTATTACAGTTACCATTTCTATATTTTGAGGGTTAATATCTATATTTTGAGTGTCAATATATTATGGAAATATCTATATTATAGTAATGACATTTGGAAATTGAACCATTAATGGAAACTTTGAAGATTTTCAGTCATACGAATGAAGAATCACAATTAAATTAAAAACATAGAATAGAAATTGGTTTATCTCAGCCAAATCAATCGACAAAAGTCTATATAAACACTTTTCGAAAAAACATATTGTTTCATTATATTGGTATAAATGTATTAGAATTATACATTTACAGTCATTTCAAGAAATCAACAATACAAATAAAAAATCCAATCCTAATTTTATGTTTTCTAATTGTGTTTCTTCGGTTTCTAAACTCTGTAATTTCAGTTTTATCACCAATGCATTGATGGTAAGAGAGAGTTACATTATCTAAGATCCTTCAGTTTGAGATTTTCTCACTTTTAGTCCATAAAGGCAATTATTTCCTGCATTGAAAATGTCAGAAATTCATTTCCCACCTTTAATATTACCATTAATTGTATTCCTTTGTATTTCTAGTGTACGAATTTAAATCCTTAGGGTGCCCATTTAAATAAGGTTCCCCATATTGCTTTCCTGTGTATTGTAGGCAATGCTGTGTTGGAACTATGTTCATATCTTATTATGCTTGTGGTAAGGAGTGAGTTATCCCACTCCTTTTGGCATTTACTCAGCATTTTGAATAAATGTATAGCTTCGTTTTTAACGTTCTATTCTATTCGTATATGATGTTGATATGGTATATTGATGAATTTTTCAGTTATTCATCGTATACATTGATGTAATGCGTTAATGGTTCTTTCTTCTTGTTATTTTCTTAATTTATCGTGTCTTAGGTTGGTATTTACATTTTATTTGAGATACATTTTATGGGCACATTCCCAAGTCATGTTGCCGTAGTTTTTAGTTGTGTTCCATGTATGATCCAGAGTGTCCGTGTGTTATGGCCGAGGGTCGATAATTGTATTTCCCGATTCGTATTACTTATTAATAATCGTTTATGTTCAATTTAATTTCGGATTTTTGAATTATCAGTTAAGAGCTGGTTCATACTGGATTTATCGAAAATTTAATCTATAAGATGCACAAATAATTAAAAATCAATTATGTATCATCATTAAACTAATATGTGACGAAATAACAATAATAATCAAAATATATTTATTTACGCTACGGCCAAGCTACGTGTGTTAACGCAACATGTTCGTATATTATTGAAAATCAACCTGGTTTATCTTAGCATAATAGAATTGACATGAAATTGGATCTAATGTAACTCTTAGTATGCTTGATAGTTTAATAAATAAACGTTTATTATTAATCAATACTAATATACAAAGAGCATGTAATGTTATATTACCTATATAGCTTGTACGTTTTATTGAGTTCTCTAATCTTGTTTACACACGTTATGCAGTATCGTAAATACCTTATCAAAATCATGGAAAAATGTGATATTGAATTTGATAACGAGATAAGTAATGGAACATTCCTAATAAAATTGATTTTAAGAAATACACACACATATATATATATATATATATATATATATATATATATATATATATATATATATATATATATATGATGTTTCACTTCGAATAGTATGATGTCTACCGGAAACAAATATGTTTACACCTTCTTGGTGTGATGCGAAATGGGATGATGCGAAAATCATTGATATTAATGTAAAGATTATGCAAATTTCAATTACAAGAGATGTTGATAATATACTTTTAAAGTAGTGATTCTATGTCCAAACAAATATACTTAATATATAACGGTTTTAAGTCGTTTATTAATAGTTTAATCATCTATTAAATTTATATATTTTTATCATATGACTTCTACAGTATAGAATAAATTTATTATTTTATTCATTATATCAAGTGATAAATATATTTATTTCAGCCGATTATTTCACTTTTCCGAATAATTCGATACACTTTCAGTGTTTATAGTCGGTTGAATTTGATGTATACAGTTAAACACACGTGACCCTTCTTCTGCAATGAGGTTGGATCGGTTATAAAAGCGGATGGTGCCTATGAATATATGTATGTTCAAAAACATCAAATTGGTTGGTTTTAATGAACCACTATCATTGCCAACGAAAGACCACTCAAACAATCAAATTTAAAAATAAATAAATCTTAATAGTTTATTATTTTTTAAATTGAATTTCTATAAATACTTTAACTTAAATTTGTTAAAAAAAACTAAAATTATTAAAATCAGATGAGTTGGTTTGCTTACATTCGATTTGTAGCATCCAATAACCATATCTGTTACTTTTTTTAAGTCTCTTGTATCCATAAAATTATAATACTTTTTGCAAACATATCGGCTCTTTCGATACCATTAATTCGTACGTGTGATGGTTATCATCGGAGAATAATTTCATATCTTGATACACACTGCCCTGAAAACCACCGGTTTTATTAAATATAATCCACTCCGAAAGTAAGAGAACATGACTACTTTTCATCTCCCTTCAATCATTGACAAGTTGATTCTTTGCATAATTCCAATTAAGTTGGCATTCACGGAACATATGCTGTCATTTAATCTAAACATTTTCTATTTTTTCATCGTAGGAATGAAAATTCCCAGACCCACTGGGTCCTCAATTACACTAGCATCTGTATCAATCAAGAATCAATCGTTTGGACACGTGGTAATATCACGTGTCCAAAAATATTGATTTTTCTAAACACTCTCATAACCGATACCTATTTAATTATCTCTTTTCTTTTGTCTGGAAATTTTAAGCATACAACTAGATTGTTGGAAATTGCTTGGGGGCACCCACTAGTCTCATTTTGGAAATATAACAAAATTTTCCAAAATGAGTTCATTCTTTGCCTTTTTTTTGTAATCAATCCCCTTGGTTAATATTCACACGTTAATCTATCGTACGATGATTCATTATATTTTATAATTAAGAGGTGAATCACCAATTCAGACCATAGAGTGTGAATTGCGGTCGAATTGATCACCCCCAACAACGCTCTAACGCATGCACTTTCCACTTTCATTAATTAATCAAACCCAACCGTGGATCCTTCACCATATAAGCTCATTCTATATGCAATTTTGAAAGACACTAGGGCCTCTAGCTGCATGTCAGTCACTTCAGGATGAGCTCATTTCGGTTTATTCACCATTTTGCTTCCATTCAATCTTTTTTTACAGTTATCAGATAATTTTTCGATATGGACCTTAAAATTTATCCGCTTGTCGATCCATATTCTCAGATACTTAGTCAAAGTCAGATATTCAATTCTCAATATTCGCACATCAATTCTGGTTTTCATTCTAAATGCCATACAACAAGATTCTAGGAGTCACTCTCAAATTCAACTCAGTCAAGTAGTTTGTTACCTGGTTTATATATTCTTGAGCTCGATTTAAGTCCTGACCGAAATGTTTGCCCTTTCCGATAGCTACAAAGCCATCTACAAATTGCAAGACCACATAATTGTATGCTCTTTCAATATCCAAAAATACCACCACGTATAGCTCCTATTTTCTTTTCGTTTTTCCGCACATGGAAAAACGTGAAAATCTACCTTTGACCTCGGATATCAACTGGAAGGTGATAGGAAGATGAAAGAACAGCTTGGTAGCACCGTTTACTGAGTTTACCAGTACGGAGGTAAGTGCTACTGGTATCCCGAAAATGAGATGGGTCTAGAGATGTTGATGCTACCAAGAAGGAGAGTTTCTGAAACAGACTGGTATGCTCGGAACATTCTTAGCGATCACGTTTTGCCATATGTGAGCTCCATAGGTTATGACAGTTTTGTGTTAATGCATGATAACGCTCCAGTCCACGTTGTTGCAACAGTACGACAATATCTCCAAGATATTGTCATTCGTGCACTTAAGTGGCCACCAATGAGTCCTGATCTTAATCCGAATGAACAGGTGTGGGACATTCTAAAACGCCGTATTAGAGCTAGAAATCCTGCACCAGATTCAACAGCAGAGCTGAGAGTTGCAGCGCGAGAAGAGTGGAATCTCGTTCCGCAAGAAATGATACAAAGCATTCTACTTAGTATGCCCAGAAGGATGGAAGCTGTAATAAGGGCATGGGGGGAAATACTCTGTAGGTGCTCCGGTCGTGCGGGGCACTCCACTCCGTTAAACAAAACTACCTTAACTAATTTTGTTCACAACTTATTTATTATTAGTTATAAAATTATTATTTATTAAATATAGTTATTTAAGTTTTTAATATAAAAATTAATTATTTCTAATAAATTAAATTCAATTAAATTTTCACAACCGTGTGTTTGCTACTATCGTAGATTACTAATTGTATTGCAAAAAAATTAGAAAAACAAGTTTCGGTAATTAAGCAGATGAGATGCGCGCACCACTTGGTGAACATGCGCAAGAGAATATTCGTGTTGTTGCTATCGCCCATTGGATGGCGGCACCCAACCTCAAGATGACCGATTTCGAATGAAATTTTGTCATTTTTAATTATGTAGCGCCTGAATAATTCAAACTGATTTATATGAGCCGCTACATGTACCCCCTTCGCAGATAAAAGGCCATAAATAGTTGTGAAAAAATTGTGGTTGTCAATAGATGCATCGCGATCATGTAGAAACCAATTCGCGTCATATACCCGTAATCAATTGACCGGAGTAAAAAATATTGGAAAACTTGAAATTCATTCAATGAACCAGCATGATGTCCGGAACCAGAAGATGCTTCCGAATTACTCATCCGCAAATTCTGAAGTTGCCTAATCTTTTTCCAAATTTATAAAGTAAAAACATATAAGTCGAACGGTTAATAAACCACCTTGGGTTTTACAAGAAAAACAACCAAGTCAAAAAGCATCAACAACCAAAACAAATAGTGTAATCCGTTTTTTAGTGCTCGTAATCACTCATCCTAATATGCCATACGCAGGTTTCAAACTATCAATGGAGATTGACTGTTGTTTATCTTTGATAAAAATTACAAAGTGTTTGCGTAGGCGGCGGATTACTTTATATGGACCTTCATACGGGGGTTGTAAGCCAGTACGTACTTTATCAACCCTGACGAAAACATATTCACAGGTATCCAACGATTTTGGGACGAAAATATCATTCTGTTTCCGTTTACGTGTCGTAGTTGGTATGAGATTTCTCATTGTATTTCGCAGTTGATCTATTACTGTATCGTGAGTAGGCAAAGGTAATTGAGGATTTTCGATAAAGAGCTCACCAGGAAGCTTAATTGTCTGTCCATAGACGAGTTCCGCAGGTGAACACTTAATATCCTCTTTCACCGTAGCTCTAATTCCAAGTAAAACAATGGCAATGTCGGAGCTCCAATTAGTCGTGTTGCCTCTGGCCATGAGTGCGGCTTTCAGTTGCCGATGAAATCGTTCAACCATGCCGTTAGATTGGGGATGATAGGTTGTAGTACGTATTCTATGTGAGCCAAGGAGCTTCGTAAGCTCTGCAAAAAGCTTGGACTCAAATTGACTACCCTGGTCAGTAGTAATATTGACAGGTACCCCATATCTACAAATGTAATTCTCAACAAAAGTGGTTGCAATGGTTGCTGCCGAAATGTCAGTCATGCAGTATGCTTCAGGCCAGCGAGTAAATCTGTCGACACACGTTAGTAAATATTGATATCCCTTAGATGGTGGCAAAGGGCCTACTATATCTAAGTGGATATGTTCAAATCGACAAGGTGTAATTTCAAATTGTCCAAACGGTGATTTTGTATGTCGTATAACCTTAGATTTCTGGCAGGATACACAAGACTTGGACCAATGCCCAACGTCTTTCTGCATACTTGGCCAGAAATAACGTTTATCAATCAATTTTCTCGTCGCTCGGACACTGGGGTGAGAAATGTTGTGCAGGGCGTCAAACACAGTTCGACGTAGTGGCTCTGCGATGTAGGGTCTATTAACCCCTGTGCTCGTTTCGCAGACAATCTCAAAGCCAGGTAATTTAAAAAGCTGTAGTTGCATCGATGCACTACGTGGACGTCCGGAACCAGAATCTTCGGAATTATTCCTGAGCAATTTCTGAAGTTCTAAGTCCGATTCTTGGGCTGATATGATTCGTTTGTAGTCGAAACAGTTATCGACTGTTGCCATTTCCCCATCTGTAGTCCGCGACAGCGTGTCTGCGACCACATTGTCTTTTCCTTGCACATGACGAATGTCCGTGGTAAACTGGCTAATAAAATCCAAGTGCCTTGATTGTCTTGGGTTCCGCTCAGTTTTGGATTGAATAGCTCTGGTCAGAGGTTTATGGTCGGTAAAGATTGTAAACTCCCGACCCTCTATAAAATATCGAAAATGTTTAACGGCATAGTAAATTGCCAACAACTCTCTATCAAATGCTGAATATTTTACTTCAACCTCTGAGAGTTTCTTCGAAAAGAATCCCAGTGGTTCCCAACCACCGTTGTTATACTGTTGCATTACTGCTCCTACCGCAGTATTAGATGCATCAGTGGTAATGCTGAACTTAGTGTCGTTCAGTGGATGTGCCAACAAAGCGACATTCGCTAATTCACTCTTGAGCTTTGAAAATGCCAATTCGCATTGCTCTGTCCATGTAAAGTTCTTGGAAGTCTTAGGCTTCTTATTAAGCACCGCCAAGTGCGAGTGAATCGGACCAATAATTTCAGCCATTTTGGGTAAGAACCGGTGATAATAATTAATCATACCGATGAACCGCTGAATATGTTTAATAGAAGTAGGTGTTGGGAATTCTCTAATGGCATTAATTCGTTCTTGAGAAGGCAGAATACCATTAGGAGTAATCGTATGACTGAGAAATTCAAGTGAAGTGGCACCAAATACGCACTTCGAACTTTTAATATGCACATCGAACTCAGTCAACTTTTCAAACAGTAGTTTCAAATGAAGTTTGTGTTGTTCTTCACTTGCAGATGCCACCAAAATGTCGTCAATGTAAACAAAAACAAAATCCAAATCTCTCACGATTTGGTTCATGAAACGTTGAAACGTTTGTGCGGCGTTACGTAAACCAAATGGCATTCGATTAAACTCATATAATCCGAATGGTGTCGTAATCGCCGTTTTGTGAACATCTTCAGGTGCTACTGGGATAATGTGGTAAGCTCTGACCAAATCGATTTTACTGAAAATATTACAACCTTGTAAATTCATGGAGAAATTCTGAATGTGGGGTATCGGATAACGATCCGGAATAGTGACTGCATTCAGTCTTCGATAATCCCCACATGGTCTCCAATCATGATCTTTCTTCTTCACCATGTGAAGAGGGCACGACACATGCGATGAAGACGGTCTACAAATTCCTAATTTGACCATATGTTCAAATTCTAACTGCGCCGCTTTATGGCGAATGGAATCTAGTCTCCGTGGTCTCGACACTGGTAAATGACCTTGAGTGACGATATGATGTACCACGTTATGTTTCACTGGTGAACCATAATTCGGTTCGGCCGTCAGTGAAGGAAACTTCTTCAATAAGGTTCCATAACTATTGTCGACTACAAAATGGATTGGACTCGGCGTCGAGTCCCGAATTGTCATGGCATTGATGAACAGCTGAGTCGCTGAATCCACCAGCCGTTTTTGTTTTAAATCGACCATAAGAGCAAATTTGCTGAGAAAATCAGCGCCAATGATCGGACGGCTAACATCAGCCAAAGTAAATGCGTGAGTAAAATTACGTTTCAGTCCGATATCGATTTCCAACAACTTAGTTCCGTAAGTATTAATAGTTGAGCCATTGGCGGCTGATAAAACTAGATCAAAAGACTTGTGCACTCCGAAAATGGATGTTGCAAAACTACGTACTGGAATGACCGAAAGGTCAGCGCCAGTATCAATTAAGAATGTCAAATTGGTTCGTCTGTCGTAAATAAAAAGGCGGGACGTTTTTGGTGAACTACTCTCCGCCGAAAGTAATAATTTTACTGGTTTTTTGAAAAATGAGAATCAGTATCCATAGCTACCGATGTTGCGATTGGTACATATTTGCACGGCTTTCTGCATTTATGTGCTTTCTCGCCATGCCATTTATGGTAAAAACAAACTCCATCCCAATGGGTTTGCATCGGCTTTTTGTTTGATCTGAAACGCCTCCTTGAATTACTGCGAGATCTGGATGACGAGGGACAACGTCTTTCCCGCGATCTTGTTCTACTGCTCATTGCCAGATCACTTAACGCGCGCTCTATCCGTGCTAATCGTTCCTCCACAGTTTTGGAGTCGAAGATGCGGGGGTTCCTGGATTGTTTCCGCGGCTAACCCGGTCACTTGTGCGTGACGCTCGCTTGATGACGTTTATTGACCCGCTGGTGTTTATAGCATTAAACATGCGATCCGCAATGACAGCCAAATCGTCTGTCGCAACCTGGTCTGGTTGAGTTGCCAATGCGATGCGGATTACCTCTGGCATCTTTCTCGACCATAATGATCGGATAATTTTATCGGAAAAATTATCGCCAGCAAGATTTTTTATGTGCCTCAAAGCCTCCGATGGTCGCCGATCACCAATATCTCGACCACTCAAGAGCGCTTCCAGCTGTTTTTCTTCGGAGGGGGCCAGTCGATTTATGAGCGTATTTTTAAGCACAGTATAATGATTTTCAAGTGGCGGATTACTTAACAGGTCGGATATGGTATCACACACGTCCGGTGTCAAATTGGAAAGGACATGAAAGTATCGTTCCTTTTCTTTTACGATGCGTTTGATGTTGAATTGCACTTCTGCCAATTGAAACCACACCTTTGGGTTACTTGGCCAGAAAGTGTTTAACTTAATGTTTGTTAATTCCAACTGTTGCGTCTCTGCTTTGTCTTCTTCCATCGACATGTTTTTTTATTGGGTGAAAAATTTGGTTTCAGATGAAAATTTCGGAATGGTTATCGTATGAACAATTTTGCAAAATGTGTTTTCTTTTTTATTTGTTTTAATAAAAACAATTTCGTTTGTTGAGAATGCAATGGAGGGTTTTTACGAAACGACTTCCCTTTAAAAATCTACGAGTTAGACGTTGCACGGTAGTGAAAATTTTTACAAGTGTTTTATGAAATTTTTATAATTGATTCTACGTTATAATTTAAAATTTTGAAAAATGAAATTAATCTTACGTTAAAAAATTTTACGAAAAGAAAATTAGATTTTAAGTTTTTACAAAGATTTAAGCAAAGCAAAAAATGTATATATAAAAAAAAAACTTGCGTTTTGTAACCCGTTATATATATGGTCCTAGCTATTGTTTGGTCACTGCTGCTGATGCAGGTCCCTCGTGGGCACTCGCCGTTGCCGTACGGTGGTACGGTGGCTTTATGCTGCAGGAAACTTCCCTCGATGTCCCGAAATATTCGTTTGTTTATATAAGATATCCAATTAAGTTGTATTATATTTGGTTGTTTATGAAATATTCATCAATCAGTGTTTTCCAATATGGTTTCAATTGGTATTGTAATGCCGATGTACCGCTGATTTTGTACCGATTGATTTTTGTACCGCTTGTTTTTTTAAATGTGCTCTCGAAACAATCACTCGTTTGATATATTGCCGGTATTTTCGATGTTGTTTTATATGTAAAAAATTTTGTGTAAATTTAATTCGATCGCCAAAATAATACAATCGCGAAAAATAAAAATTTGGTATTATATATGTACTCGTACCTTTTCTTGGTACGGTTTGTTTTGTGTACCGTACCAAGCTCAATGTTTTTTCGCTCACTGAATTTTTTAAAATGTTGCATACTGCGATATAAACCGCTGTCGAAGGTCACCACTGTAGGTGCTCCGGTCGTGCGGGGCACTCCACTCCGTTAAACAAAACTACCTTAACTAATTTTGTTCACAACTTATTTATTATTAGTTATAAAATTATTATTTATTAAATATAGTTATTTAAGTTTTTAATATAAAAATTAATTATTTCTAATAAATTAAATTCAATTAAATTTTCACAACCGTGTGTTTGCTACTATCGTAGATTACTAATTGTATTGCAAAAAAATTAGAAAAACAAGTTTCGGTAATTAAGCAGATGAGATGCGCGCACCACTTGGTGAACATGCGCAAGAGAATATTCGTGTTGTTGCTATCGCCCATTGGATGGCGGCACCCAACCTCAAGATGACCGATTTCGAATGAAATTTTGTCATTTTTAATTATGTAGCGCCTGAATAATTCAAACTGATTTATATCAGCCGCTACAACTCATTATTAAATTAATCAAATTAAATTGTAATAAAGCTAGTTTAAATGTTTATAACCCGCTTTTTAAAATTAAAAAAAAATAGTTCGACACATTTTAACATTTTGCAATGAAAAATAGCCGCTATAATTCCATAACGCCACATTTGTGCCTCTTTTGAGAAAATTATAAATTTGGGATCATTTGATACCAGTCCCACTGAAATTGTCCAGCGGGATTTTTTTTTATTATAAAAAAAAAATATGCGTTAATTTTGTCCAGGAGTGTATCAAAGCCCGCATTTCTACTGTATGTAATACAGATTAAAAATAAGTATGTATATTTTACATTATTTTAAAATACATCTTCAACAAGGAAAGATATATACACTTGAATCTCGATTATCCGGGATGAGTGGAACCAGAGGCCTCCCGGATTAAAAAAAAACGGTTAATCGAGTTTTTGATTATTTAGCCTAAAACACATAGAAATACCTGGAGGTCTTCACCTTTTTTTATTTTGTATAATAAAATGAATCAATCTTAAATAAAAATCATATACATAAATTAAATTATAATAAAAAATAGATAACATAAAACAAACTATGTAAATAGATATATGTAATTACGAATTCATATATATATGTATGTACAAAAAAATGTTTAAAAAAAAGATGAAATGGGAATGAAAACATCCTGGTTAATCAGATGAAATAACGGTTAACCGAGATTTACAAAACAACGGATGCGTAAGAAAATTCCCTGATAATAAAGTTTCACGGATAATCGGATCCCGGATAATCGAGATACAAGTGTATATATATATATATATATATATATATATATATATATATATATATATATATATATATATATATATATATTTATATATATATATATATATATATATATATATATATATATATATATATATATATATACATATATGTATATATATACATATATATATATATATATATATATATATATATATATATATCCCGTGTTCCCGAACGCTTTTTTAATCTCGAAATCCCGGAATTACCTTCCGGGATTCTCCGGGATTTCGAGATTGATTTGAAATATTCATAAAAATTACTTATGATTTAATGTACAAATTATATAAATAAGTAAGTTATTTTTCGGTTAAAAAACTGTAAAACAGAATATAAATAATTATAAAATACATAATAACATACACATACGAATACAAGTCAATGAGAAATCATATTTATTTTATATTCTATTTTGTGAACATCACAATCACACTCTCTGTTCGGCTTTGTTTTAGTTTTCGGTTTACAACGAACGAATTTATTTGTTTTGGTATAGTTCACCTCAAGGAGAATTGTATAGTGTTTTTAATTTTAGTCAATTGCATAACAGCAGATCTATTGGCTTCAACTAGCACCGTTAGTTGGTAATTATTGAATAAAGAAATATTTTGAAACTATTCATTTCTTTTTTTATATAAAATTTTTTCTTAATATTTTTCAGAGTTTAAGAAAACATGTCTACTACTAAATATATAGAATACAACAGTAGTAATCCAATATGGAAGCAGTATTTGCGAGAATAAAAGGGCGATACTGCAATTTGTAAAATCCCTGAATGCAAGCGAATAATAAAAATTAGCGGTGGCTCGACTAAAGGTTTACACACACATCTGTCTACTATGCACAACAAACAAGTAAAATCTTCAAACATTACCACGTCGTCTACGTCTGCCTCAACCACAATGGACACTACAACTATATCACATACAAGTAAAATAACACATTTTTTAACGAATTTAATGTGATAAAGAATTCATTAGATTTGCGAGCCGGGCTTAATGCTCGTGGATTTAATAATCTGCCAACATCGGTTACGACAATTCATCAAATGGTAGTCGATTATAGTAAAAAACTCAGAAATGAAATGGTTACCGAGTTCATGAAATGAAAGACACAAACGAAATCAAAGTTTTCTTTAACATTTGATGAATTGACATTTATTTGTAATAGACGCTATATAAATGTTAACGTTGATGGGCTTAATTCTGAAATTTGGAATTTATCTTAGGAAAGTATGCCAGCTGAGAAATGCATTGAAATGTTAGAAGCTAAGTTGAAGGAAAATGGTTTGAATTTACATGAAGATATAGTTGCGATAACAACCGACGAAGCTTCGGTTTTGAAGAAGGTTGGCAATCTTTTACCCATGGATCAGCAGCTGTGTTTTGCTCATGCATTACAACTGGCAGTTATTGATGTACTATACAAAAAACGTGAAAATGAAATAAACTTACCTGATCCAAGAAAAAATATCTTAAGCGAAGACGAGAATGATAACGAATTGAATATAAGTGATTGTGATAGTTATAACGATGTCGAATTCGAAAGCATTGAAATAACGAGTGAGAATATTCGACCAGTTATTTCAAAAGTTCGCCAAATAGTAACCATGTTTCGGAACTCACCTATAAAAAATGATAAACTCCAAATGTATATAAAAATTGAAAAAGGAGTTCAATTAAATCTTATAAGAGACTCCCAAACTCGTGGGAGCAGTTTGCTGGCAGTGTTGGAGAGGTTTTACTGCGTTCGTGATTGCGTGAACAAGGCCATTATAGATATTTAGCCGAAGGAGAACGAAGAACTTCATTTTTCTAAATATGAGTACGAGCTCATAAATGATGTGATTTCACCTTAGGGGTTGTAAAATCAACTGCCGATACACTTTGTCGGGCTGATGCAACCTTGATAACAGCTGATATAGCTTTAGCATTTATGTTAAATCATTTGAAACAGCAAGATACGGGACTAAGCCGACAAATGTATGCTGCTTTGGTAAAGCGTATTGAAGAACGCCATACTGATTTAAGTGGACTTATGAAATATCTCCACTCAAGAAGCAGTGGCCAACCGTTGATTGAACTTTTTTTCAAAATTCCGACAATGCCACAAATTAAAAGGCTTGCAGTGGGATTATTAGAAAGGCTTAATGTGCTTTCGTTTCAAACACATACAAGTAGTGCAAGTATTGCCAATTGTGAAGTTATAGAAGACAATGACATAGAAATGTCTATAACCGAAAAATTAAACAAAGCGATCGAAAAAGGAATGGCTGCAGCTGCAACGGATTCGATTCCAAAAAGATCCGAAAGTTTGCCATCAAAGGTGTCTAAGGAAATGTCGTTGTTTGAAAGCGGAGAGTCGCGAGAGGATTATATAGAGATTTGCTTTAATTATTTATCAACTATAAAGCCAACCAGCGTACAGGCCGAGCGTGCATTTTCGTCAGCTGGTCTCATCTGTACCAAAGTAAGAAACAGATTAAACGACGCCACAATAGATGAGTTGTGCTTTCTCAAAGAGTATTTTAAAAATAATTAGATAAAGTTTACCTAGATTTTTATATTCTTTAACTTCTTTTAATTGCTCCTGAGAGAGATTTTGAAATTTGCTTATTGAATCAATAAAATATTGAATTTTGTACGCATAAAACTGTGTATTAATCGTTGATCAAAAGGTGCAGTATTTATGTTCTACTACGGGATCGGGATCCCGGGATTGAATAAAACTAATCCCGAAATCGCGGGATTGATATTTTCGGGATTATTGGAAACTCTAATACATATATATATATATATATATATATATATATATATATATATATATATATATATATATATATATATATATATATATATATATATATATATATATATATATATATATATATACATATATATATACATATATATATATATATATATATATATATATATATATATATATATATATATATATTATATATATATATATATATATATATATATATATACATATATATATATATATATATATATATATATATATATATATATACATATATATATATATATATATATATATATATATATATATATATATATATATATATATATACTTGTAATCATTTAAAATTGTGATCCAAAAAAATATAAATAACCAGCTATATTAGTAGCAAAAACCTTTGTTACCAGCTATAATTTATGTATGCTGGTGAATTGTATAGTTTAAATAACTTTTTTTTAATTATCTATTGTTCACAATAATATGTAATATGAGCTAAACTTAATTGTTTCATGCTTTAAATTTCTATTTCAACTATAATTATTTCTTGTGGATACGAATGAAAAACTTAATATGTATTAGAAAATGATCATATCGAATTTTCCGAACATCCCTAAACTAAAAATGAATAAATATTAAGTATGTGAGGTCGTTTTACCCAAAATTTCAATTTATCTGTTTGGATAAAATATTCTCACATAGACACATAAATATCATTGTTGCGCGTGATGAAAAATGAATAGATAATAATTTATATCTTTTAACCTAAGATAAAATTATATTTGCCAACTTTTACTTAAAAAAAAATAAAAATAAAAAACATTCGATACAAAATTTATTTTCTTCAATATTACTTCTATACCTTCAAAACATTTTCAGCTATTAATCATTTCTCAATATTTTTGTGACAAACAGGTTCGAAATTAAAATAAAAAAAAAACCTAAAATTTATATCCACCACGAACGAAAATAGGTTTACAATTTCAAATATGTTACACTTTTTGATCAGCTAAGTCATTTATTTATCTTCAATAATAAATTAGTTTTAATTAAATTTGATGTCTATATGTTATTATTAAATATTTTCTTAGTATAAATAAAATGTTTAAATATTAATATTAAATATGAATGTTTTTGTAATGATACTTATGGTTTTTTTTGTAACTGTACAGACCAACAATTAGTGTTAAGTTTTAACTCGAGGAAGTTTTAATATTTCCTTGGCGAATGTAGTTTGATGCATCTATAGTTGTACACTGAGAAAAAACTATTTCTGTACACAGAAAAATGTATCTTAAAATCAAAGATTTTTCCATATAATTAAATTAATTTGCATCTATTGATTTGGCGACAAACGTTTTGGGATTTATATTAAAATATTCATAAATAATAAAATAAACTATTTTTAAATATTTCTGTAAATAACTGTGGATTTTCAAAGTATTATATTCTTTAGTAGATTAATACGTTCGCATTACTTTTAAGATTGTTCACCTCTAAGTTTAAATAAAATATAACGTTTCAGTGAAATAATGTAGTATCTTGAATCCAAATGATTTTAAGATTTTATTTTGTTGCCGTTTTAGATTTAGCAGAAGGAAATGAAATTATTTAACTGAAAAACCGGTTACTTTTGATTTAAAGAATAGTAGGCTTTTTAGTAGGCCATGTCAAGTCGAGTGATTTTTTCAACACAAAAAATTCCAAATTTATTAATAAATTTCATATAATTGACACCAGAATTCACAAATTGTTACGGAGCCGTAATTGAATCGTGACTATTCAGTTTTACTCAAAATTGTCAGTCGTTGAAAATGTACAACAACAGCAAAATGTTTAACATGAAAGTTTGACGAATGGATCAAAAAGTGAGTTCGTGCTGTCCAGCAAAACTAGGAGGTTGAGGCCGATCTATTTGGAATATTTTGAATTTGAACTGTATATTTTATTACGAATAAGCTTAAAGCTCAAAATAGGATATACAGTTTAATAGAGTACGAAATTGCTGTTAATAAATAAATAAATAAAAACTATAATACTGTATTTTCGAAGAATTTCCTTTCTATAGGGTTTAGGAAAATTAAAACCTTAATAAAATTTAATACATATAGTCAATATATATTTTTTTTTATTTTAAATAATTTAATTATAATATAATATAACTAATATATTTTAATAAAAAATATAAATTGTAATATTATGCGTTATATAATTCATTTAGCAGTTTTAGTTAAATTTAAATATTACAATAATTTATCCAATTATTATTCAGTGAATGTACGGAACTTATAATATAAGATTATTAAAGGCTATATTTTATTCTGAAAACCATCATACATCTCGATTTTAAATATTGTGATAAATTGAGAAACTGGTTATATTTAAGAAATTTATTAGTATTTTATCAGAAGCTATTCCAATAATATTATTGGAGTGTTGTGTTGATCTGCACACCGACGTGTGTATTTCCTCTCGGTGTTGTTAAATACAATAAAATAAATGCGTTTGTTGTGTGTGTTATTTTAAATTGGATCACTGATGAGTATCGCTATTATATTATTATATTATATTTTATTATTATTATAATTACATTATATATTATATTGTGTTATATTTTATTATATTTTATACGATACTATTACATCTCCATACGCTAGTACGCATTGATATCTCACAGGCTATGTTTTATACACCACAATATTCCATTGAAAGCGATCGCATGCTTCGTATGTTTCGTCTTCTTTCGTTTGACTAGCACATCGCCTTCATACAATTCTCTTATTTCCCTTTAATTTAGAAGATTTTTAATATTTTGGTTTATGTGTGTTTCAAAACATACAGTAGTAGAGCTTTTGTATATTTAAATTTTAACGCGATCACTGCCATTGTGCGATCGTTGTGTAGGAAAATGTTATTTTATTCAATGAAATTGGTGAATTACATTTTATTTTTATAAATTTTTGGATTGTGTTTGTGTTGTATATACATCATTTACATACATCATATACATATTTGATTGTTGAAAACGTAAATTTACACACGACTGTCTACATTTAAATGTCCTAGGTATTCATACTATGTATATAATAAAATTTTCGTTTCGTCTATCAAAATTCTGTTTCCTATGTTTATTAGAGAATTTTTTGTTTATTTTTATTTTATATTTTATGCAGATATATATATATATATATATATATATATATATATATATATACATATATATATATATATATATATATATATATATATATATATACATATATACAGGCGATCCTTGACTTACATCGTAGATTGTCATATACATATATACAGGCGATTCTTGACTTACGTCGTAGATGCATCCCTGAAAATTGCAACGTTACTTAAAGTTGAAACGATGTAAGTCGAAAAAGTATTCAAATATATAATAAAAAAATCTGTTGGTTCTTTACAAAGTACAATGTATTTAAATTCTAAAATCGTAAAAATAAAATAAAATTAAATATAATTCAATAGTATGTGCGTTAATTGTTACGTTATTTGTTTTAATCTATAACTCTTCAAATTCATCGAATAAATGATGAAAGAAATACTGAACAGGATAAATGATGAAAAAAATGCTTTCATCATTTATCCTGCTGGGTTGAAAAATTTTCTACGTCGGACAGGTCAACATCTATGAAACCATTTGTTTTGGCCATATTGACGATTTGTGTTTATACTTCAGCTACATCTTCAATAGGACTGATTCGACCAGAGCTTTTTCCACGATCCAGACATAGTAGTACCGCTGACTTCATCCCAAGATTTGCTAATATTGAAAACTGCATGTCATTTCGTGTAGTTTTCCATTAATTCTTTACAGTGACCTGGTTTTCTTCGGATCTTCGGTCAATTTCAATAAACATTTCAAATCAGTACAGAGACTTTTTCTGTGGCTTCTTCAAGCAACCAGTAGGCTTGTTTTGGTGATACCCTTAAAAGCTCTCGGGTTCTCCGAATGGTAAGTCGGCTAAGGAATTAACTTAAAGTCGCCGACCGCACTACCACCAAGAAGAAGCGCCAATCGGTCTTTTACTGAATCAAGGACGGAAGCATGTTTTTCTGCTGTGGCCAAATATGTTCGCGAGGGTGTTATTTTCAAGTACTAGGAATCTGTTTCGTCGTTAAATAGTTGATGGCTTGAATGCCCATCTGCAACAATGTTTTAATTGTTTGCTGCAGCTGTGTTTGCGCTAGCTGATTCACCTAAAATTTTAATAATTAGGAATTCGTTCCGATTAAAATTTTGAACCAACCCCGACTATATTGGAAAGTATTTGTTTCTTCATTGCTTAGTTCAGCAAGAGTCCCGAAAATACTCTTAGCTTTGGTGTGGATGATCGACGTACTAAATGTAATATTTTTTTTGGATTGCACCTTTCCAATATATTAATCCAATCTATCAATAACAATACTGTTTGGGAATTCGACGACAATAATAAAACGAACAATATTTATTAACTCATTTATTTGGCACAAAACTAATAACACATTCAAACTATATTATTCTGAATAAACACTTAAATATCGCGTAAGTTGAAGGCAAACTGTTCCTACGTCACACATCTAAAAGAAAACAATAACATTAGAACATATTTAAATGTTTGTAAATAAGTTTAAACTAATTTGTTTACTTACCTTTGAATTGTATAATTGTAATTATGTAGTACCTAAAATCAAAATCAATCATATTAATATTTATTTAGAGAACATTGCATTGTAAATATCAATACTTATCTTGTAATATTTGTAGCCATCCAATAATCACCAAACACTTATTATTTGTAAACAATTGACAGATAAAATCTGTGTTTGCGTATACATTACATGTATGTACATGTAGCTCAATATCATGATGAGTTGATTAAATTTGGTTAATAGTTAATTATTTAGCCATCTATAGTTGAATAGAATAATCTCATGATACTGACTTACATAATTTTCTATAATTATAGCTTAAGTATAATTTAGTACACTATCGGAGAACTTGAAACCTACAATATGTAAGTCATTTGCAAAAACCTAAATAAAAACCTCTTCTCAATCAAACTCGCGATAGTACAACATCATTATGTTTTAACATTAGTACAACATATAATGTTAATTATCTAAATAATTAAACAAATCGTTACTTCCTAAACCAAATATTACATAAATTAAATATAAAAAGCATACTTAAATTAAAATCACACCAACCGAAGTTTTCATCCAGTTTCACATACAAATTCCATCGTCTCGATTTTAAAATTAGCAAAAATTTTCGTTCTTTTTGAGGTTCCATGTTTTAGCATGATTTAGGTTCCCGCTTTAGCGAATATTTTTTTCTTGCGTAAAAATTGTTCTTTCAGTTGTTGGTGGGATATTTAAATTTCTGGAAATTTGTTTTCTATATCCCAATTCGAAAGGGTGCGTGTGTGTGACACATCGTTAATAAGGAAGGTGTACACATCCTCATGGATTTTGTGAGGGACAGGAGTCTTTAGATTTGGTGCAGAACACGGGTATGTATCTTCCATTATCGAAGGTACATTTTGGGATTGTGGTTGAGGGTTGTTTTAGTCTGGAAGATTGTGACGGGATTTGGAACTAATAATATTTGTTTGTCAGCGGGATTATAGCAGTTTTGCAGTGGTCAACTGTTTTAAGGTGTCAACTGTTTTAAGAAATCAATTCGTTCAAAAGAATCTGTTCGATAGAAAAACGAGACGAATAGACAAAACGAGTTAAAAGGTGATTTTCCGTTTATGTTGTGATAAAGTTGAGAAAATTATGCTTAAAATTTAGCTCCCATTCACAGCAACAACATTAAAATAAAGATAGTTGTATAACATTAAAGGTATACAATGGGTGCGTTCACTGCGCAACAAAAAGTTACTTTTATCAAACACTTGTCGTTCACTAAACAAAAATTGTGACAACTTATAATGACAACCTGATGTTCACCACATAAGTTGTCGAAGTCAAAAAGTAACTTTTTTTAACTGTAGAAAACTTATAAATTTCAAAATCTATTAAAATAAAAATAATACAATTTTAAGTTAAAATGGAAAAAAATTATTCAGTTTTTCCCCGCAACAAACTATTTTATCTAGCAACAAAATTTAGTGTTTTATATTTTTTTCTTGCGTAAAAATTGTTCTTTCAGTTGTTGGTGGGATATTTAAATTTCTGGAAATTTGTTTTCTATATCCCAATTCGAAAGGGTGCGTGTGTGTGACACATCGTTAATAAGGAAGGTGTACACATCCTCATGGATTTTGTGAGGGACAGGAGTCTTTAGATTTGGTGCAGAACACGGGTATGTATCTTCCATTATCGAAGGTACATTTTGGGATTGTGGTTGAGGGTTGTTTTAGTCAGGAAGATTGTGACGGGATTTGGAACTAATAATATTTGTTTGTCAGCGGGATTATAGCAGTTTTGCAGTGGTCAACTGTTTTAAGAAATCAACTGTTTTAAGGTGTCAACTGTTTTAAGAAATCAATTCGTTCAAAAGAATCTGTTCGATAGAAAAACGAGACGAATAGACAAAACGAGTTAAAAGGTGATTTTCCGTTTATGTTGTGATAAAGTTGAGAAAATTATGCTTAAAATTTAGCTCCCATTCACAGCAACAACATTAAAATAAAGATAGTTGTATAACATTAAAGGTATACAATGGGTGCGTTCACTGCGCAACAAAAAGTTACTTTTATCAAACACTTGTCGTTCACTAAACAAAAATTGTGACAACTTATAATGACAACCTGATGTTCACCACATAAGTTGTCGAAGTCAAAAAGTAACTTTTTTTAACTGTAGAAAACTTATAAATTTCAAAATCTATTAAAATAAAAATAATACAATTTTAAGTTAAAATAGAAAAAAATTATTCAGTTTTTCCCCGCAACAAACTATTTTATCTAGCAACAAAATTTAGTGTTTTTTTTAATCATGGTAATCAAAATTATTTATTTAATTGTTTGGTATAGTTTGTTATGTTATGTTATTGCGGCTGATAGTGCTAACTTAGTCCGTCGTCTAAATTCATCAGGAGATCCAGATGTATTCATTTACATCACCGATCGCACCGCCTAAACGATCGATGGTGTAAAAACCCTTTTTGCATCTTGCCACGGATCGGGATTCGAACTCGGTATCTCCCGCTCCAACTGCCGCAGCTTTAACCACTGCGCCACCTGGGCGGTTTGTTTGGTAGTAACAAATGTTTAATTTGTGTGTCTTTTAGATGGTAATATGGAAATAATTCCTATAAATAACAATGTCTCAACGGAAATGCAAAATACGGATTGCAGTATTTGCGAGAAATTGCGCACCAAAACAAATGTGGAAAATATTGTCAACTGCTCTGGTATGATTTTTAAATTGATATAAAAAAAAACAATTAATTCAATTATTTACAGAAAACGTGAACTGGTATCACAACGCCATATTTGTTCTCATCGCGTCTTATAAAGAAAATTTAATTAACTCAAGTGATGATATGAGAAACGGGCAAATATACCAGATTATATCAAATAATCTCCGCGAACAAAATATTTTAACAATGTAAGCTATAAACCAAAAATATAAAAATGTGCAAAAAGCTAATAAATTTCACTTCAAATATTTCTCTGAAATAGATGAAATTTAAAAAAAAAGCCATAGCGACAGGTTACTTTGTGTAGCCGAACCATCGTTTTTGTTATCAATAGCGCTACAAGACGAAGAGGCTGTCGATTCGATAGCAGCAACACAGCCGTCTGCAAAATGCCGTAGAATTACGGAATTACGGTGTCCGAATGTATTTTGGATTTTCGGAAGGAGTGTGTAGATCGTCACAAAGAAAAATTTCAATACTGGTTACTGCCAATATGCTCACACAGCGTCAGCTAGAGCGTCAAGAATGAACACTCGTACAACATAATGACCTAATGTAAAAATTAATTGAAAAAATTATATTTTTATTTTTTTTGTTTTTTATTAATTAATTTTTGTTGATTAAATTTTTTAGATTGAATGTAAATATTATACAAATCAAATATAAAACAATAGATAAATTTGAAATATACAATCTTTAAAAACTAATTTCTTATTTATTCCTCAGGACTATTTTATCATTAGGTTAAAAAGATTCGATCAGAATCGATTCGAACATTACTATTATATATCTAAAATCTTATCAAAGCACAATAGAAAGGAAATTCTTAATTTGTTGAAATTCATATTAAGAATTTCTCTTATGTGTGACTTATTCCACTTTTAAATTCAATCAAATAAAAAATTTGATATTTTAAGTTCAAAAATATTCCTTATAGTGGAATTTTTATTTTTTATATTACAAATATATTTCGGCAATCAAGTTGCCATCTTCAGTATTTATCATGAACTCAATGGGTTCATGATAAATACTGAAGATGGCAACTTGATTGCCGAAATATATTTGTAATATAAAAAATAAAAATTCCACTATAAGGAATATTTTTGAACTTAAAAAAATATCAAATTTTTTATTTGATTGAAATTCTTAAATTAAATTAAGTTAAAAGTCATATTATATTGCAATTTTTCGTTTCTTTCTAATTTTGAACTGACTTATATTTACTTTAATTTAAATAATAAATCATTTATGTACTATAAACATATAAGAATATTTCATATATAGATAAGTTTTATGTCATAATTTTGTAGAATAAAATAAATTCTCATAGTTCTAAACTCCTTAGTATTGAGGACCTCTTCAAAATGTCAATCAAATATCATTCTTAATACATAAAAAAATTACTCGTACTTTCAATAAATATTCTACTTAATTCTTATTTACGTTTAATGGTATGGTAATAACTTGGAATTCTATAATATAATTAGTTTTATTGCAAAAAAATAATTTTTTAGAAATGATTTTCAGTGGTTATTTTATTAAATTTCACGCATATTTGTTGTTACTTTAAATTTACTTAAATACTGTGACCAAAAGATTGCATTAAAATAAGTCAAGCGCCGGAAAGATTGATTTGCAAATTTACTACGAAAAGCATGATTATCAATCGGTATTAATTGTATTTAGTATAAGTTACTTGATTTTTGAATATTGAATAATATTAGATTATTACCAATTGATACCGCAAATGATGTCTATATAACGGCCAATCTAGTAAAAATTGGGTAGTAATTTTATTCGACGACAATTTAAAAGTATTCGTTGAATTCAAGTTTCTTTCCACTTCTCATTCAATTAATCCCATGGTTCCATCCATATTGTACTTCAGTCATTGTTTGGTATTCACAAATTCTTCTAAAAAATATTGGTTTTTATTAAGCATTTTATTTATTAAGAATATTGCTGCAGCCTTTTCTGTTTCCGCATTTCGTCGAATTTTAAAAAATTTGGTATTAAAATACATGCTACCACCGATCATACAGCTTTTCGATGGCTTTTCCGAGGGCGGAACAAAATATCAACCGGATAAACTGTATGCATAAACAATTAATAGATTATCAAAAATTTTTGATTATTTATTAAAAGATACTCAAAAACAGAAAATTTTGGTTAAAAAAAGCTCAACAGTGAATACACGATATATTTCTAAATAGTTTTTGTATTGTTTTATACTACAATATTAACCGTTAGAATTGTAATATCTAATATCCAGAGCAAAATTACAAATTGTTTTACTTATCTGCTTGCGAAAAAGTAGAGTATGTATGTGCTCCATTAAGCAATACGTTTAAAACAAGTCTCAATCTCAAAATCAGGGTAATAATATATGAAACGTTTTACATTAACGTTATTCATTAACGTTTGAAACGGAGCAGTAATGCTCGACTGTCTCCCGTCTCTTGCGAGACGGTTGGTAGACCTGGTTTCACCGATGCTCGGATGTTAGTAGTTGATCATGGGTATACTTACCATTAATTGGTTTTCCCTTGCTGATGTTATCGCCAAGAAGGAAAAAAAAAATCATGATTGATGATTGTTGATTTCAATCAACAATCATCAATCAATTAATTGAAGAAAAACACGAGAAGTGTCTTCGCCCACCTAATTGTTGACAATTTGGTATAAACATCGCCAATTAGAGTGTTTTGATAAATTTGACACCAATTCAATTCCGCAAAGTTAACCTACATTAGTTTTGAATTTGTGTTTTTGAATTGGTGTCACATATCTTTCGCTTATTGAGACCATTACACACATTCCGCAAGTTTACAAAAAATATGTAAATAGAACATTAAATATTAATGCAATGAGCGAACATAATTTTGAATTGGTGTCGTATGGGTATGACATCACATATTCTTCGTTCATTGTAACCATTACATAAAAAAATGCGAACAGAATGCAATAATTCAATGAACGACATTGAATAATAAATCGTATTTCCATTGATTATGGAATACGATGCAAGATATGGAATGGGCAACAACGGGTAGTGACATATGTCCGTTAAAGCTTGGGGAAACCCCAATCCCTGAGATGAAAAGATATTTCATACTCTGCTAGAAAAGATTTGTGAGTAGTTAAGATTATTGGTGACCACACCCTGAGAACTCAAAGATTCATTTTTCTATTATATTCTTTTTGTATTTTAACAAATATTAAAAATTATAACCAAAAATAACTAATGAAAACATGATAAAGTTAAAATTAGTATTAAGTATGCTTCTTACCTGTAAAATAATAATTATCATAGCTCAAACTTTTATAAAATTGAATTTAATTTCATTATTATTTACCACTTAATTTTTAAAAATTTTATTCGGCTAAAAAGCGACCTCCCGCGTGCCTATGAGAGTTACCGAAGCTGTAAACGTCTACAATTCCAAGTAAAATTACTACAATTTCTAAAATTTATTGAGGGATTTTCTTGGGATAACGGGATTTTGTACTTTCGGGATTTTGTTTGGTTGGGTTCACTTTGGTTTCTATTTGACGCGACCCGTTGTTATTATGTTTCTTATTTCCTGTTAGTCCAGTGGTTTTGTTTTTAAGATTGCATTTTTAATATTCAGCTACTTGAAACAATAAATCCAAAAGAAATCTAAACTTTTTGAAAATATTTTCCGCGCGCGGCAAATATTTTCAAAAAGTTTGGATTTGGTTTTTTTGGATTTTGTAAGTTTGGTTTTTTTCTTTTTGGCTTTTGGGAGTTTGGATTTTGGATAATGTCTTTCGAATTTCGTCTTTCGGGATTCTGATGCACAACCAAATAAAAAATGTGATTCATATAACTATCGATACTCGTGTATCAATCGGTTTAAATAATCATTTAAAATGAAACCATTATTTAAAGAATGAGATAAATATATCTTTCATTCAAATGATTTTTATCTATTGAACTAAAACATTAGAAAGATATGTATGTTTAACACTGAATTAAATTCAAGTAAAGTAATATATATCCTTTACTATATAGTCACGCGCGTTTTATTATTACAAAGAATTTGTTAGTTTTGAAACAATTGGAGCTTTCCTGTAATTTCTCTGTGAAATAAAGTATTTTTTTATATATAAAATATCATTTTTTCAGGGAACGTTAGCTTACCTAAGAAATTATAATTTCTATTAATAGCTTATGTTCGTTCCAGAATTTCTCTGTTTACTACGCTGTTGGATTTCGATAACTGAATACCAAAAATAAATTTTTCGAAAATATAGTTTTATTTGTTTGCGTTTTATTGATATGTAGTTTCCATTTCAGTATTCGGTTAAAGTGTAAACCTTATGTATATTTTACTTTTGTTTGTTGAGGTTTGTCGCTGGTTGTAGCTTAATGGTTAAGAGAGTTTCTCATCACGCCGCGGTCTCGAGTTTGATTCCGCCGTCGACCAAAAATTAACATGCAACCGGATGACATAATAACGCGTTTGTGTGTAAAACCATTCGTTGGGCTGACCACCTACAATATGCACCAATCGTTAAAATTGGTTTTTAAGGTCTCATTTGAGACACGTTAAGGGCCGTTTACGGCCTCTAAGCCATAGATTATTGTTGAGGTATACTTACACCGTTAAATTTTACAGGTGGGAAATACCTATTAGCTAATCGGCTGAATACATCAAGTAAATTGGCACTTCCTTGTGTAACACCTGGCTTAGATAAGAATGGCTTAAGTCATTGAACCAGTTTTTTAACGATAATATTTTAGAACTAAGTTAAAGTTCTTTGGTGGTTTTTATTTTATATTTTAAGCCGTCATGTGACACTTCGGTAAAAAGTTTGAACGACATCTAGAGAGACTGTAAAAAAATACTCTCCCTTTCCTTAAAAGAGTACTTGATGCGATTAAAATTGCTATGAACTTGCTCATGTTGGAAATATACCATGCTGATTTTTAAATCCAAAAAGATATTCTTGTGTAATTTGTCGCTCTTTCATCACCGGTTTATGGTTAACAGTAACATTTTACAAAAATCTTTCTATAGAGCTTCAGATAAGAAAGAAATGGAAAAAATGGAACGTTTTGTGACTATTGTATTTTAGCTCTTTACTGTTAGTCATAATTAATATGGTTGTGTTCGATTTTATTTTCGCAATACTGCGATGGAAGATCTTAAAAAAAGCTAACCATATTTTTGGAAAACTCCTGATTTTACTAAAATTAACAGTGGCGTAAGCTAACAAAAGTAAAGATACTTCAAGGTCTCGATTATACTAGCCATGGTACAATAGAGAAAAAATACTTTTACATTAAAATAGCAACGATGGTTCTTAACATAGGAGTTTTGAAGTTGGTTGTTTTTACTATAAGGTTTAAACGAATAAAATGCATAATTAAATTACTTATATCTAATATAAGTATAGTGACGTTGAGCTTTAGTGGACAGAGGATAACGTTCGGTTATTTCTTGTGCTAATTGATTTAGTGACTGCTATAATCGACCAATGCATCTTAAACCACCATTTCCAAAAATTATCAAATGTCGTTGAGCTTAAAATTTAAGTGTCGAGAGTAAAAAAATTAAATTATTTGATAGCCATTGTTGATGGAAATCTGTGTGTAAACATAATAGAAGAAAAGTAGTGATTGTTAAAGCTAATCGAATGAATTTCAATCAAGTTTGTCAAAATGAACGATCCAAAATTGAAAATCATACAATAATACAATAACAATTAAACAGTATTTTCAAAATACCGGCTTATTTGACGTAGTCTTGAAAATGTTGATCAAGTTGAGCCAATTACTACACCACTTATTTTGACAACCACAAAAGAAATTTAACGAAGTATTTTAATTATATTTGCCATTTAAATGAACTAAAATAAATTAATAGATAAATTAAAACAAATTATATGTATTTGATCCAACCAGATTTGTTGTTATTTTGATGATTGATTTTTTTTTCTTAAAAGAGATAGAAAATAAATAACATGAAAGCAGAGTTATTTTAATAAGTTGGTGGTTGGAAAAGATCGAAAGTCGTCAGTTACGGTATGGTTATTGATTTGAACAAAAATGACAGCTTTTCAATATCACGTTTCGATGCATAGATTAACTGTCAGAACTAAAAAAACATAACGCTTTTGCGCGGCTTATTTTAGTACCTACAAGTTTTCCAGACCAATACGATAGCACTACACTTAAATAGATTTATAGGGCAGTTAATTATAGGGCAGCCTCAAAAACTCAATATTGCAAAAACATTATTATAAAAAATTAAACAATTAATTGTGTGCAAAGTGATACTTTTAGTGTACTATGCGATTACACGTATGTAATATTAGGTAATATTTGTTATTTTGTTAATTGTTTCAATTAAAGGTGTGCTTAGTTTATTCTAGTGGGGGGTGAGTTTTGAATAAATATTTGATACTACAGTACATATTTTGGTATAATTCAAATTATCGTTCTGTTTATCCATATACGTTAGCTTGATTTTTTTTATTCACTTAATAAATTTTATCTGTCTATTTGTTTTATAATGCTAGAAATGAAATAAATAACATATTAAATTATGCCAATAAAATTCAGTGAGACGTTAAGCGTACTCGTTTTCTATTAATTTATTATGTAAAAATCGTTTTCTATTTATATATTCCGCTAAATCATTCTAAATGAAGCAAAGGATTACAATTCGATTTTATATATATTAGTTGTCTAGGATCAAATACATTATTTAAATTTAAAAAATACTTTTATCGCCATAATAAAATTCACAAATCATCGAAAAAGCAAAATTATTAATGTGATATTTTGTCATTTAATTTATTTTTCTTTTAGGGCTAGTCCAACTGCAAAATTATGTATAAAAATATTTAATATATATTATAATTTTATCGAATTTATTACCATAACAAAAACAAGAAACATCAATTTAAATATTATCGTTGAATCCATTGAGCTACAAATCCATATAATCGTACTTTTATTAGCTGTAATGTTGTGGAGTCATTTCCACTAAAAGATCGCAAGTCACTTAGTTGTCCTTCTGGATATAAGTCAGAGCGTGAATCTGTAGTAGATGAATCATGTGGAGGCGTCAAAAACCGATAGCTGTTCAACTCACTATTTGTATAGTATACATTAGATACCATTGGATTTAATCCACCAAATCGTTCATTGACTATCATTGAACCTGCAGCAATTTGTGCTGAAGTAAATCTGTTAAGGAAAAGGATGTTACACACATCTTGAAATAGAAACGCCGGTAATCGATTAGGAAATGGTTGATTAGTGGATTCAGTTGTTCGGAATGTTGCAAATTCGGAACACAATTGCCAATACCACTGGCGGATACCAACTAGTTGTGGCACATTTGTTAACCAGCTTGTGCTTCGTAAGCTAGGAAATACTACTTGATAGCTCGCCATTACACAATTTCCTTCTAAAACTTCAGAACGTAACCATACTCCCAATGCGGCTATGTTACTTAAACGTGCTGTATTACTTATCATTTGACAAAAATGTTGAATATACTGATTATTTGATCGACGCAATGACTTATCAATTGTTTCTATCAAGAATCCAACAAATAAACCAATATCTAAATCATTTTGTGTTTCGATTGGAAAGCACAACTGCAATTCTCTTTCAATTTCGGTTGTATTATTTACATTAATTAGATGATCAATGTCGTTTGATGTAGCCCGCAATTGGTTTAAACAGTCCTCACCTCCAATATTTCTGAGCATTTCTGCAAAATGGTTAAAATATTCTGAATAACCTGGATATACTGACAATATTCTTGCGTTTGAAGCCCAAACACCATCAATTAAATCTGGAAACTTTCTTTTCATCCAAACAGCATAAGTTGCACCAAAAGCATCACCCCAGAGAACAACTTTTGAATTAGAATGATGTTCACTGGTATTTTTAAAATTTTGAATGAAATTTGCCAAATCATATAATATTTGGTCGTGTGATAAAAATTGTAAACTTTCAACTGACGTATCACTAATAACAAAATATTGCTGGTTAAAATACGTTTACAACATAATTTAAATTACTTACGAGGTTGGTCGACTTTCACCGTAAAATCTTGGTTCCAAAGACAGCAATAAAGCACTATTGATATCTGCTAAATCATACATCACTCCATGTGTTAACCATTGTAAATCAATTGGATCTGATCCACTATTGACAAATACGAATATAGGCCCATTCGGTATTGCAAATTGTTCGTTAATAAAGTAGCGCTGTAAAGTAGTGCGGTTAGTAAAAGATAACGATAGTAACAGTAAATGACTTACGTTAAACCAAAATTCACTATTCAATGGGTCTAAATTATCTCTTTTTTGTAAAATCCATCTTGTTTCAACTTCGGAATAAGATATTGATGTATAAAATAATAGAATTAAAGAAATCAATATAATTGTATAACCCATTTCGTATAGTTTTAAACAATTAATAAATGGGTTTTAAAATTGGTTTTGGTGACCAAACATTTATCTTATCTTATCTTATATTGTAACTAATCAATTTTTTTCTAAACATACCAATTTATTCAATGAACTGATATAAGTTTTGTAAATTCCAACAATGACATTGTATTGGGATAGAAAAATATTTCCGAATCGTTTTTCGCGTATTCTGAATTAAACAAAATAAAGATAACTACAGCAATCAATGAGTAGAGATTGTTAACTAAAATTATCTTTAAATATTCGTAGTATTTTAAAATAGTAATAAATATTTAAAATATTTTAAAGCTTGAACTTAATATATTTTTAAATACTACAAAGTATATTATTACTTGAGAAAACATTTGTTTTTTGTCTAAGTGCAACCGGTCTTATCTGGTATATAAGATAACTTCATTCATTAGGAGTGTTGTTTTTGATTATGTTTAATCTGAAATCACATTATTTGACGAATACCTAAATCTTTATGTGAATGTATTCCTAGGTCAAGATATACATATATCTATTTCAAGACATATATTAGAAGTTGCTGTTATCGTCAAATATATATATATATATATATATATATATATATATATATATATATATATATATATATATATATATATATATATATATATCATTCGGTAATAGTGTAAAAGAAATATTATGTGATAATATGAATTGTATTTTTATATCTAAATGATTAGAAAATTGTAAAAATAAATAACGCATGTTCAATACAAAAAATAGGTAGAATTATCTCAACGCAAACTTATTTTAGCTTCTAATAAAACAATACACATAGTTTTGTATACCAGTAACATTTGTAAATTAAAATTAAATAAATAAGTTAAAATTTATAAAATACTAATTAATGTAGTTTAAAATTATTTTAAAACTGTTATAATTTTTTTATTTTAAATACATATTTAGATGGCAAACATACTTAAATATAATATATGAGTTTGAGTTATTTATATTTAATATTAAATTGTATATATAATTTATTTTTATTGATTGGTTTCGATCAATATTTGAATATCAAATTACTAATTGCTGTGGCTATTAAAAATAACCCTAAATAAAACATTTTACGAATCACTTCATTCTAATAGTGCTAAAATATGTGTTTGTATAATCAACTTTTTATCTTGAAACTTCTAAATTTATTATAAATTGCGTATATCAAACGCAATTTATAATAAATTTAGAAGTTTGAAGATAAAAAGTTAATATAATTAATTTTACGGTTTTCCACAAACGCGAATTAATTTATTGTTTTGAGCTACATATACATATTTGGTTTTGCTTCCGTATACTTTTTATGTATTGATGATTAAATTTTAATAATAACTCGATAAATTCAAGTACAGTGATTATAAGTCGGTTTTTGAAACTTATTTTAAAATACTTTAACATCTCAGTTTTTGTACACTCAAAGAAAAAATTGGGTCATAACTACAATAATTTAATATTTTTCAACCAACCAAATGCCCCTTTCTTGTCCTGCCTACACAAATGTGTAGGTTCAATTTGAGCAGACTTAGGATGATTTTAAAAACTTGTTTATTTACGAGATTAAATCCAAATAACACAATTGTGTATTATGCTGAAACTCTATTACCCAAGAAAAAATTAACATAAATAAAAACCAACTAACACAATTGTGTAAGTTGATTTTGAGGATCAGTTAAAACCAAGAAAATTCCATTTCATCCAATTTTCCAAAAATGATAGCCGGAGCTAAAGAATAATCAATAAAGGAAATAACGATAGGAAAAATCTAGAGGCGTTTTTTTTCCTTTTCAATTCTATGATACATTGACATAATTAAAACCCGATTTTGGGTAAAATGCAACAATCGTGTGGAAACGATTTTTAATTGTTCATGATATCATGAATATGAAGCGTGTAGCTTTGCTGTAAAAATTGAACGGGTTTTGTGGGTTTGTGTAAATCCGAGTTGTTGTTTGTTCTTGTAATCCACTAGGCCGGTTTCGATCTGATGATGACGTTATTGAATGACAGTGTGATCGAAAAGATCAAATCCATCTCATCAGGCATATGCTACCAGACCTGATGTTCATACTGTGCGATTCGTATATATACTTTCGGTCGTGACGCCACAGTACTAGTGAATTACAAGAACTTAACTCGAAATATCGATTTTATATTAATTGCGTGTGGCGTGAGCTAATTTGCGATTTATTTTACCTTGCTCTGGTCGCCACAGTACTCCCCCGAAAGTAATTTCACCTCCGTTTGAGTTTGATGATCCGTGCCGCAATGCGTTGGGGTGCGCAATGCTTTGGGGTTGAGAGGGCGGAACGAACCACAACGTATTGAGAGAGAAGGCAGAAATTCCATTGTTGGAAGTTAGATTTTGCCGTTAGGCAGGGGGGTATCGTGTCGATTATTGTTGACGTGTTGTTCCCTAAACAGGGTCGTCGGGGTCACCAATGAAGCGTGTAGCTTTGCTGTAAATTGAACGGGGTTTGTAAATCTGACAGTACTAGTGAATTACAAGAACTTAACTCGAAATATCGATTTTATATTAATTGCGTGTGGCGTGAGCTAATTTGCAATTTATTTTACCTTGCTCTGGTCGCCACAAATACGACTCGTGTGGAAACGGTCAATGAAGTTGTTTATCAATATCAAAGGACTCATTCTCTACCATTACTATATAGTGCTTTATCATGGTTGAACCATGATATCATGAGTCACCAGTACTGAAGAGCTGTACAAAGTGCCAAAGACAACGATAATAGATTTTATCATGGTTGAAAAAATGATGCCATCAATCATATATTTGCAAGAAGAATTTCGCCGATTATTGTTGAATACATCGTCAACAATAGAAAGAACGATTCTTGAATTCATGAATATCAGAAAAAAGTTACTTTCAATTGCCAAGAACTCAGAAAACACGTATCGAACTTGAGCGATCCTTTAATTGATTGAAGCAATATTTTATTTATATCAGAAACCTGCTCAAATGATGATAAAAATGACACGACTAAAGTAAAACTTCTTTAGCTCCTTCGATATATATGTATATATATATATATATATATATATATATATATATATATATATATATATATATATATATATATATATATATATATATATATTTATATAATATATATACACATATATTTAATTATTTAAATTAATATTTATTTAATTTAAATAATTAAATATATGTGTAATATATTTAATTATTTAAATATTAATTTAAATAATTAAATATATGTGTATATATATTATATCAATATATATATATATATATATATATATATATATATATATATATATATATATATATATATATATATATATATATATATATATATATATATCGAAGGAGCTAAAGAAGTTTTACTTTAGTCGTGTCATTTTTATCATCATTTGAGCAGGTTTCTGATAGAAATAAAATATTGCTTCAATCAATTAAAGGATCGCTCAAGTTCGATACGTGTTTTCTGATATATATTATCTGATAATATTTATTTAATATATTTATTTAATATATATATATTTAATTATTTAAATTAAAATTAAATTACTAACGTTAAAGACACAAGACCCATGCATTTGGTCGTTATTAAATCACTTTTCTTGTTAGAAAAAATTTCATGAACGACATGATATGAAAATCCGATATCAAACAATAGATAGATATGATGATATCATAATCGGATCTCGCTTCAGTTCACCTTTATCCGATCTAAAAAAAAAACCATTTTAGAAATGTAATGCGAATTAAAACAAAACCATTTATGAATTAATTCGATTTCGGGTTTTTTCCGATATTGAAAAATCCGATCCGATGCGGATTTTCCTATTATGAAATTGTTCGGTCGAGTTTGTCAAATGTCAGCATCAATTTAGCTGTTATGATTTTTTTAATTCACTTGGATTGTTTCGATAAAACAAAATGAAATTCGTCTGCTAAATAGATTCGGATTTTATACAAACGATTTTCGGAAAATTCGATTTCGTTTTGTCGTCTTAGTTTCATAACAGCGGATTGCTTGATATTGGATTTTTATAATAGAAAAATCCGCTTTCGGATCCACTATCGAATTTTGACGATACTTTCAAGGAATTGAGTTGGACGATATAAAATCATTTCAGTTTTTACGTCGAATGCAAGCGAGCGGTGGATCTGACGAAAGTGTTTTTAAAACAATTTGGCGTTCCATCCGCTATCTACTCGAGCACCAGAAAGCTTAGCAGGTAAAATAATTTGATCCAGTAAACTAGTTCTACTTCTAATGCGATAATTCACACAAACATTTAGTCCCATTATTTATTTTTGATGAACATGCCACAAATAGAGAGAGAAGAAAAAAGGGAAGGTTGACAACAGGCAGTTGAGGTAGGCAGTATTGTGGGTTGTAATAACAAGTGATTAAGAAAAAAACTTGAAAAAGGAAATCAAATTAAAAATGATTCATGCAAAATATAGTCATACAGATAGAAAGTAATTATACTGTTTAAATAATTAATATAGAGTAAATAGATTGTCCAATTAAAACAGAAATAAAAAGGAAAGAACGAAAACTGTTAATTTAATAAAGGACGTTAATGGTGGCGAGACTTAACATTACCAAAAACCAAGACTAGATACAAAACAGCGAATGATCGCAAGACCAGTTTATAATAATTATAATAACTATCAATAATAAATAATAATAATAATTATCATTTAATAATAATAAAAAAACAGAAAGCTATACGATACTGCATACAGCTAGAGGATACCTCAGCCGATTGGATTCCCCCGTACGCAACGATTCTATTTTTTTAATGATTTATTTTTTGGTTCTTTCATCCGATATTATAAGTGTTATAGTTAAGTAAATTGACTTTTGTGGTCTTTTTCTCTATAGTTAAGTTCTGTAAAAGTTAACCCTTTTTACATACTAGTTTCCGTGTTTCACTACTAGTTTCCGTGTTATTACTTTTCGTGGTTATTCTATTTTTTGTTCTTATATGAAGTACTAGAATACTAGTTTCCGTGTTTCACTACTAGTTTCCGTGTTATTACTTTTCGTGGTTATTCTATTTTTTCTTCTTATATGAAGTGAATATGTATATAGTTTCGCTATAAAGTAAGCGGCCCTCAATATCGGAATGGAAATAAGAGGTGAGTAACCATTGCTGGTTATCTGTTTGTCTTTTCTTCTTCTATCATTTCCTATAATTATTCCGTTTCTCCCTTCGCAGACTCTCAAGATTCCTTTTCATTTCTCCACTATTCTCCCACTACAGCTTAACCTTAAGCTCGAGGCGGTCTTCGATAACCGCGTGAGAAATGGGAAACGGCTAACACTAATTCTGATAACAGTGATTACAAACTTGTGTACGTGTTTTTATACATGATCTGGTCCTATTACAGTGATTTGATAGTTTTTATGTTTACAATCACATAAAAACAAAAGCGAACTATTACTAAAATTGTGAGTTGTAAGCCTGTTACTCATACAAAACTTTCATGAGTCATTTGGCGCTTAATTCTAGCAAAGATTATTTTACATAAAGATGACTCAACCAAAGCAAAAATTTACAATATGAACGATTTTGTTTTGTTTTACTATTGAACAGAGGGACCTATCACTATGTAGCGGAACCCAGAATAATAATTTTTGTATTTTAAAATGTTAATTTGATTGAACTATCTTTTTAGAATATAATAATCTTTGATTCTAGTTACTGGTTTTTTGAATGTGTGATTAGATTACTTGATAATTTTCCTTTCATAAAACAATTGAATCAAATTTTTGTTACAGCAACATTCGACTGCTATATTAATTTGTAGTGTATTCGATGTTTTGTTATATTATTGTTCTTCGATTTTTTATGTCATAATTAAGTAAGAAAATAATAATAAACACCATAGAATGTGAATACACTGCGCGAAATTGTTATATGGAATAATGAAATCTCTGATGTTTCTTCAAAAACAAATTTGCTCATTTTATTTTATATTGTATAGACAAATCACTTTTTGTCCCTTATGACAGGTTCATGAGTGTGATCAACAGTGTTTGATTACATTATGAAGTTAGTAACAAAAAATATTGCCCTAAATATTAATCTATTTTACTTGAAAATGTCGCCGGTCGTAGCTTAATGGTTAAGAGAGTTTCTTCGCCGCTGACCAAACCATAACATGCCACCGGATGACATAAAATGCGTTTTTGTGTGTAAAAACATTCGTTGGGTTGACCACCTACAATGTGCACCAATCGTTAAAATTGGTTCGTAAGGTCTCAGTTGAAACGCGGTAAGGGCCGTTTACGGCCTCTAAGCCATAGATTATTATTTTATTATTTTTACTTGAAAATGCATATTTCATTAAAATGGATGAAATTTTAGTTTGTGCGTTTTGCTGTGGTGGATAATGACTTTCGATTCTTATTTTGTTATATCCAAAAATAATATCCAAAATGTCTATGTCAAATCAAAACTCTATAAATATTTGACTTGGGTATTGTAAGCACGTTGCTTACATATATATCACCGAACATCAGTCACGTAGTCGTGGTAGGAGATTTGGTGTAAATCTTGTCAATCCGACAGGAATACTTAAATCATGTCGCACATTCGTCAGTTTTCGTCGAATGGCAATGACAATAGCACATTCGTCAACTTTCGTCGAATGGCACTTGTTTTTGACGAATTGCTGTCAATTGTGGGACCCTCAATACAGCAATTGACTTTCGGAGAAAGATCAGCGGTTGTCAATTACTATTCGGTAAATATTTCAATATTTCGCGCGTCAGCGGTTGTCATTAACTATTTGGTAAATATTTCAATAAATATATTGTAATTACTATATCGCAAGCTAAATATGCCTCATTATTTTTGTAGGTATCTTTCGAGTGGATACAGTATGATCTCCATTGGAAGATATGGATATCGTTTGGGGAAAAGCACATGACAAAAATAAGGGAAACTTGTATACAATTATGGGAATTGTTAAAAGACCAAATTTTTCCGAAGCCAAGCTTTACAATGTGGAAGCATATTGCTAGAGACTTCGAAATTCAGTGGAATTTCTCAAATTGTACACGAGCGATGGTAGTTTAAAATAATAGTATAAAAATAATATTTTATTACTTATTGAAATATTGTAATGAACTATTTATTTTAATTATAAGACTAGCCACAGTCTCGTGCTATTTGAAGTATCAGATGATAATTATAGATTTACTATGGTAGAAAAACGCGCACCTGGTTTTGTTGGAGGCAACACTATTTTTAGGAATAACTGTTTTGGCAAAGCAGTTCTCAATCTGGTGGTTCATTGGAAATACCCTCGCCTGCGATACTACGAGATAATCAAGAGCATTCGTTTATTTTTGTTGGGGGTGAAGCGTTTACTCTACTACCAAATTTAAAGCGCCTATATCCTGGGAGAAACGTAACTTCCCGGAAATCAGAACGTGTTTGATTACCGTTTATCTCGAGATCAAAGAATCGTTGAAAATGCCTTTGGTATGTTTGCCAGTAGATGGCGAATATATCGACGCCCTATTGTAGTGAACAAACCCACCATGCTGCTATAATAAAATCAACGGTGGTCTTGCATAACTGACTACGTAAGAAGCGACTCGATGAGTATTTGAATGCTGATTTAGTTGACAGTTATGTTGATACAACACATCGTCCAGTATAATAGCGAGAAGAAGGTGGGAATAGAATGGCACCAATACAACAACTAGCATCAAATAATCCAAACCGAAATGCAGTCGATATCAAAAATCAGAACAAAGTATAATTCTATACAAAGTATACTATTGAAGTGGATATACTACCTTGGCAGAATAGTTCATTATTTTAAATTAAACTTTAATTTATAAAATTTTTATTTTTACTATCAATTTTTATCACAAATTATAAGTATTAAATAATAATATTAATAATTAAATTAAATTTAAAGATTTCAATTTATCAAATAAAATATTAAATTCATTTGAGAAATCTGTTTGCTTCGCGGTTGGCCATTTCAAGAATCGATCAGTAAGATTATCAACCAAAACTGAAAGCACAGTCACTGGTTTCTTTACCTCTCTCAAGAAGTCCCTATTGGCTGCCATTTGTGTCATTATTGATTCAAGTGTGCCTAAATTGTTTGATTCGCTGGACTGTTTGGTCTAGTTACGCCGAGTATTTGTTCTGCGAATCTAATTAGATGGACCTGGCGTTTTTGCTGGTTCTACTGTTGTCGGTGAGTTAATTTCGTTTGCTGCTACTTCCATAACACTTATGTCACCAGTGAATGTATCAAACAAAGTATGATACACGTTGGTTTTTAAATAAATAAACAAATATTGAATTAGTAAAATTTCTTAAATGGATTCGACAAATTATTGTATACTTTGCATGTAATCCATGAATTCCCAATAGATAAAATTGATGTAACGTAATTTCAATGTATAATTTGTAATTAGAAAATATTCATAGCTTACCTTCTTTTCGATAATTTGGTATTTTATAAATTCCATTTCTCGTTTAAAACACAAATCACGACTATTTTTGGGTGGTCCATCGCTACCGCTCTTTGCATCACTAGGCGGAAATATGTTATTTCGTAGCATCTTCAAAATAATAAAATTATGAAATAATTATAAAATTATAAAATAATTATAAAATTAAAAATTACATATAATGAGCATAATTATTGCTCATGTTTGTTTATTTTGTTTGATGTTTGTGATCAAAATTTGCCCAACCATGTTAAAATTATTTCATCACAGGCGGGGAAATTTAAATTCATTTCCAACGATTTGATTGGCTTGATTCGCGAATCATTTTTTGATCACTTAGGTGAACCCGCTATTATTTGCAATGCCGGTATTTTGATTTCGTGGAAGGAAATAGCTATATAAGACAAGTGCGTTTTGAAAAGTTAATTTGAATATTGTTGTCATACTCAAAAGCTAATTTTTAAAAACATTGTGCACAACTTTCGACCTATGAGAATGCATAACGATCGAATGCTATAGGAAATCTGGCGCAACAATTAGTCAGATAATCACAAAACTATAGTGAAATAAAAATACAAATAATTTTCAAAAATTCCCAAGCATATGGTACAGTGAAAATGCAAGGACCAGAGCCAGACGTTCGTTAATCTGAAATATCAGAAACGAGTGCTTAAACCTAAACTTCTACCACGTCAAAAATTAGTAAGAATGAAATTTCTTGAGAAATTCAAAATTTTGGTGATGAAGAGTGGCGATCAATAATTTTTTAGGATGAAAAAAAAATTAATTTAGACCGACTAGAGGTTGATTGATGGATGTTATTAATAACAATAGAATTCACACAGACTACCAGGGTTACCAGATCTAAAGATTTATCTTTTTTTTAAAGATTTTTTACCTTAATAAAAGATTAAAAGATTTTCTTCAAAATAAAAAGATTTTTGGTTTTCGTTTTATGTTGCACTGAGATTTGCTGCAATAATGTCATACATTTCACTTCTACATCATTTGAATTCGTCATTGTTATTTGTTGGTAATGTATATATTATCGCATTAGCCAAATCAGCTTCACGTAAACTCGGGTTCCTCAATAGATGCAGACGGTTTTTTAAATCGCATCAGGTTCTCCAAATATATAAACCTTTATTAGACCGTGTATAGAATGTTGCTGTCAGGTTTGGGGTGGAGCATATGGCACTGTTCTCCAGTTGCTGGATAGAGTTCAGCGGCGTGCCATCCGAATAATACGAAACCCCAGACTTACGAAAGATCTAGACAGTCTACAACACCGCAGAGATGTTGCAGAACTCTGCGTGTTCTATAAATTAATAAATGGTAAATGTTCTGCAGAATTAAAGGAGAAAATACCACCATTCGTTACGTCAGGACGGGTAGCACGAGGAACGGCTAATACGTATAGGTTTACGGTGAAGCTGCCGAAACCTCGAACTGAAGATGCAAAGCGCGAATTCATTCATCGAACATCTAAGAAGTGGAATTCGTTGGCTGGTTTTCAGTTTCCGTTTGAGTATAAAATGCACAATATTAAGGCAGCTATCAACCTTTACTTGAAGGATCGCGCATTGGGTGCTGGGGCTCTGACAGTTACAAGGAGCTAGGTCAGTCTAAAAGTCCGCCCTGCACCCAATTAAAACTAAACGTAATAAAAATAGTATTATTGGTTTATAGTATAAAATGGAAATAGACATATTCTGGTCTAAAATTTTCCAACTGAAACGTTGCGATGGGTCGATATGCTTTCCATTTTAAAAAAGAATAATTATGGCTATTTTAACTATACCTGTAGCCAATGTGGAGCGAATATTCTCGGTGATTAATTTAAATAAAACGAAAGTTCGTAATCGCTTTCCACTCTAAGTGGCATTTTATTAACAAAAGAATTTATGAAGCAAAGTGATAATAATTGTATTAATTTCGAGCCAAATAAAAATATGTATCAATTATTTAATAATCAAATGTATTTAGAAATCTACATTAAAGTGAAAACTTGTGATTTTTAGATATTAAAATGTTTTATAAGATTTAAGTTTTATTTTATAATTTTATATATTTACAATTTTGAATTGTATTTAAATACATATATGAATATTGTTCAATGAAACGAACTGTGATAATAAAGACCTAAAGTATAATTGACTTATTTTATTTACTAATTCAAAAATGATTTCCAAAGAAAAGTTGGAAAAAGATTTTGGCCGTACAAAAAAGATTTTTTTTTTGGATTTTAGAAGATTTTTAAAAAAATAACCTGGCAACACTGCAGACTACAGACACCAAGTTCACACATTTGTTTTTTTTATAAATGAATAAAGTAAATGAATTTTATGTTTTGTCTTAGCTATTTCCTTCAATCAATCAAAATAAACTGATACACCGATATAGGTACACTAACTAACCGAATTGAAATATATCTCACTTTGCATTAACAGTATGTTTGGATGCAAATGAAAATAAAATAAGAGTTTGTTTATTAGCAAAAAGAAAAAAATTTAATTGTTCCATCGCGGAGTGTATGTTCACGAAAAAATCTGTACGCCCCAAAAACCTCAATTATTCTATTTCTCATATATAAATGCAACTATTAGATAAAGGACTACACTGCTCAATTTTTGTTGCATCCACTCGTGAAAGTACCATAATGTAAAAGTTCAAACAATGTGAGTTCGATCGGTTTGCATTTTCATAGAACTTTAATGTCCATGAAAAACCGAAACATCAATTATGATTGTAATACCTGATTTTTAATCTCAATTTGTAGCATATACAATTAGTAGCAACTTAGAAAAACTTAGTTTTTAGATTTGTCAAAATTATCTAATATTTCCTGTCAAACTAAAACATGAGTTGTGAAAGGTAACAGACGTGTTTGCGTCTGTACTAAAAGAAAAAATTCTGAAAAAATTAATTTAAATTCCAATATGTGTAGTGGCAATAATTTGTAGGTGTTTCAGGATGGTTTACTTACCAAGTGACCCTCCTGAATACTTGGAACATGATGGATTTGGATACAGACCGTGATTTGTGCGATTTTGCAATGTAAATTTAATACATTGCATGATCTATGTTATTCCATAACGCTACAAATATAGCGATACACATTAACGCTGTTTAATTTAAGACATCTATGATCGAATAGATTAAACAAGAAACATAGAAAGCGTATGTGAATTGAGCAACTATTGTGGCGACATTGAAAATATCAAATGTTGATAAACAAAAACTAATCTTTGTTTGTTTGACGTCCTATGTATCCAATTATTTATGCAAAGAGACATATTGGAATAGTGATTGTGAGTTCGGGAGTTGAACATTCTCAGTTTATATTAGTTTTATTAAAATAACAACACAAGCAACAACAAAAACAAGGAGAAAAAAATGTCAACAAAGATAAATGCGGAATGCGGAATGCCGGAACATAACAAATATGAAATTGAAAAAATACAAGGTGTGGAATGATGTATGTAAGAGGACATCAAAAGCGGAGAGGAGAATATCGGAGCGGGCGGCATTAATGGAAATCACTGACGCGATCCCAGTGAAGCAGAGAAACGATATTATATGATCTCTGAGTGAAATTGATGTTCTACCGAAATCTGGATATGAGTGGAAATAGCGTGTTAAGAGAACATAAATGGAAATCACTGACGCGATCACAGTGAATCAGAGAAGCGATATTTTATTTTATTTTATTTATTTTATTTTTTTTTCTCTATTTTATTTTGTTTATATTGTTATTTATGTTTTATTCTCTCCTGTCTCTCCTGTTTTGTTTTAAAACATGTATCTACACACTTTGTGCTCATATTTGTGTGTATATGCTTATCATACTCGTACACCCATCACACGTGGCATACTGTGATTTATATTGCATACATAATAATGTCGAGGTATTAGGTTCGACTTGACTCGGGTTTTGGGTTGCTTGAAGGTTTTTTTTGTGTTTATTTGTTTTGAGGTGTTACAAGTTAATTTAACGGATACATGCTCTATCGGTTTCGGTTCATAAATGAATTTTAGAAACGGAAATGTTCTCTTTCTGGTTTTTATTCATTACGGGCTGGTTCGTTTCGTAAGCTTTCTATAAGCTCAATAGATCAGTGTGTTTCACGGTTTCGGTTACTGGAAATGTACTACGAAATAGGAGGGTTCGGCCGACGTGGATTTAATCTAATGAACAAATTCAATTAATTAATTAGGAGAACTAATATTGGTTAATGAGGCCAAACTAGGGTTCTATAGAATTGCCGTGTCATCATTAGTTTAAATGGAAGGCGCCAACGTGAAGGCTGATGAACTCCGACTAGATGTAAAAATATATGGAAATATTTCTCATTTGTTCGCTCTTCCAGGAGATGAAGGGAAAGGAAGAAGGAAAGGAAAGATAGGAAAAAAGGTATTTAATGGACATAATTGTTTGATTAATTTTGATCGAAGAGAAAATCATCAGTTTCGTTCGAAGATGTCCTATCAGAATCATAAATCTGCTCAACCTCTCTTTTCAAAGCTGATTTTCCAGCCTTGGCAGCAATCTCTAAAACACTTCGAGGTTGGGATACACTCTGAAGATCTCGTTTGACAGAATCGTGCCAAGTAAATATTGGTCTACCAACCTTACGATAATGTCGGGTAAATCGCCAAGCAGAATTTAATAAATGTCCTTTAGGTCTTCTCAAGACAGGCCCCCAATAATAGATTCGATAAGTTGTTACTTTTCGATTAACAGTCTTCCCACGTAGAAGACGCCTAACACAGACTCTATGGGGACGATTACTGCAATGCTCTAAAAGCTGTATGAGGAAATGCTTATCATACCGAGCGAGACGCAACCTGTTGGCTTTAGTTAATACAGTGGCTCGTAAATTATAGGTCATTATAGGCACCACCAACTGCCTAAACATCTGTAATATAACAGAAAGAGGTAATGAGTACTGTCTTATAAATCGAACTAACATCTGGACAACCCCACTAGTTTGTCTGCAACGAGTTCTAATTACTTCAGACCGTTTCAGATCCGCCGTTAGAAAAGTACTAAGATATCGCAAAACTGTAGTAACTTGAACATTTAACCCACCAATTAACAATGAAGAGATACTAGAATTAAAAGGTCTTACAAGAACTTTGGTTTTAGACTCATTAATTTGTAAACCAACAGAATGGAGAAGTGGGACAAGTTCACTGACAACCCTAGATAATGAATCTAAATCATTATCAACAATAACGATATCATCAGCATAAGCCAATACTAAAGGGAATTTAATAGATAAATCCTGATTAAGATGTAAATTTGGCACTATTTCCTCAAGTGTTTGCAACACAGCATCAATGACTAAATTAAACAAAGTAGGAGAAAGGGGACAACCTTGTTTAAAACCTACTCCACGAGTAAAAGACTGGGTACGTTGCTTACACCATATAATCGAAGTTTTTTCACTCATACAAGTCCGAAGAATTCGATTAACAAGATAATGGGGAATACCAAGATGCGAGAAAATAACACGTGCTTGCAAATGGTCAACAGCATCAAAAGCTTGCTTTAAATCTAGAGATAGAACATAAACGGTTTCTCCAGTCTTCCATTCTTCATCTAGCACACGGCGTAAAACAAACATATGGTCATCAAAGGATTACGGATAAAAGCAGCTTGATAAGAACCTACTTCCGAATATAACTCCTCCAATCGGGCCAACAAAAATTTGGCATATACACGATATCCAGTATCAGAGAGAGTTATTCGTCTATAATCCACTATACCTGTTGGACGTCGTTTCTTTGGCAAAGGAAACTGTACGGTCTCCAGCCACTCAGGGGGAGGATTATTAGTTAACCAAACCTGCTGCAATATAAAAGCGAAAACTCTCATTCCCTCTTCAGGTAAAGCTTGCAGCAAATCAATTATACTTGATCTAATCCTGGTGCTGTCCCCTTTTTAATAGAAAATAGAGCCGAATATATCTCTTCACGAGTGGGTGGAGCAGATAAAGGATGATGATCACAGTCAAGAATCAAAGAAACCTCAGGTCCAGAGGAGCTAGATAATAAATGTTCCCACCCTGAAAGAGGAATAGACACCCCACTAGCCCTATCAAAATCCTGTCTATAACTTCGAATATAACGATAAGTTTGACAAAGCCTATCATAAGGATTGACATCATTTAAATTCTGGAAAAACTCTCTACACTCGTCGTTTCGGTTGTTGCGGAACTGTTCGCGAACATGAAAACGACAATTTCGTACCAAAAAATCATTCCGAGGTCTCTGCTTGAGGGCACTCTTTAACGCAACTAGAGAAGATTGCTGACCAACGGATAGTGAAGGTTTCTTGGATAAAAGCGAGTTGGATGAAGTTTTAATAGAATAAATAAGACCCCTCCAAAGTATATCCAGAGGTAATGATTCTAAAGTGGAATCATCACCAACAACGGTTATACCAACACTTTTCAAACAGCCTAATACACGACTCTAATAGCTACTAAGAATATCAGGATTCTTCAACAATTCTAACTGCCAATGCCGAAAATCTAACTTCTCATAATCCTGATGAGGACACATAGAGACCATCGGAGTACTTTGCAGGATACTCTTCCTCTGGGCGACACTGAAAATCAATTTATGGTCAGAAACAAATTTTCTAACCAAGACACCATCATCCCCAAAAAAACAACCCTTTTCGAAAGTACCTTTTGAAGGCTTTAAATATAATTGAGAGTTATCCTGCCTAAACAGAATATGATCTAACTGCGAAGTGGATGTAGGACCCTTCCAGGTTTTAAGACAACTTCTGCGCCCGAAAGTGGTGCAAATTACAAGACGATTCTGCATTGCAAAATCTAATAAAATATCACCACGCTCATTAGTCTCCGAATGGTATTAGTTTTTACCAATAACACCTTTATTTAACAGATACGTCTGATTTAAACCTATATGGGCATTAAAATCACCCAAAACAAAAACATCTCGAGCCTTACCGTGTTTCCGAATAATTCTAGATAACCTGATTGATAAAATATGAGAGGTGGTGAGTCTGAGAAATGAGGGGAAATGAGTACATACTACTAACAATTCCCTCAAACCATCAAACTTAATAAAGGCATAACAAAGCCTCTCGGAAACAGGTTCAAAACATCGAACCCGAATTCCACAATTTTGTCTTACCAAGATTCCAACACCATTTCTCACCCCACGATTGGTACGACTTGAAACTTCGAAACCCCTTTTATGACTCGATACCAGTTATAATTGGGAGTATCGATACGAGAAGCCACAGAATTGGTTTCCTGTATAGCAACAATGTCTAAATCAATCTCATTTAAAATCTTATCAAGACGGAATTGCTTAGACACAGCAGAACAACCACGTATATTATACGACTGGGGGAGTCTGATTACTCAAAGAAACGGAATATAATCGATAAAAACTTGAATCAGAATACACCTGCCTAATACGATTAACGGGGGAATAATGAACCCGCGAGTGATCAGAAATAGCAGGATCAAATAGGCCCTCATAATGGTTGTTAGCATAAAGTACCCTAAGAATATGATCACTAACCCCAAATATGATAGGCGGCACTCCACCAACTTAGTAAACCTCAATTCTGACACTACACATATCTGAAACAGACTGGAGAACCTCTTCACCACCCCACCCCCCACCCCCAAGTCCTATCTAAAGTAAGATATCCAAGAAATCGAGCTAACAAACGATCCTCATCTCCGAGATCGGGCCACTTCTCCCGAGCACTCTGTAGCAGAGTAACTCGATAGAAACTAAGATTTTGACGAATGTAATGACACACATCTTCTCTTAAACATTTAGCAAAAGGAATATGTTCAACACCCCAATGACGTATAGACAAAAGCTGAGTTGTGAGAGAAAAAAATAAACAATTACCATCCTTAGGTACCTGAATTATCACAAAGCCTTCAAAGCGACCCATGACGTTACTAAATTTGAACAAATAATAAGGAAAGAAATTAGGTTAGGATCGAAAAGGAAACGGAGATAACTCAATTGATGGGCAAATGATATATATATATATATATATAAATAATTAAAGAAGGCGGAAATAATTCCAGAACTCAATGCCACTAGAGGCTCACGGTTCAACCCACATACACATACAGATTAAGAACACCCAATCGTGATTGATGAATCGTCACCACCCCGGGAATCGAACCCGAGACCCCCGAATGACAGAGCAAGTACGCTACCTTCTCCGCCACGAGAGCGACTAAATGATAATAAACGGATGCAAAATAACTAGAACGTTACACAAATTAACAATTTAAACAGTTGAATACTATTTATAGCACTTCACAAATTTATTATTAATTTGATTAGTTTAACGATAATTTATAGCACTTCACAAATTTAATTTTAATCTGATTAGTCTAACGGTAAACACATATGTATATGTATAACATCAAGTTGTAATAAACAGTTACACAAATATCTACCCACTGAACTCGTGTAAAGGAAATAACTTTGACACCAGATGTCACTCATTAATAACTGGTCAACAAATAAAAACCTCAATGCTCAACGTAAGATAATATTTAATCTATAGATGGAGTTAATTGGGAAAGCAATGAAATGAGGATTGAATGGAATCAATAGAGTACTAATACTTAATATTGAATACAAGTAACAATAATACTTAGGATTAAGAAATTAAAACTAAAATTACTTGAAAGTGTAATTAAACTTAAATTAAATGTCAAGAATAATTAATCAATTCTAATACTAATAATAATAATAATTTGTTTAAGATTTGTTTGGGATTTTTGGAACACAATGGAGAACCGAAAGGATAACTGCTGGATGGTATTTACGACCAAATGATTCTTTTATTTCAAATAGTACAATGCTATATTAACTAATAATTATCATAAATCGTTTGAATCGTTCACCATAATAGCAGCTACCCAGATAAGCACCCTAATGGTGTAACAATAATCTACTTTTATGATTAATGATGGTATGAATGGAACTGAATTTTAACGTCCTAATTTAAAAAGACATGAGTGAATGACACATAGGTAGCTAATAACGACAACAATATACAGATTTATTTATAATTTAACACAAGTACATAACTGAACTTAAATAAACCATCATAATATACAATGCAGTCGGGTCATTAAGGCGTAACAACCCTCGCGTAGCTGGTGGTGGGATGGAAATAGGGACAACAATAATAAACAGCATACGATGAGATGACCCAAAAATAACAAATTAAATGCTCCAGTAATAACTGTCGAAGACATTTACATATATTATGATGAACCTAGAATATTGCTATCCTATCCAACTAACAATAATTAACAAAACTAACAAACTCAAATCCAAATGTGAAAATGAGTATACTAACAATATATATAAGAAATTACTAATAATGTAGTTAGCAATGACTATGCTGTGGATTATCACCTTAGTTATTTCTGTGATTAACATTCCTTTTCCTAAACCGTCTATGTTGAAATGCAGGCAGGGCCTGGGCCCGCATGATCTTGGAGTAAAAACTCTCAGATATCTATTTGGAAATCTGATGAGTGTACTCCAAGATTATGGAAACAAACCTAGGATCACCGTAACTGGTTGGCTTGTACTTCCCCTATCATATCATCATATCATATCATATCATATTTCCTGTCAAACTAAAACATATAAGGAAATGGTTTGTAATTGTTAACTACTGCGGATAATATAAGCTATAAAATTGCAATTATGTACTCTTTATAAGAAATGAACACTCTAAAAAAAATTGATGTAATTTTACGTTTATAATAAATGGCAACTTAATGTCATTTATAATAAGGGTAAATTTACTTTGAAGTTTTAAAAATAATATTTACGTCCTTTGTTGTAAACCATAAATACACTAGAATTTGTTAAAATACTAAGAAAACTGTGCAAATTTCACCCAGACTCGTAAATAATTTGTTGAAAAATTAATATTTTGTATGTAAATTTACAAATTAATTCAAAAGCTTAACTTGTTGCAAAAATAGGATTTTGTGTAGTGAGATGGGGCTTGATTGACGGACGGCTAAAGCTAGAGGGCGCTTAATTAACCAGTACGTTGGACGACGACTCTTTGTTGTAATTGTATGGCAGATTGTATATTATTCATTCTGTATATGGTGGTTCGCTAAAGTCTGGGTTCGGATCCCAATGACGTCATTGATAAGATGTTTTATCGAAAAGATCAAATCCATTTCATTAGGCATATGTGATAGGACTTAATGTATGTAGTATTCTGTTTTGTATATATATTGTGAGTCTTTGTTGTACTAGCGTATTACAGTACTAGCGAATTACAGATATTTTTGAATCGAAATGTTTTCTAGATTTTTCTTGTTATATACATTTTTACTTCTAATATATGTGAAATTACAGTCTTTTTACGTACAAGTTGTAAATATACGTACCTGTGTGAATTCATTACACTACGCAGTGAAACATATTACATCCATTGTAATTTTACACTATTCAGTTGTAAAGAAAGAACATTAGGCTTAGTTCTACATATTTTTATGAAAAATAATTTTGGTGCATCTTTTTGGAGTAAATTTTCATAGTTATCGTAAATCTAAGCAAAAATGGACACAAAATTAAATTTATTTTAATATTAATTTTACGGCTATCGATTTCTATTTTTTAGAGTGAAGTGTATATTTTGTATTTAATAAAATACGGGTTTTGTCTTAAGTAAACAAAAGTTACAAAATTTAAGAGTACCATTTTAATTTTGTTCTTTATTAATTAATTTATTAATATTTTTCCCAATCACTTAAAAAGAAATTAGTATTTTTTATACTCTGGCATAATAAAATTATCACTTGTTCAAAGAATTTTTGGCATTATAAAAATATGTAACACTAGCTTTCAGAAGTTGTTTTATTACCGAAACACATACATTTGCTCACTTACAATTTCTTACTAAAAAACCTTAGTTTTTGTTACACAAATGTGTCATGCAACTCAAAATATCAAAACTACAATAATCTTTTTACCATGTGAAACTTCTTCCTACATTGATAGGGTTTCAAATCTTCCATTTCTTAATGATATTTTGGTACAAAATATATATGTTGCGATGTCGAATATTATGTTGCGATGTCGAATATAATGTTGCGATATCGTTTGATACAAACTGAAGTATCATCGCAAAAGTAAATTTTTGCTTGGTGTCTACGGTATTAATCGTTTTGTAATATGACAAACTTGACTGCACTTTAGTAATCTTAAAATCAACACTTTCTATCATCAGTATTCATTTAAATATTAAAATAAACACTAAAATTAAAACTCCGTTTCACGGATTAGATATTTTTTTAAGATTTTGTTACAACGAAAGAAAAATAAACAACGGCTTTAAAAGAAAACATATCAATTGATGTATTTATGGGGATTTTATATTTTGGGTTGACTAAATAAGTTTAAAATATATGTATGTATGTAATATCGAATGAATGTGGAAATGGAAATTAAGTGTATGATCTAAGAATAGAAATTGAAAAGAAAAGAAATTTTCAGTTTCGTGTTGAGTTTTATGAAGCTAAAATTAGATTTCAATACTCAACATTTGTCAATATCAGTCAAGAAAACATACAATGGAATTCCAATGAACTTTACTTTCTTATTTATAAAATAAATCTGTTCCTTTCGACACTAAATTAAAAATACTATGTTGTATTTTGATTTATTTAATTTTTTCTTGTGATCAAATAATTTATATATTAATACGAACATATTTTTTTTTATTAATTTGTCAAAAGAGGTACAAAAAGGCATTTCAGAAACAATGAGCTAACATATATATTTTTTTCTTGATCATTGATTTACACATAAATAATGTCTATTCATTAACACATGTATAATTGTCAACACATGTATATTATAGAAATCGGGAACTATGACAATTAAAATCCCGCACTTAACCATAAACTAGAAACGTTTCAGTGTGATTCATTTTTGGAAAACAACAATCTCAAAAGTCGGACTTCATTTTATTTCAGTTCCTATTAATTTACAAACATTTTGACCATAATCACTAATCAGTATCGAATGTTGTGGCTGGTTAGTCAAACTAATGAAAATATTTTGCTTTCATCATGACAATAATATCAAACAATCATTATAAAAAATGGAAAACTACAATTAAACCCATGTTAATATCGAGAAACAAATCATTATTTTAAAATTAAATAAAAAAATAGTGTTAATCTGGATTGTAGGTACGCTTTTTTGCTTAACAAATGTGAACGTATTTTATGAACTTTATTTATTGATCTCATGGTCGTTCAACATTAAACATAAGATCATATTATATCATTATTTTCGCGAGTAATTTGTTTTTCTGTTAATATATAAGAAACGTACTAATCAGCATTTTCTTACATAAAACAATGTGATTGTTTCACTTTTCAACGCGATAAACACTGTAATAAAGAAATGCTGATGAATAATTTTAAGTACAATATATAATTGTAACAATTAATAAAATAAAAAGTAAAATAAAACTAACCGTATAAGCGAAAATAGTTCTTAATTGCAACTCTAATTAAACCCCACCCGTGCTAATTTAGTTAGAACACTTTATATCAACAACGTTAGGAGTAAAAGATTGTTTAACAAACAAACCTAATTCTAAGCAAAGCAAAGGCTAGAATTTTACATAGTCCTTCGCGCCAAGCAACTAGAAAAGCACCTCAGCCTACTTTAGCAAAATACAAGTAATAAAGACCCGGTGCTAAATAGTAACAGATTCATCTCATTGATAGATGCAGAAGAAAGAAAAAATGTAAACGATCGCGTTTCAAGTAATTTTTCAAATAAAACGCAAAAACAAAATTAATGAAACACAACAAATGAGACACGAAAAGGTTAATACAAACGAGAAGATGTGTAAATGTAAACAAACAAAACCAAAGAAACATTACGTCAGATGAAAACACCAAACATAAATAACTTCGAAATACAACGAATGAACATGAATAAACATTCGGTGACAATACAAAACATTGATGAATTCCATAGAGCACAAACATCACTTATAGAAACCAATACAGAATACTTTACATACACACCGAAGGTCACGAAACCGAAAACAATTATTTTAAAAGGACTCAACGAAGACGAAGATCATGTAAAATTAACAATTTGGAATCAAATGGGAACATTAAAGTAATAAAAGTCACCCAATTAAAAGCGAAATGTGCTACGAAAAATAATAAAAAGTTACCGCTGTACCTAGTTGAATGTACCCCGGACACTAGTTTATGATATCAAGGCGATAAATCACCAGCGAGTAACATGGAAGACACTCAAAAAACGAAATGACATCATTCAATGTCACATATGTCAACGTTTTGGACATGTAGCAACAAACTGTAATCTAACATACCAATGCGTCAAATGTAACAATAACCACAAACCAGCGGAATGTTTCATTAAAGAAAAGATAGACAACAACAACATATTTTACTTAAATTTGAAAACAAATGGACACCCTGCCTCATTTAAGGGCTATTCAACATATCAAAACCCAATACTAAGATTAAAGTTAAAAATTAAAACCAAACAACAAAAGCGACTACCAGCCCAGTTTGCACGAGCGATACCGGTAAGCAAGGAAAGCGGTACTTTCACAGATATGCTGAAAAAGAACAACAACAACATTAATTCTAAAGTGCATACAATACAATCATTGGCTTTAAAAATGGAAAAAATGGAGAACATAATTAAATTTTATGAACCAACATAAATCAAATCTATTGCTGATAAATGAAACTAAATTAAATCATAATCACTATATAGAATTAAAAAATTACATCACCACTAGACAAGACAGAAGATTAAACCAGCAAGGAGGAGGTACAGCTATATGACTGAAAGAATATCTTCAATATAAAAACAGAATAAACAGCAAAATACAACAGTCTTCCGGCATAGAAACAACCATCATTAAAATCTCCCTAGAAAACAACGATAAACTATATTTTTTTATATGTAGCTTTAATTGGGTGCAGGGCGGACTTTTAGACAGTCCTAGCTCCTTGTAACTGTCAGAGCTCGTGCACCCAACGCGCGGTCCTTCAAGTAAAGGTTGATAGCTGCCTTAAACTTGTGCATTTTATACTCAAACGGAGACTGAAAACCAGATAACGAATTCCACTTCCTGGATGTTCGATGAATGAATTCGAGCTTTGCACCTTCAGTTCGAGGTTTCGGCAGCTTCACCGTAAACCTATGCGCATTGACCGTTCCTCGTGTTACCCGTCCTGGCGTAACTAATGGTGGTATTTTCTCCTTTAATTCTGAAGAACTGCGGTGTTGTAGACTGTCTAGATCTTTCGTAAGTCTGGAGTTTCGTATTATTCGTATGGCACGCCGCTGAACTCTATCCAGCAACTGGAGAGCAGATTCATATGCTCCACCTCAAACTTGACAGCAATATTCTATACAAGGTATAATAAAGGTTTTATATATCTGGAGAACTTGATGCGATTTAAAAAACCGTCTGCATCTATTGAGGAACCCGATAGCTATATATTACACCAGCAACCAACAAATACTCTCAACGGCAAAAATTGAAGAAGAATGGAAACAAATGTTTGAAGTTCTCTACCTTGACAATCTTAAGAATTATTTCATAGTCGCAGGTGATATCAATGCCCATCATACAAACTGGGGGAATCAAATAAATGATAGCAGAGGCATAAAACTGAACAAATAGATGGGTGAAAATTTATGAAACAATTGTGAATGAAACAATTGACCGAGTAAAGTTATACAACTGCAGCAAACCAACATTTACAAGGACAGGAAATTATATTGATCTGGCAATAACAGACAACAGATTAGCAATATTAACAAATAACAACAGTGAGATATCAACACCGCCATACAAGCTACAGTAGTCAATGTATTGAATTCTGAATGGGTAACGAACTCAACAGAAGATTATCAAAGAATCTATAACTTTGCAAATATGCACTGGGGACAGTGGCAAAAAAGTTAACAAGACGGTATAAACATTATCTACTAAGAACCGGAAACACATATATTATTACATCTGATAGAAATATTGAAAATCCAAAGATAGAAGGATCTATAAACACTATTACTGAGAAAATACAACAAAGCATCGTATCAAAACCACGAAAGTTCAGAAGAATTAAGAATATGGAGTGTTTTACAAACAAAACCATAGAAAAACTATACCTACACAAAAGAAATACAATACCTGCATATAAAAGAGCAATAATTAAACGAATAAATGAGTTAATTGAAAAATAAAATGGAAACAATTAAACCCAATTTGAAGATGTTTACGACATTAAAGAAAAGAGGCAAAGAACAAATTCCAGAGCCCAAATTACCACCTCAAAGTACCTGAAAATGAAATAATAAAACTAGCTTAATTAAACAGATTGGAATAGTCTACCGAAACAAAACCATGTATATATTAGTCATAACCAAAGCTACAACATAAAAATACTAGGACAGTACATAGAAAACAACACACTTTATAATACGGCATTAAGAAAAACGGTTCACGAAGCAGCCATCCTTAAAACAATACAAAACATCTTAAACGAACAGAAGAGGATCAAAGACAACAAATTAACAACTTCAAAATTTGACACAACCAACAAGGCAAATGCGCCTACACAACTTGATGGAGGCAATTATTTCATGATCAAAAGTGAACTTAAATATATATTAAGTTGCTTGAATAACAAAAAATCATATGGATTGGATGGACTACCGAGTATAGTACTAAAGCACCTCCCAGACGAATTGGTGGGCGTATTATACACATTATTTAACAATCTGTTAACCAACAAATCGTTTCCCAAGTGTTGAAAAGCGGCCCAAATAAAGACAATAAGGAAATATACCCAATAAGGAAAAAAACAATGATCCAACGAAACCAGAAAGTTACCGACCCATCAGCTTACTAAGTAACTTTAGTAAAATTTATGAAATAATCATTGCCAACAAAATAACAGAGTACATTACAGAGCACAACCTCATACCAGATAACCAATTCGGATTTAGACATGAGCACGATACACGCTATTACAAAGCTGATATCAGACGTATGTCACAAACTTAATAGTAACATATGTACTGGTGCAGTATTGATCGACATGGGAAAAGCGTTCGAGTCGAATGGTTAGATGGGCTAGTATTTAAATTGGAAAAAATAAAATTTCCACAAGACCTAATTCTAATCCTACATGAGATGCTATATGATCCAAATTTTAAAGTAACAAATGGTAAAGATGTTGCTAATTAGATATTCAATATACATAATGGGTTACAACAAGTATTACAAGGCTCTAACAATTGCATATGCGGACGATATTGTACTATATAGCTCAAGCACTAGAATAAAGAACTTCACTCACGACTACTTACACACATGGCAAATAAAACTCAACGAAAAGAAATACGATACCATCCTTTTTAGAAAACCGGTAGGTCGTTCAACAAACGACATAAAATACTTAAGAGTACACATCGATAAGTTCTGCTATCTGTACGAGCACGTAAGGCTACAACTAGTTGAAGCAAGAAGAGTTCTCATCGCTTACAGAACGATATTCAGAACAAAATACATTCCCAGCAATTTTTAACGAATATGCCATCAAACATTAATTCGATCAATTAGTACATATGCATGCCCTATATGGTTTGACCTAGATCCCAATTAAATGGAAAAAATAAGGATATACGAAAGATAATGTATATGGCATTGTAATGGACAATTTAGGAAAGTCAATAACAAAGAACATTACTACATATCAAATAAATATCAATAAGCAAAATTAGAATAGATTTACATATTATAAAACTTATCAGTTAACACATCCAACGATCAACCAACCATACTAAAAATTCCTCAATCTATGGTCCGTACTACACCAATCCCCAAATCCTTATAAATAGTATCGCCCCGGGATAAATTTCAGGTCCTGAATCTTTTATAATTTTAGATAAATTAAATTATATACAGAATGAACATCAAATACTCACAATATATCATACAAGCAGAAAACCAAATGAAAAAGGTTTGGACGCAAGAAAGTTTACAAATTCAAATATGTACATCCAACCTAAGGTTTGATATAAATTTTAACCGATAAACACCAAAGAAAACTTGAAAAATACTGGTGGCTTAACACATCATTAACATATAAATACATACAAAATAACACAATTAGTCTTAAGTAGTTCAATTTAATTTTAAAACGAACATTATCGGTTGTTTTAATCAAGCAAATTTAGGCCAACATAAAAACTTAATTGGAAACATAATTTAAGTGAACATAAATCAAACAAATCGAAAAGATCACAAAACAAATATTTAGCCTGAGAAATGGATAATTGAAGATGGATGCTGTAATAGCAAAGCAAGAGGAGCTCACGGCAAAAATCAACCTGCCACAGACGAACTTCAAAAAAGATCAAGAAAATAGAAAGACAAAAACATATTTGGAGAACAAAATAGAGTCTCTAAAAACTATCTACTCCGAATATGTGGCAAACGACGAAAAAATTCTAAAAGTAGTTCCACCATTAGAAAAGACACATCGTTACCCCTTCTCGCGAGATACTACGCGAGAAATATAAAACAATTTTATAGAGGAGATACGTGAACGATTACCTAATGAACCGCCAAAAACACCGACTACATCAACATCTTTGGATAACCAGGAACCTGCATAGTTCACATATACCATCAGAAACATTCCTGAGAAGGAAGCGAAGAGCATCAATCCACCAACTGGTGCATCGAAAACATCCCATAGACTTCAAGAAGCAAGACGTTGTGATGCGACAGATGTATAGAAAATTGATATCTGTCATAGATGCAAACAACTACTCGAAATCTTAATTTAAAAGTGAGGCAGTTGAAGATAGATATGGAGGAAATCACAAACCGGCATACAACCATATTGATCGAAACAGAAGAAGATCAAACTACGACAACTTAATTGATGAATATTATGAAACATTGCTACACAAAGTAGAAAACAAGTTTATAACGTTGACTTAGCGAGGAAATTGCCTGGTAGAATCATCGACAAAAGTACAACTACCGAAAGTGGATGTACCGTCATTCTATGGTGAATATGAGCGGTGGACAATGATATCTTTACTGAACTCATTCACCATAATAAAACAATGTCAAATGTAGTGAAAATGACTTATTTAATGTCGAAGCTTCAAAAAGGGGTAACACAACTTATCAACCACTGAGGAAAATTACGAGATAATAACTATTTGAATGCACTTCTATCTTTAACAACATTACAAGTACGATATGATACACAACCTACAGCAGCTCAATATGACAACTATATTTAAGGCATTTATATGGCTTTCATATTATCAAGAAAACTGGAACCAGATTTCATAAGGATATTTGAAACAACACTGGAAAATCCGAAAGGAGTCCCTAAATTGGAAATGTTTATCAATTTTATGAAAAGGAGATGTCAGTCTTTAGAGGCAATAGGGAACAACAAGGCAACCATACCACGTGCACATTTCATACAGCCTTTAAGACGCGTGAATGCTGCAACAATCTCCACACTTGTTGGATATAACCATGTAAAGACCATTAAAAAATTGGAACATTGTCCATTGTTAAAACAAATACCAACATTGAAACGAGCAAGATTGGTGCTAATATTTGTACATGCTGCTTAACCAGGCATCCAAAAGATAGATGCCCATCAAAAACATGGTGCTTAGTGTGTAACGGAAAACACAACACACTTCTGCACTGCAATAACTCGGCATCCAAATCCGAAGTTTAAGCTTAACCTATTCCATTCGTGGAGGATTAGCAATCACAAGTTTTATTAGGTTGCTACATCCCGAAAGAAGGTTTGTGAAGGATGTCCCATTCAAGAAACTTTACCATAAATTCATGGCGGAAAATTTAAAACTGAACCACATGGAATTAACTATGCGGACGTCTTGTTCAGAAATCTCTCCAGGAATAAATTTGAAGACCATATTGAAATAATACAAGTTGGTTGTTATACGTTATAATATTAATTCAATATTTATTTAATGTTGTTTGTGGTTGCAATGAAAATTACAATTTTGGCTTGATATTGATAGCTCGCTCGATGAAATCAAAGAGGACGAGAAAATACAATTAATCTTCTAGCAAGATTCCACCAAGTTTCAGCATCTCTTCGAAATGTTTTCGAAAACATAAATGGTGAATTATTATTCAGACCTAAACAAAGGACCACTACATCTATTAATTAATAGATGGCAATAAGACAAGTAAGTGAAATATTAATTGTTATTCATAATAAACAGCTGTAACAATATCTTTAATGCCAAAGTGAAATTAGCTGATTTCAATGGTATTATGTAAGTAGGTCAATCTTTGAGTAATAATTAGAACTTATTTGAACATTTAAATTTCAGATGAAAATAAGACTTAACAAATTAACAAACAAACATATAACAAATTACATAATATAAATATTCAAAATAAATACATAAACAACAAAGCTCCGAGTAGTGTTTGACGTCTCATCAAAGCAACAATAGTAGTTTCGTTAAATGATAGCATGATGATGGGCCCAAAATGACAAGAGAATCTAGCTGACATCATACTCCGATGGCACAAACTCAAGCAGGTTATGACCGCTGATATAGAAAAATTTATCAACAAGTCTGGCTTCACAAAGGCAATAGAAATTATCAACGGGTACTACGGAGAAGTGATCCTGCGAAATTAATACAAGCATATAATTTAAACACGGTCACCTATGGATTAGAACAACCGCTGCCTGTTTCCTAGCTGTGAGAGCTCTGTTACAGCTAGTCGCAGAAGTACGGGACCTATACCAAAAGATTCTCAGCGACGACAAGTTAAAGGGAATAGTAACAAATTGTACGAGATTCATCAATAATGCAGCGAGAAACATATTAACATTTATAGAAGTTCAAGCAGAAGTAATCTTTTTTGAACTATGTCAAATTGTCAAGAAGGGGATTTCAACAACGACATTCAACGAATGAAGAAGTCGAATAAATATGTTATAAAAATATGTTATAATAATATTAAACTTCAATTATTTTAGTAAAAAATTTCACGTGTAAACTCATTGAACAGGCACATAAAGTCATGCTACATGGAGGAACGCAATTAACATTGCCCTAATTATACGGCAAAAATATTGGATCCTAGTTATACAGAAATTTGTGATCTGCTTTCGACACAAACAACATAACACTTAGCAATTCATATGTAATCTACCAACACCAAGAGCCACACCGGAGAGACCTTTAGCAAAATCGGGTATCGATTATGCTGGGTCCATTCAGTTAGGAACAACCAAAGGATGGGGTTAGGAACAGCCAAAGGATGGGGCAGCAAGGCGTACAAAGAATACATTGCATTGTTCGTTTGTACAAAAGCCTTATATATAGACATCGTAACCAGTTTAACTTCGAAGGGCTTTATTGCAGCCTACAAAAGATTCACTTGCAGGCGAGGACTATACACTGATATATTTTCGGACGATGGATCTTATTTTGTTAGAGCAACCTCTCAGATGAAGAAAAATCATTACAGTGTAATAATATCGCTACCAGCCGAGATAGCAAATACAAAAGTTCTAGATGAAATTACTTGGCGTATCATACTACCCTTCACGCCTCATTTCGGTTGGAAAAACATGCAGCCTTGTTTGCAGATAAACGATCTGGTACTAGTAAAAGATGAGCAATAGCCATGTGATGGAAACTCGGCCGAATCTTTGAAACACATGGCGGAAATGATGAACTAGTTCGAGTAGCAACGGTCAAGTTACAAGAAACAACTTACAACTAGCCTGTTGTAAAACTATACAAATTCCCTATTGAAGATGATACGAAAAAGTCAATGGCATCAAATCCAATTGCAGCACAACCAATACCAGCGATAATCCTCCAAGTTTACCCATTCAGCAGACGACAACATCAATGACAAGCAAGAAGTTTAACTGATTACAAAAACTCGTCTCTTAGGCAACAACCACATAGCCAAGTAAAAGAATTAAACTATAAAGAAAAACTAATGCCTGCATAACGAGGGAGTTCATCATTTTATCATTACATTATGATACAACTCATCTTCAACGGATCCAGAATACATTTCGTCTACTAAACAGTGTTCAATTTTCTTTTTCCCTGTTTCACATTAAACATAAGATCATATTATATCATAGTAATCAGTACTTATCAGCATTTTCTTATATAAAACAATGTGATTGTTTCACTTTTCAACGCGATAAACACTGTAATAAGAAAATGCTGATGAAAAATGTATGTACAATATATAATTGTAGCAATTAATCAAATAAAAAGTAGAAAAAAACTAAACATATAAACGGAAACAGTTCTTAATTTCAACTCTAATTAGACCTCTCCCGTGGTAATTTAATTAGAGTACTTTGCATCAACAACGCTTAGTGTAAAACATTGTTTAGCAATCAAACCAAATTCTAAGCAAAGGCTAGAATTTTACAGTCGCATTTTTGTAAAACTCGTATTGTTGAATGCATAATGTAAGAGCAACGTATTGTTGAATGCATAATAATTACCCAACAAAAAGGATTTCCGAAGCGAAATGAGGATGTTGTTACAGCAGCAAAAGAATTTTTAGAAGATACTGATAGACTTCATTCATTTGGTGAGAACACAATTCATGGAAAGGGTTGGTTTAAGGCCTTTTGAAAACGACATGCGTCTCAATCGCTTCGAGCTACTTATCCTGTTTCCGCAGCTATTGGAATCAGTGACAACGGGTGGATGACAAAACAAGTGTTTGACGAGTTTTAATCAAAGGTTTTGCATCCGTATTTAGTGCAGCTGGGCAGTTAATTTCCCGTTACATATTTTTTGACTGATGGAGTCCATCTAACGTTACCTGTTCGTTAGTTGTGTGTGAAACTGCAAATTATTTTAGTAGCATTATATCCAAATATTACAGCCCGCTGATGTCGCAGCATTCAAACCGTTGAAAACGTCTTTCGCCGTTACTTTAATAAACAAAATGTTACCGCCCAGGTGGCTCAGTGGTTAAAGCTGTGGCAGTTGGAGCGGGAGGTACCGGGTTCGAATCGCGATAGGGGCAGGATGCAAAAGAGATTTTTCACCATCTGATTACAATCGGTGGTGTTAATGAACACATCTATGACCCCCTGTTGGAGTGCAGAACTCATGGGCCAACCCATCTTCCATGTCAGTACTATAGGCTGGCATGGAGCTATGCATTGCGCAGATGGTACTACGAAAATCGGACCTATAGCCATACGTCCTCGATTTGGCCGTTAAGGCGTAAAGTAGGAAGTAAATAAGCGAACCGCGAAAGAGCTGGGAGAGCCTTCAGCCCCAAAAAAGATATAAAATATAAAAAAAAAAAAAAACAAAAAAATATTTTCCATGACAAAAAAGTGATTGTGTCTAAAAGCAATCGTTGGACCACCTCAATGTATTTCTGATTCATATGGTCTCAGTTGAGAGCCGCGATAAGGTCTGTTTAACGAATGATTATATATATATATATATATATATATATATATATATATATTTATATATATAAATAGATATATATATAGATAGATATAGTATATATATATATATATATATATATATATATATATATATATATATATATATATATATATATATATATATATATATATACCGGGTGTCCCGAAAGTGACAGACACGAAGTACGGTTGGATTCCTTGATCAAGGCGAAGACGACTTGACTTTTAACATTTCACACTGTTAAGCTTCTCTTTCAAGTTGTAGGCGTTTGAAGAGGCGCCTTCTAACGTAGCACCTTTATAAAATAACTTTGGATTAGGCGGCAACATTTGCTGAACATGGCTCTACCAGCGATGACATACTGAAGTAACTTCAACATTTGCTGAACAGGACACTACCAGCGATGACGTACTCAAGACGTAAAATGAACAAAATTCTGAACAAGTGAACATTCTTTTACATATTGCTTACGATTTTGTTCATTAAAAACCTAATAATTACCATATTAGTAGTTTATCTTAATTGATATATTATATTGTGGTTGATTGTTTGGTTTTTGTAATCGACTGTGCAGTACTAGCGGGAAATATCGGATCATGTTTAGTATCTTTCCCATAATAGGATTGCTTCCTTCCGGCAGTCGGAAACACTTCTTATGTATAAAATTTTAAGGATCAAGGGGCTAAGGTTACATAACATGCTGCTCATAATGTGTAGCCTCTTGTTATCATTTTTTTAAAAAAATACAGTTGTTGTTTTGAACACTTGACCTTCTTTTGGTTATTTTTGTGAGATGGAAGTGTCATTTAATAATGTTTCATCTACTCTGAAAAATAATATCAATTTTAAAAAAATATTTTAAATTAAAAACTTCCTTTCAAAAAGGATTAATCAATTCACTCATGTTTTTGTTCCGATTGAATATGATCGCTCATTAATACAATTACCACATAGTGAATAATTTCACTGTATTAGCAGTCAGCAAGAGACAATTAAATTTCAAGATACCAATTTGAACCATCAACATAGATAGATCCACTTCAACACAAATACTAATGTCAAAACAAATCCGATAAATTAATTTTTTTAAGAAATAATCAATCTTATTCAATGTAACTATGCAGGTCATCAGTAATGATATCGAGTAATTATTCAATTTTTTTTTTAAGTTTATGTGAATAGTTGGCATGTTTACATATTGCCAGTTTTATAAACCTGAAGTTTTTCTCATTTAAATACTTTGGTAAACATAATTTTGGATCATATCAAATACAACTAATCTTCGATCTAATTAAATAAGAAATTGAATTATTCCTTATGATTATAATTATTTCTATGACGGGAGTGTTGTGTCGATCTTCATACCGAGTGCATGTGTTTTTTCCGCTCGGTGTTTTTTAATTTAAATAAAATAAAATATATGCGTTTGGTGTGTGGTTCAAAATGCCATGATGGATGAGTATCTTTATTAATTATTCTTATATTACATTATATTATATTATTATATAATATTATATTTAATTATATTCAATTTGGTCTTGTTTCTCCTTTATATATTATAATATATAAAGTTTTGTCTTTGTATCTTATATATATATATATATATATATATATATATATATATATATATATATATATATATATATATATATATATATATTTATATATATATATATATATATATATATACATATATATATATATATATATATATATATATATATATATATATATATATATTTATATATATATATATATATATATATATATATATATATATATATATATATATATATATATATATATGTATATATAAATAATTTAAATAATGAATAATTATGTCAAGTTTATTTTATTTAAATTATTGTTGTAGATTCAAAGTGTTCTTTTGTCTTTTTTCAAAAACAAAAAAAAATTGAAATTTATTGGTTATGTTATAAGCATCTGTCAAAATATGTCCACTGTTAAAAAAAAGAAAAAAGTAAAAAACGATCTCTGTCACTCTAATGGTATTTTTTAGTTTTTTCTCGCTTTGGTTTTTTCAGTAAAAAATATGACAAAATTTTTTTCATAATGGAAATCAGGATAAAAAAACATACAGTAGAAAGGATTTTATATATTTAAATTTTAACGTGATCACTGCCATTGTGCTATAGTTGTATTGGCAACTATATATATATATATATATATATATATATATATATATATATTCAATGTAATTGGTGAATTACATATTATTTTTATATATGTTTGTATTGTATGTGTGTTGTATATATATATCATTATTTGAAGTTGAAAACGCAAATACACACAATACAGTCTACGTTTCAATGTCCTACGTATTCATATTATGTATATAACATATTTATCGTTTCGTCTTATCAAAATTAACTTTCCTATGTTTGTAGAGAATTTGTTGTTTATTTTACTTTATATTTTGTGCAGGTGTTATATACATATATCGGTACATACAGTAAAACCTTTCATATTGATGGTTTTGCTATTCAATAGTTTTGCAAATGATGCTTTCATATTTGAATTTTATATGAAATTTGAATTAAGATTAAATCTGTAAGGCTAGTGAGGTTTTAATGTAGTGCCATGTATATTAATGGTATGTAACCCTCATTATGAGTTACCTGAATTTTTGTTTATATTTCTATACTACCCTGGCAATCAACGCCTAGCATGATACTTTCATGATAGATGAAGCCAGCTTTCAGCAGTCATACAAATTATTGAAATGCGATTCTATGTGTGACAGTGGTGAATGTTATCAGCTGGGAGAATCGATCATGATAAAAAGATCAGTCTTGGTTTGGATGCAGTACGAAAAATAATAAAATTCAAAATAATTAAAAAAAAACAAATAATAATAATGAAATCGTGGAAGTAAACAAAAGGGGTGTAAATTTAGTGAGTGCATTCAGAAAGAAAAAGAGAACATTATAGTAGTGAATGCTGTGTGTGAACATATACGTTTCAGAAAAAAAATACGAATTATAAATGATAGTGTATGAAATAGATTTATGAATTTTTGTAATAAAAAAAAAACAAAAACAAATTTTTATGAAAATACACTAATTGAATTTACTAATTCAATCGAAATTATGAACGTGTTTTATTTGAATCTTCATAAACTCTAACTCCAGAAGTGATTTTGTTTTTTTGAAAATGTGCGCACAATAAGTTATTGACCTTCACAAAGTTACTCGACTAAATTAAAGTTAAATCTAAAAAAAAAACAAGAAAAGAAATAAAACTATTATCTAATTAAATTATCCCTTTACAAGACATCTATATATATTTATATAGATATCACATAATACTATACAAAAAAATATATATATATATATTATATATACCTACAATCATTTATGAATGGTTGGAAATATGGTTATTGTCATCAATTTGAACGGTTAGTCACATCATTAACTGCGTGGCACTACCGCGTATACGTACGCATAAGACGATATACTGGTTACGAGGACGTAACTGAGTTCTGGGGTGCACGAGACAATTGCGGGGCATAGCAGTATATTGGTGGAGGCGCTGTTTGGTCAGGTTTATAAATCTATTTTGTTTATTATTGAATTTATTTAAAATTAATTTCATATTTTATGGTATATTCATTTATGTTTTTATATCAATCTTATATCTTGTACAACGTTATATTCATACATGATATCATTATAACTTTGCTATAATTGTTTACGGTGGTTTGGTGAGAGTGTGTCGAAGATGATGGATCGTTGCTTATCACGTGGTAATATTTTAAACTCTAGAACGGATAGTGGATAGTTAAAATTAAAACAAAAGTATAATATTGCGGTAAAATCTAGACTGTTGCAGCCTTGAAAAATTTAACCACGACCAACACCTGAGCAATAGCCGGATTGAGAAACCGCATCAAGGAATAACTGCAATGGTATTCTTCAACAACCTGGATTATGGAAAATACTTAAACTAGATGTTAGCTAAGTGTAACGCAAATAAGACAGGTTGCTACAGATGGTTTTAATACGATCACTACTATTATAAGATCATTATATTGACCAAAATATACATGATTAGTAAAATTACCTATTAATCGGAGAGATTTTAGTTGACTAAAATGTTGATCTAGCATATGCTAATTCATATTTTAGAAAAGTAGTGCTTTTAACGGAACGGTTTAACTTTATATTCCTCTTGGTTTTATTTTGTCAATAAAGTTCACTATTTTGCATATGCTCTTGTATATGCACTATGTTATGTACTTTTAAACAACTTTTGTCTTATTATTTCCATGGAAAATAATAATTTATTGAAACAATTTTGTTTTATTTATTCATATAAGAGTAAATGGATAGGCTTTCTTGAGTGACATGCTTAACATTGGATGGGGATCACTTGACCGATGGTCTTGACCAGAAAGTTTATTTTACTTTAATAAGCGGCTACTTTGCCTGATTTATTTCATTGGATTGTGGTGTGGTATACAAGAAAATTTTTGTGTATGGTGTGAATGTTTTTTCTAAATTCTTAAAACGGACATAAAGATAGGACGCATGGAATGGAGTGAATGATCAGGATAGCTTAAAATGAGTGTACTATATTATTTATTTATTTAAATAGTTTCCCTTACAAACGAATTGACAGTGTATTAGATCATCATATTGTATATGGAAATGCTGTCGGGTCATCGCGAAAATGTATATTCCCCACGTGTTATTTGGTGATGAATTGGGAATTACATGGACACATCTTTAAATACAGCATACGATGAGATGACCCAAAGATGTTTTTTAAAGTAATCCAGCCTAGACTAACAATATATAATAATTTACTAATATTGTAGTTAGCAATGACTCTGCTGTGGTTTATCATCTTAGTCGTTTCTGTGATTAACATTCATTTTCCTAAACCTTATATGTTGAGATGTAGGCAGGTCCTGGGCCCGCATAATTTTGGATGAATTCTCAGATATCTGTTTGGAACTCTGCTGAATGTACTGCAGGATTATGGTAGCATACCTATGATCACTGTAACTGGTTGGCTTGTACTTCTCCTATCATATCATATCATGATTATAATTATTTCTATTACGGTATAATAAAACATATTGTATTAGTTTAATAAAAATGTGTTTATACCATAAAAAACTAAATAAATGATTTTTCATCTATGTATAGGTCACATTTATTTCTTTTTATTTCAAACAATAATGTTGTTAATTATGTACAGCAAATTTTAAGATAGGTTACGCTCAGTTCAAACATGTATGGACGTGTTTTGTATATTGGTAATGAAATATACATAAATATCAATTTATAAAGCTATACCATATGGAAACATATTTCTAAGAGATTATAGAATAATGTGAACAAAACCATTTTCATATGTTCTAACCATGCTTATTATTATTATGTTAAAATAATGATTATTTTATGGTATATATGTCTACGCTAATTTTACTAAAATTTTAAATGATAGAATTTATTGTTATGAGTTTTCAAAATGTCAAATTTATCAAAAAAAAATTGAATATAACGAGAATTTAAACGTGTTATTGTTTTTTCTGTTTTGTAGTGTAATTACAATATGATCTGTATACACTATTTGTATGGTACTATAATTATTCATATTTGCTTTGATTACCATATATTTTGATATTCGTGTGTTCATCCCTATTTAAAAGCCAAAAAGCAAGTGTCGGCGACTGATTTCTCATCAAATAATTTAAATTCTTCAAATTAATTTTTTTTTTAAAATAACACCTTTATTGGTAGTAGTTGTACGGCCTCGACGTTAGTGTGAGAAGAAGTCTCTTCTCATGTTTTATGGCACATTCGCGGATGACGCCGTCTATCAATTGAATTTCTAGATCATTGTGTATTTTCCGGTTAGTCACGAATCGGTAAGCGTTGGTGATCATTCGAAGAGATTTATTTTGACTACGTTGTATATAGTCTCTATTAGACTTATGAGTACAACCCCATAGCTGCGCGCCATACATCCATATTGGTTTGAAGATAGTTTGATAGACTAGTCTTTTGCAATACAGGTTCATTTTGGAATGATGCCAATTAACCAGTACATTTGACGTTGTTTTAATCGGATCTGTTCATTTTTTTGTCGCACGTGATGTTTCCAGTTGAGCCTTGAATCTAAATTCAGACCAAGGTATTTTGCCGAATCAGCCTGTGGCACTTGCGCTCCATTGAGGTATAAGCGTAGATTGTTATTTTTGTGTCGAAGTGTAAATGTCACATGGGTTGATTTAAGCTCATTAAGCACGATTTTTCAGTCAATTGTCCATTTAGTAACGTTGTTCATTGCTCGTTGCAGATTTTCCACTGCCTTTGATTGTGATTCGTCTACTGACATAATTACTGTGTCATCGGCAAATATACCGATGAATATTTTATTCGTTGTAGGTATGTCCGCAGTGTAAAGAAGGTAGAGGGCAGGTCCCAAAACACTTCCCTGTGGAACTCCCACTAACGTTGGATAAAAGTCAGAACATGTTCCTTCATGGATGACTCTGAATTGACGATCAGAAAGATATGATTCAAGCAGCTGGCAATAGTTTTGTGGTAGCATTTTGCTCATTTTGAATATCAATCTCTCGTGCCAAACCCTATCAAAGGCATGGGATATATCCAGAAATACGGCGGGGCAATCTTTCTTTTCTTCTAACGCTTGCTCTATTACCGTAGTTATTCGATGGACTTGATGTATTGTAGAGTGGTTGCTCCTGAACCCAAATTGAAAATCAAGGACGTTTACCATAGGTTTTAGACGTTTCAAAAGTAGTTTTTCAAACAGCTTTTATAGGGTCGGAAGCAGTGAAATTAGTCTGTATGATGTTACTTCTTCATCTGGTTTACCAGGTTTCTTCAGCATAATTATTTCGGCCGTTTTGAAGCATTTGGGTACATGCTTCAATCTCATACAGGCATGAAATAAGTATGTGATTATGATGATTGCTTTACATGAAAGCTCCTTAAACAGACCCGGTGATATTTCATCAATTCCTGGTGCCTTCTTTTGGTTCAGACTTTTGTCGATTTCTTGAGCAATTTCCATTGGTGTTATCCTTTTCAAATCCTGATTTAGTTGATAAGCAAGTGTTACGTCAATGTTGGATTGAATGTCATGGGACTGAAACACTGTTGCTAGGTGTTGAGCAAAGAGTTCCGCTTTTTCTTTGTCTTGTCGAACCCAACTGCCTTGAGCATTTTTTATAGGTGGTATTCGAACTACAGGTCGTTAAAATTTTCTGGTTGCTTTCCATAGCGAGTAGTCTTTATTCATTTCTGGACCTAGGCCACTTAGGTAGTTGTCGAAGCAAGCCTGTTTGAAGCTTTTGATTAGTCTATTGACTTTGTCACTTACACTATTGAAAGTTGTCTTGTCGGTGGAATTTCTTGTCAGATGCTACATTCCCTTTGCCTTTCTTCTTTCTTTGATTTGTTCTCTGATTTTAGCCGGATATTTGACTTCAATCTCCGCTTTATCGTTTATTTCTGGAGTATTTAGACTGGCGGCCTATACGGCTTAAATACATTGAATGTATTTAATGAAATTGTTTGTTTGTTCTTCCAATTCGTCAATATTTTTAATACTAACTTTTAGCTCAACTAGATCTTCCAATTTTTCTCTGAAAAGATCCCAATCTGTGAATCCATTAGTGAGGTTTTGCTTTTTCTTTTTCTTGATGACTAAAGCGTTTACTGGGAATGCATTAAAATTATAATTCTTATCCATTTTGACGATTAAATTTATTTATTTGTTATTTTAACTTTGATAAGCTCAAATATAAACATAAAATTTCATTTCAACATAATCTAGTGATCCGAAAATTCATCTTTTAGATTTTAAACTAATACTCTAGCGTTAATTTTATGCGTAACTACTTTTATCATCTACACCGCTATTTGACTATAAGTTTAGATACCAGTAGGTACAAATACTTGCAAGTAGTTAACTCATGTCATTGGAACACGACTATTGTCAGTATGTGTTAAAAGAAACATTAGTATAAAACAATAAATCTGTAATTGAATTTTGTTTGACATTGACATACTTCAGGCCGTTGAAGTATATGTCTTTATTACATCAACAGATAACTGTGAATGGGAATTTGCATATTTTGGTTATTGGACTTTTGATCAATCTACTTGATCAATCATTGTTTTAAATAATCTTTGTCAGACCATTTCCAACAATATTAAGATTTTTTTCTCAGACCTTTTCCAAAAATATTGAGTTATCGAGGTTATACAGCCGCAAATGTGCGAATTGGTCATGTAAAATTTAATAGAGATTTTAGCCGTGTTTAATAATTGCTCTGGATAGCGATGCGGAGAGCAGGTTTTTCTATTTAAAATCCAATTTAATGCGCTATTTTTAGGTAAACACAATTTGTTTAACAGCAAACTACAATAGTTCATTCAATTAGATACCAAAATTTGTAAAAATAAATATTTAGCTCTACCTATTTTTATAGAGCACTATCCAGAGCAGCTATTATTTGATGGGAAATCTAAAAAAATATGGGTATTTCAATGTTCATACCTGAAAACCAAAAATTTCATTGCATTGAATGTCAAAATTTGAATTTTTTATGTATTTAGTTTTTGATTCACAGTGACACTGGCGGGTAATAGAATAAGTTTGTTTAGAAAGTTTCCTTGCTCCGTATAGTGAGCTCTAGATAGCGAATATATCAAAACACGGCAGCTAATAGCATATCTTCCTCTTTAGAATAAACCATTCATTCACTTCTTTTAAAAATTTCGTTTTTTTAAATATCAAAATGAAACCTCTAATCGAAAAACCATTTAGTTTGAAATTTCTCGTATAGAGGTTGGTTAGGTACTTTTTTATGTAAATTGGCGTAGCTAAACAGAAATGTTGCTTCATTTTTCGTTTACGTTAAAAACTTCACACCGGTCATTTTTGTACAATAATGATATTTAATCATTAACAATAAACAATACACTAAAAACTATTTATGTTAACGTAGATATATTTAATTTTTGTTGAGCGAATATGCCATTCAAGTAACCAATAAGAACGGAAGAAGCTGGCGTTAGGCCAAGGAGGAACTGTACAGATCAAATCAACAGTATACGTATCGTCATAGAACAGCAAACGAATGAGTTTTAACACTGTACCTAATTTTCGTAGGCTTCGAAAGTCCATTTGACTTAAAATTGAGACTACAAACAATAGTACTCCAATCACCATGAATGATACGTCATCGTATATGGTATCTAGATTGCACGGATCAACATGCTAGGAAAATGAAGAAATACGTTCATCGTGCTTTACAAGATAACTAAACAAAATAAATAACTAAATATCAATGAAAAATAAAAAATGTCTTCTTAGAAATTAC
>OZ010737.1:106619016-106884016 GCA_963932295.1 Tipula lateralis
AAACTTATTTTCAGATATAATTAACTTCAACATTTTATGTACTTAACCCTGTTAAAACAGAAATCAAATATATAATTTTTTATTGATATAAATTATTTTGAAAAATGTGTATTTTACATTGCTTCTTATGGGAAAGTGTAAAATGTAACTCCTCTAAAAAAAACCTCAACAAAAAATACGTCAATTATTACGGCTCTAATAAAGATGGCTCTATTATATGTGGTTATATTATATGTGCTTAGCTACACAATTTTCACAAAATTCTAGAATTAGGTTTAATGCAGTGTCGACCTCAGGTCGATTATTTTATCTGACATTTCTTTTCAACGCTATATAATGATATTACACTCTAGGTGGCTAGTGGAAAGTTTACTCGTAATATTGTTTTCCGCTTCTTTTCATAAATATTTAATTGTTATTACAATATTTTAAACAGCGTTACAACAGCAACAGTTGTTAGTTATTGAATATATAAAAATAATGATAACTAATGGGAATTAATAATAATAATAATTAAAAATAATTTCGTAACAGACCTTATTCGTGCAAGACAGTGTTTTTTTATGCTTAGTTCAATTACATGCAGTTATTTTATCTTTTTTGTTATTTTTACACTGACTAACGTTTCCTCAAATTAAACAAGGAAAATAACATAATTCTTTATTTAATTTTCGGAGACGTACACAAGGAATCGAAAAGATTTATCGATGGCCGCATTAAATTTAATAATCAATTAAGCGAGACATTTTTCAAATAGTGTGGATATAGAATTGTATACTGATTTTTGAATTATAGAGCTGTTTCCGAGGAAGCGGAACTAAAGCGTTGAGTTGACAAGATTGCGGAAGAAGTGGCCAAAATTAATGTGTGAATATAAGTTTAAAAAATGGGTATAGAATATAGTGGTCCAGTTACCCATACTTCGATCAAGTGCATGAGTGCGCAATACACGGACATAAATTATGCGGTGCTACGTAATTGATACGTCGATTGAATCAATCTTGTTGGTGGATAAAAGTATGGGTTCAAGCACGTTTTAACTTTTAAAACACGTTTTCTTCTACATCCGCTGATATTTCACTAAGATGCCCATTGGAACTATTAGCGCAGAGAGCTAATCTTATATCACGAACGTGATCGTCACAATCCTCTGGTGCCATAAAGGATGCATAACTAATGCGGATTGTGGAGTGCTGCAAAAGCTTTCATTAGATATATGGAGGTTTGGCACGAGATATTTCCTGACAGTGACAGTCATAATGATGAACAGAGTAAAGGTTGAAGAGTTTTTATTTTTATTTATATTTTATAGTTTTAAGTTTTTATACAATAGATGTAATAATAAATCGGTCGTCACACTGAACGAAAGTGTTAATTTTTCGCCAGGTGGTTGGTTAATTAAATAATAATAAATACTTTTAAATTAAATATATCATTTGTATATTATATTATATTTTGTTCTTATTTCTGTTTTATTTATATTTTATGTAACGTATTTGTGTTGAGTTATTGACATCACAATATCTTCTTCAAAAACAATTGCTTTTAGAACATGTTTCGTTTTATTTAGTAAAGTATGGTTTTTTATCCCATTATGCATTCTTCATGGAAATTTAACTAAATAAAGCTTACGCAATTCCCCTTTCGTTTGATGATTTCTCCAATATATAACAACATATTTTGTATTATGTTTCTAGGCTTGCAGCAAAACCTTCCAGTATTGGTTTTGGATTTTGATAGTTTTTTATAGCGTAATGTTTTCATCATTGCCTATATTTTAATACGATCAACTACCTATAAACGATCATTATATTGACAAAACTAGATATGTTCAGTAGTAATAAGTATAATGGTATAGTATAGTAATATAACTGATTAGTTAATTTTTTAAATTGCGTAGAATATTTAAGATCTAATTTGACATACATATGTTTTAATCTAATTTAATTAGATTGTCTTATAATTATTGGTTGTGTTTCACTGAAAGAAATAACTATGCATAACTAACATAAAACATGCATATACACTATCGTTTTCGAGCCTAGTAGAAATTGAGGTAAAATATGAATTCGTTTGCATATTATAAGTAAATAAAAAATTTCAGATATCAAGCATTCCTTTCTTATATTAACTAGAATTTACTAGAAAATTTAAGTAAATTTTTTCTTGATTGAAGGAAATCTTTGGATGAAAGTAGAAATCAATCATGCATTATTATGAATGAAATAAGCAAAAAGTACATGAAATTTACAAGTAAATAAGATTGAATTTATGCTATTTGTACATGTATAAATAAGTAAATTTGAATTAAATCATGTAATTAATACATAAAAATTATGTTCTTTATACTCAAATCACCTTATAAATTTTCTAAAAATATGTCAAACTTACTTAAATTTTTATAGCATTATTTGCATGATTCAATTCCCAAATATTAAAATAAAAACATAAAATTTGTTAATTTTAATTAGAATTAAATCTTTATTTAAACGTTTACCATACATATATAAAATTTATTTAATACAAACACATATGTACATTAACCATGATTTTAAGGTCTTAAATTGGTTTAAGACCTAAAAATCATCTACGGCACAAGACGCACACCTATTGACCTAAAAGTTTGGAGCCTCTTCAAACTTACCCAGTTCCTCAAAGGCATGAAGCTGTACTTGAAGATTTAGTTTAGTGTTATAGCCTTTTGCAATACTTCTTTGCTAGTTACAAATAGATTAGCAGGAAAGATCAATGCCTCCTACACTTCTTTAGTTGAAAAACGTAAGATTATATTTCATCTCATGAATTCTAAGCTCCTGTAAAGATGATACGCGACACTTTATAGACTTATGAAGCTACACTATTATATTTGAGATCCAATATTGCGAAGAGTGTAATTCCTTTTACAATCTTTTCTTCATGCTAATTAAGATGAACGAGTAAGTTTTGATCAATTTTTAAATTGCTTAACGTCATCTGCGGTTTCGTTCCATTTCACAAATTCAATTTTTCTTCTGAAATATTGTAAATAAACGCATACATGATATTACATAATAATATATAATATATAAAACAAATAAAAATGGCATACAAGTCCAAAATATTTTAATCGATTGATAGCAGTATACAATTTAGTTTGTTTTATTTAATAAAGGTATTGTTTGATTTAGTTTATCAAATAAGATCAATAATTGAATAGTAATAATCAAACAATGTATAAAACAACTGTGTATTCTATTTGTGGAAGAAAGGAATACATATTATGTATATTTGATTAAAGTAGTCTTAAATTTTATTACCATTCACTTTAATCTTAGTTCTGAATTTCTTTCACAATCGATAAAAAATATTCTATATATGGTAAATACCAAATGTGTTTCTCACCTTGTTCATGTTTGCATTTTTCTTATTATATCTTCAATTTCAATAATTTAACTCTTTAGATCTTCTATTATATTCTCCTTTTTACAGGTGAGATGAAAACGGCTGAATTTTCAAAGAACGGAAGAACCAATATTGAAATATTTAACTATAAACTTTAAATATATATTATCTTTCCAATAATTTGTTATTTTTTTATATACAAAACAAATAAAAAATTAATTTTGGCAAAACTTAATCTATTTACAAACCTGATTTTCTGAATTGTACAATTTTTTCCATACCACTTTTTCCAGAAGTAATTCCATTAATAGTAAAGTATGGCCGTTCATCAAAAAGTTTATTACACAGATTATAAATATAAATAAAATTCTTCACTTGAACTATAATTACTGACAACTAATATTACTTCATTAAAACACTTGAAAGAAGGTTCCTATGTTTGTACAATGAACGTCGATTAAAACTGACGCTATTATTTCACTTGTTCTTACGATTTCGTGTATTTAACAGTAAAACTAACTTCGTATTATATCTAAGACAATAGTGCATGAGTTAAGCAAAATTTGTGTATACTATGCAATTTAATCTTGAATTTAGCAGGTTCTTCATTTATTAAGAATTATTTACTTATTTCCAACTCAAACAAAAATATTGTTCAAAATATAATAATCATCTAAGTAGCCAAATACTCATACAAATATTTGATTCAAATGAGTAAATTTTTCTTGATTTATGTAAATTGACCTTTTCTTGAATGATGATAAAATTTACTTATTTTATATAAGGTACTTTCGAATGGCATGAATTAACTGAATTAGAATTGAGTTACTATTTAGATAATTCAGTTGCTATTTAAATAATTGAGCTACTGAAGTGAATTGGGTGTTTGATTGGCACCATTCACTTCAGATAAATGTCAAAACGAAAATCATTTTTAAACGAAAAAAAAATTTATTTTTTATTAATTATAGTTCGAATTGAAATAAAATTCAAATTTAATGAAAACCAATTATTTATTTGTTTATTATATTTATTTATTTATTTTGTTTTATAATAAAAATAGAATTTTACATTTTTCCAAAAAACTTTGATCGTTGTCGCAACGCAATATTACTAATTAGTCTTCTATAATATTAGTTTTAATAAATTACGGCGAAAATATGTATTTTTTTAATAAAATTACTTATATGATTTCGATTTTTTTTTAGAAAACAACAATTGAAACCATTTTTAAATAAAATAAAATAAATGCCACAAATTACAAGAAAAATAAAATACTGAATTAACTACACTAGCAAAATTCACATTCAGATAATTCAGTTGCTCAATATTTAATTGAAGTGAAGAGGTGCGAATCGAACACTCAATTCACTTCAGTTGACTCAGTTAATTCAGCTAATTCTATTAATTCATGTCAATCGAAAGGGCCTTTAGTAACTGCATAAATCAATTATACTTTGCTTAAATTAAGCAAACCATGATATAATTTTGATTTACTAGAACTAAGAAAATCGTTTTCTTGTTTAATGTAAATTATTTTTTTCTGTGTGAGCGCAACCGATTTATATTGCTGTTAACTTTATTACAGAAATAATTTAGTTTTATTTATATAATTTAAAATGAGTAAGATTTCTTTAATGACATGCTTAAGATTGAATAAGGGTTGCTTGACCTGATTTTAATCATGAAGTTTATTTTATTTTCAATTACTACACTTTTGCTGTGTGAATCAATCGTTTAAAAACTTCTAGATTTTCAGAATTTCTTTGATTAATTTGTAGAAAACATACTACAAATTTAAATCTGAATATATTGTATGGTGTTTGTCCTAACAGTTAAAAACGGACATAATATAGGATACATAATTGAATAAAAAGAATGCTCGTTAGCTAAATATGACTGTACTAAATTTTTTAAATTATTTAACCTATAATTAAATTAAATAGTTTTTGCACTTACTTGATGATATAAAAAGCGATTGTGTATAAAAACATTCGTTCGTCTGCCAACCTCCAATGTGCACCTAAGGTAATTCTTCAATTCTAATGTTTCGTAAGGTCACAATTGAAACGCGGTTAGGGCCGTTTACGGCGTTTAAATTATATACATTATTTATACATGAAAATTTCTTTATTGTGTGTAGTGATTTTAATATTCATTATTTCTATAAATTTATCATTTTTTGTTATTATTAAAATAAACTAATTGTATAAAGCATACGAATAGACGAACGATACGTAAATGACAAATTCGTCTCCATTAACCTACTCGCAAATAATCATTAATCTCCTTGTTTCATATTCCAGATGCAACGAAATGATGATCGATTGATTCAACTACTGCTTATCCAGATTAATTTTAAAAACTTAATTTCTTTTACTAAGCTATTTGCTTATCATACAAATATAGTTATTTTTGAATGGGATTTAAACATTCTTGATTTTGGATTTAAAAAGATTAATTTCCAGCCAGACTTAAAAATATTATTTTACCACCAACTTGTATATGATAAAAATGTGTGGCGTAATTTATATGCAACATAAGGAAACAGTGTACTTATTCACGTAAAAAAAGAAAAAATATAAAGTACGGTATTTAACTCTTTATGCTTTAATGACACACAATTAGTTATTTGTTGTCTGTACATGCATGTTTACATGTAAGTATTTATTTATTTTCTGTCGGCTTTCCTTACTTAACAAGAAACAACAATAATTCTTCAAAACGATTGTTGAATAATTTCTACGGTTCTTTGTTCCAACAACCAAATTAGGTATGAAGTGGCATTAAATGTCTAGTAAAAAGATAAAAATTGTATACATGTTCAACTATACACGATATTTTTGTCTTATGAATTTCAGTAAAAGTTGAAAGTTCATTGCATTATAGTGCTTTAACATTTTAATACATTTTACGAATATACACAATGTTACAGTCTATCTCTCTTAAAAAATCTGTTTAGTTTAAATCAAATCAGTCTACTAAATCAATTCCAATAAGGTAACATTGGTCACAAATCTTAACAACATGATGACCAATAATGACAGAAAGGCAAAATGAAAAAGTGTCAAGATAATTTTCGAAAAATAGAAAAAAGAGATTTTCCTCAAAACAAAAAGCTTATTTCTGTTTCGTGAGGATCGATTTCTTATAGAAAAACAAATGAAAAATTGTTTAGTGTTTGTGTTTTTCTATCTTTTCCAAATGCTTCCATAAGAGAATAGAACCATATGTAATTCTATTGAATACTGTATTGAGTCCTGTGTTAAAGACACAAAAAAATGTAAAAGAAAGTTTTTCTCTTGTTTTAGCTGCTTGTTTTGGTGTTTTTGTTGTTCAAAAGGACCAAAAACGAAAAAGTTATGTTTTTTTTGTTCATCTTAAATTAGATTTAAATTTGTATCACGTTTCTACTATATTCCACAAACTTTTACTCGTTTTGGCTTGTTGTTGCTACTTCTTTTCGAATGATGTACGGTAAGGCAAACGAAATAAATAAAATTTGAAATGTTTAAAACAAAATGCTTTTTCATGTTTAGCTTTCATTGTACAGTTTTTCTTAGTAGGATTCATTCAGCTAATATAAATAATAAGAGATATAAAGATTTTAAATAAAAAGACAAAACTGAGATTCGATTTGTGTACAGATGTTTTTATTTTAATATTATATATTTGTATTTAATGATATTAGACATTTATTTTGCTTGAAGATAAATGTAAGGTGATCTTAATTCGCCAATTAACATAAATGTTACTTGTTGGATCGTGATGACGAGAATAAACATATATCTTACTAATAATATTAATAAGAATGTTCACATTTTATCCTCGATTTAGATGTTAAAGATAAATCAATTTATTTATAACATACTATGGATATGAAAATAACCAATTATTTTCAAATAGAAGTTTTAACTTCATTCTTTTTAAAACTTAATGCTCTGAAACTCTCGAAATTGTGCAATTAAACACGGAAATGATATTAAGGAACGTTTCGATTAATAAGTGTGTCAAGTTTTTTAATTATTTTTACTTTCAATTATGGTCGCTATCCGACAGGAACATGGCGCGACAGGACTTCTGTTGCTAAATTTGCCAATATTACCGTTATTTTAATTTTCACCAAATTGTCAGTAATAATTTTTCGGGTAAATTACCTAATTAATCGTTCTATTCTACAATGTTATAAAACGGTATGTTTCATTCTTAAATTTCAAAGCTAAGAAAGCACCAGGTTACAACTTGATAACATGGAAAATAACTAAAAAATAATTGTAAAATTTGTTTGTAAATTACTGTATAAAACCAATGCAATTTTTAGAACAAAATATGACCCAAACAGTACAAAGCAGCGGAAGCAATAATGAAACCGAACAAAAGAATGTCGTACCGTACAATCTCACTTCTTGCAGTGTTATGAAAACTGTTAATATAGTAAGATTGAAATAAAGCAAATAATAATGTTTTCTAACTTTCTGTGATGAAACCCCGGTATTTGATAAAGTGTAGCATAGTGGTCCGCATTTTAAATTTCAAAAATATTAATCAGAAAAAATTATATATGATTTCAAAGTTAGATATTGGGACTGTCGTTCCGTATGAAGTCAAATACTAAGTGAAATGTAAAAGAAAATTTTGGTGGGAGTTCTATAAGAAAGGGTCTTGGATCCGATATTCTATTTGCTTTATACCAAAGACGTACCTCACTTGAACAATGTTACCATCGCAACATTTGTTGATGATACTACGATGCTAGCAATTGGGGATCATACTGTGCATCCACAACTAAACTTTAAAAAGTTTGTGATAAAATATGTGTGAGGATTTAACTCCAATGTAAAAGACGTGTATATAACAATCCTATTTTTTTAAAACTGTGAGGTTAATTTAACAAATTATAGTTACAAACATATAATAAAATTTAATTTAGTTATTGTTTTATGATCTCTACCAGATATTATCATGGAATGAGAATCTCGAAATTTATAAAATAATCTTTCTTGAAATTTATCGAAAATCATGAAAAATTATCGTAAATTTCGAGACAGATTATGCTCGAATAGAAACTAAATCTCGATGAAGAAATCTAACTATTTGATTAAATCTAACTATTTTTTCTACCTTGCTTTTATTCTGGTTATAAACTTCTCGCGCGTAGTAGGTGTCTTATTACCATTTTATGTTCTATGTGAAGATTTCGTTTAAAAATCCCGTTATAACTTAGCCAGATCGGAATACACAACCTAGTTCTAACACTTCGAATTGCAATATGTATTTAAATTAAACCATCTTAATGATCATACGGAATATCATACGATACATAAATGATATCATGATCATTTAATATTGTTGTGTATTTTCCATTAAACCGGTTTCTCGTTGAATAATAATACTTTGCCCTAAGTAAGAAGAGCTACTGTCGAGACTTCAGCTCGTCAAACGATATCTTATCCCAGTATGACATAATTAATTAACACAACAATTATCGTGTAGAGTTACCAAGTTTCGTTCAAATCCATTTATTATCACAATGTATCCAGCATTTTAAAGAAATGCCTTTAGTACTAGCGGATAAATAATTGTAGGAGACTTTATTTAATTTTAGTGACAGCATGACGAAGAATTTGTTTGAAATTGATGGGGTTATAAACTTCTCTTTCACAGACGAAAGAATAGTGGCTTCATTCAAATTATTGGAAAGCAGTAATCCAATTGAACAGAGTATTTAATATTTGTGGAAAATTTTTGGATCTCATATTTATTTACAGCTGATATTATCCATATTGAAATTTCATCTTTCGTCTGCGTACGTGCAGTAATTACACATCCATATTATGATTGTATTGGTTGATAGTATTACACCCATCTTTGTCGAAAGTTGTGAGTTTGGCTACTCTTCATTTATCTTTAATGTTTTCATTCATTCACTACGTTTTCAAATTTTAGTAAATAGTGTAAGAATAATAATTACCGATGCCACTCTTTCAGCTCCCTCAAACATCGTTGGGACATTGATACACAAATTAATACTTTTTTCTGGAAGAACTACTGTAATAAACTTGGTGTTGTATGTGGTCACTTAACAACTTAAACTTTAATCATGCAATCCTTTTCAACAAGCTTGAGAAATTGATAAATAAGTTCGTGTCAATAAGGTGACTGCACTCTTATCTTTTGGACCGTATCCGTAAAATAAGAGTATATTTATGTTAAAGTTTGAGATCGTCTTCATGCGTGTTTCGGGCTATCTTAGGTGCTCCTTAGGGTATAATCATATTGATCCTCCAAAGTCTTCGATGCAAAGGAATAACTTTCAATTCGTATAAATTCAATTTGTAATCAATTCGTAATGCCTGAATTATCAATTTTCAGAACCAGTTGCATATACGAGTACATCGTGTTTTTTTAACGATTCGTATGATGTTTTTGATTTTAACTTTGACTGAAATTGGTTGAAAAGTAATCTTTATAAATTGTTATGTAGTAATTAAATAAATAAATAACAGATAAAATGCTATTTATGAAATTTGCATAAGCAAGAATTTCAATATGCCATGCGACCCACAATTGAATAAAAGTGTTAGGATCCAACGTTAAAAGTTTCACTTTCCTTAAAAATTAGCCTCATTCAAAAAAAATTAAAGGAAGAATTCAGTTTTATCAATTAAGTTATTTTATTAAATTAATGTTTAACTTTACATGTTCTATCTGTTTTAATTTTGTGTTATATAATGCAATTGTACATATATCAAAAATGAAAAGTTTTGATCCAAAAAAAAATTTTTTATCATAGCAAATTTCCCAACCGTTAAAAATTAATTTTTATTAATTATTTACTTGGAAATAAAATTCATCATATCTTATTCATAAATTTTAGACTTTCATTAAGTGTAATTTATTACAGTTACAATGTTTACGCTTTTGGAAAATTATTTCAGAAACAGAACAGACATTGTGATAAATTTTCAAAACACATGTTAATCTATATTAATTTTCGTGTCGTTATAATTTTCATTTAACATTTTTCATGTAATAATGTTTCTATTAATTGTTGTAATTGAAATAAATTATCAATGTTATACAAATTTTTATTTTATAATTATTTTTGATAATTACTGTAATTTCGTTTTACACACACACACAATAATAATAATGTACGTTTTTATTATAGATAGTTATTTATTTATTTAATATTAATATTTTTGTTTAATTAATTGCAATTAAATACAAAACTAACAACAATATACTATACATATTTCGAACAAAAATTGTAGGCGGACATTATTTTTTTTATTTACAGTATTTTTCATTTTATACTTGAGTAATGAAAATTTATTATTGTAAATTTTCCTGTGTCAAAATATGAAAAAAATTTATTATTTATTTATTATAATACTGTAATAAATTATAAAATATTTTTATTTTTTTGGCAATAAATTAATTTTATTAATTATATATAGATTTATACTTTTCAAGTCTGTTGCATATAATTTATACACACTCTGAAAACGAAGTGACTACATCGTCTTTAAGATTACAAATGTATATGTGTTTTTGGTTGTAAGTGATGATGATTTTTATGTTCTATTTAAGTGATTATGTCATCTGAAATTAATGTCAAAATTTATGATGTAACATATTTTTGATGTTTTGTTTTTTATCTTAATTTTATAACCTATTTTTTAGTACAGATTTGAAATGACAATAAAAATTTAATTATATAATAAATGTATGTAAATTACAAAATTCTGATATGGATTATTCGTTTTTGACTGTAGTTTTAATTATTATTCCATTTGTAAACTAAATGAGTTGGTTAATGCTGTTTTACTCGCCAGAAATAAGTTATATATTTCTTGTCTATGTGTCTGCAGATAGAGTGATAGACTACAAAAGATTATCTCAAAATTTTATATATACATTCTTATTAATGTTTTTTTATATTATATTTTACTTTTGCTATAATAAAAAAACGAAATAAAATTTTATAAGTCTCCGGAGGAAAATAAAAATTTAAATAAATAAAAAAAACATTTTTAATGGTTTTCCAAAATAAAAAATCTTTTTCAACTTTATTTTTAAAATTTTATTCATTTGGTTAAATATAATTTTAATCGAATTTGAATTCATTCTAAGAATCGGCTTTTGCTACTGGAAAAAAGTAACCTACGAATGTACCAACGATAAAGAGACGAACCTGATGGTTAATTGATTTGAGAATGAAGTTGGTCCTATTGGTAATTATTTCTTATTAGGAATTGTTGCCGGTTTTAGCTTAATGATTAAAAGAGTTACTCATGACGCCGCGGACTCAAGTTCAATTTTCGTCGTTGACTAAAAATTAACATGTACCAGATGATATAAAAAGTAGTTGTGAGTGAAAGCATTCGATGGGCTGACCATCTACAATGGGCATTAATACGTATTATATAATGGTTCGTTATGTGTCAGTTGAGACGCGGTTTGGACTGTTAACGGCATTTAAGCTTTAGATAATTATTAGGAATCAACCTTTTGTTTTTGTTCCGATAAATCACTTCGGTTGTTTCAATAATACAATTTACCACAAACTTTAAAATATAAAACTTTACAGGTGTTTAAAACTGATAATAGTTGTTACAATGAACAACATATGAAAAAAATTGTTGTTACAGTATAGTTGTTTAAATGCATTCTTGTAATTTTAGGTATAATACGATCGAAAAAACATGTAATTTTTTCCCAGTAACTACAATCTTGTTTTAAAAGCTTCGAAATAGCTACTTCCAAAACAAAACCAATAATGGTTAAATTTTATTGCTATTAAAACAACCGTCTAAAAACATTTATACGTAAAACTTACCGAAGCAAAATTTATTACGTATTAATTTTAAATATAGGGTTTCTCAATACGAGAAATGTTTCATCGTTTTATAACTTACTACATAGGACAAGACAAGTTTAATATAATGTAATAAAAGTGGCATTTAATCGTCAAAATAAAATGTCATCTTCTCGCTATCAAAAAATCTCGCGGCGGTTCAAGATATTATTGATTTTTGGAGAAATTATCCGAAAGAAATCCATTTCCTTCAGATAAAAAACACATATTAACAGATGAGAACGAAATCAATGACGTTAAACTTGCAAATGTTATTGCACCCTATCATAACCATTTAAGCTATGAATATTAATCTGCAAAAGCCACATGTATGTGAAGAAAGTCCAAAATTCTTCCCTGAAAAAAGCGATGGTAACACTTATCTCAACTATCATGACACTTTTAACTCTCAGCCCCGAAAAAATCAACTATCATGATAGTTTTCATATACTCGGACCAGAAGAATGGACTATCGATAGCTTTCATATACTCAGCCCAGAAAAATTAACTCTCATGATAGCATAGATTAGCTCAGCTCCAAAATGACTGTCACGATAAGTAAACAACTTTGATTCATTGCTATAGTGACTATACATAAACATATACATAATACTAGTTTTGTGAATACACCAAAATTCATATAAACATTACTCATATTGCAATAAACAAGTATGTATCAATAATACTAGTTAATTGCAATATGAATACTGTAAGTTATTTAGAAACAGTCAAAATTCTAGTTTCTAATTCACATTATATTTCTATGATGGGTTGTCGCGATAAAAATATTACCAGTTCAACTAGTAAAATGGTTGTTCAATCAAATAAAAATTTGATATTTTAAGTTCAAAAATATTCCTTATAGTGGATTTTTATTTTTTATATTATAAATATATTTCGGCAATCAAGTTGCCATCTTCAGTATTTATCATGAACTCAGTATTTATCAAATATCCACTATAAGGAATATTTTTGAACTTAAAATATCAAATTTTTATTTGATTGAATTTAAAAGTGGAATAAGTCACACATTAGAGAAATTCTTAATATGAATTTCAACAAAATAAAATGGTTGTGTATAATTGATGCGACTGTTGGCCTTTGTCGACCACCAAACCCAGAGTCATCAAATATTTTATACTACTCAGTCATAATACCAATTAAAAGAAACGAACACGATCCAAGTGATCCCTTTTCCATCACTGATTTTGTCAGTGGAAGTCATAGCAGTGCAACCATCGGAGTATGGCTAAGAGCATTTAAAAAAATTTCACTAAATTACTATCATAATAATTTTCATTAAATTACTGTCAATCTTTGATACTATTGTAACCAGCTTCAGTTTTGCTCAAACAAATGCTGTGTTAGAGAATTTTAACAATAATTTTAAATACTGTAGATTATTTAAATATATGTCACATATTTGTTCAAATAATTCATCAGACTTAAATTAAAATGTTTAAATTCATTTTTGTTGCTCACATCTAATAAATAACATTATAAATGATATTTTAAAAGAAATTATTGTTTTTTTGTGTACAATAACTACACTCAAATGAGAATATAATTCATACCTAAAAATCATCTATTTCACTATGCAATACAACACTGTTGTATTATGGCTTTGGGAAAAACGTTGTTATGGCAATAGCCTACTATTTATTATTTTTGGCGATTTTTATTAATAAAAATAAATTCATTAGAATCAAAGTAACACACAACAAAAACAAAATTCTTATATAACTATCTGTCAACTTATGCAATTACAAAATATTTGTGAATCAGTATTGATTAATGCTTGCTACAAAGATGGATAATTGTGATAATCAAAGATGGGAAGAGTGTACAAATAAAAAAATCGAAGAGTTATTAATACTCAATAATAATACTCAATAGTGTTCCTTTAAACACGGAACGAAATAAGAAAAGTATTTGGAAACAGTTTATGGATTTTTGTGCAACACGTCAATACACAATTGAGCGAGACACATCAATTGATATGCTCGCGTCATATTTAAAAGATTATGCATGCAATATGCGTAAGTCTAACGGAGAAAATTACAAGGAAACTGTAATTAAAACTATTTGGAATACGCTAGCGAAAATGCTTCAAGCAAAATATTATGCAGAATTTAAAATAAATTTTGATCCATTTCGTGATATTGAGTTTAAACAGGTGAGATGTGCCAGAGATTCAAAACGGAAACAACTTCAAAGTGAACCGAACAAACGGAAATTAAGTGTTGTAGCTTTTACGTCAAATGAATCTATTTGTATGCAAACGTATTGGGATGTAGATAACCCTTATGGACTTCAAAAGAAATTCTTCAACATTTGTTGCGACAGAATTAGCGTGGCGTGGTAACGAAGCCGCGTTTGCTTTAACTCATTATTTTAAGAGGATTACAGACCATTTCGGTAATGATACGGGACGAATTGAATATAACCCTATATTCACCAAAACTACACAAGGAGGTGCAAGCCGTGGTGCTAATAGTAAGTGGCTCACGCAAAATGTGAAAAATATCAACGTTTATCCCGTACGATTATTCAATAAATTAATGAATAAACGGCCAAATCATGTAACCTTCGAAAGATTGTTTCTTACACCCAATCCTTTCTGGAAAAATTCAACTGGAAGGTTGTATAAAAATCTTCCTGTAGGTGTCAATGAATTATCAAAATGGACCAAACAAACGGCCCAGGCAATTGGAATTGATGTGCAAAATAATAAAATCACCAATCATAGTCATAGATCAACTGCGGTTACTATAATGGCAAATGCGGGTATTTCAGATCAACAATTGATTAAAATAACCGGCCATAGCAGTACTAATTCAATTCAGCCATATTTAAATATGCAGCCAGAGCAACACAACAATATTCTGGAAAAGATGCGAGGAAGTTCTGCTGAGCTGTCAAAAGCTGTAAACCCAATCGTTTCATCTAAAATGAACAATAAAAATGAAGGACAATTCCGATTTGAAAATTGTACCTTCAACAACAAGTCAGTTCTAAATATAATATGTTTCAATGGTATTCTTGCATAATAAATAATTGTTATTACAAATATAATTTTTCATGTTGTGGATTTAAGTTTTATCTTTCACACCAATTCATTATATTCTCCACCCAAATATAACTCGTGGTCCTCTTAAGAATCGATAATTTTTTCCAAATGTCACGAATGCGTATCCTAAGCTTAAGAATATGCAGCTCGTGCTGCGCACTCGTTGCATTTTCGTCGCTGGGATACGCAATCGTGACATTTGAAAAAAATTATCGATAATAAGCGGACCACTAGTTATATTACGTCTGAAAATAACTCTTTGTAACTAATACTTTGTAGTATTGCTAAAATCTAGATATGCTAGCATTGAAACAGTGAATGCATTCACTGAAATTATGAAAAATTCATGCTCTTTTACTAACCTAAATTTAGAAAACGTTATCGAGAATCGTGATTCTAAAGACACAGAATTTCTTTGGTAAAACTGTTTACCAACAAAGTCAATTTTATCAAGATTTTAATCAAATTTATCGTGACTATGTTTCACTTATTAGTTATCCAAAGAACCATGGTGTTAAATAAATTTTACAACCCTTAATTTGTCGAAAAAAATTTAAACAAATATTTAACTTATGTCCCAGTATGAGTTTATATTTTCTGAAAAAAGGTTAAGCAATTGCCATATAGAGAACTAGTTTTCTATTATAAAAAGGCGTTGCCGTCAAGCGTTGCATTCAGGGAATCTTCCAACAAAATCAAACCTTTCTTAATTAATTCAAATCAATAATCAGTTGTATATTTTATATGCTGTAACGAAAATTGGTGTTGTTGTTTTGTAGATATTATTTTATTGTGCTTAGGATCAATTAATATAATTATTTCTAAAAGTCCCGACATACGTTTTTCGGGGCTGAGAGTAATGTAAGATAGATGAGAATAATGTTAAGATTGAATTTATTATCTACTAATAACGTTAAGATTGAATAATGTTAAGATTGTTACGAACTCTATGTTTTATATTTATTACAATAATATAATAGATTGGTTATTGATATTGTTGAGTTACAATTTTTTATTTTGTTTTTTTATCTAACATTTTTAAAAATATGTATAATCGAATTGTAATGTCGTGATAGTATTTTTTTTACTTACTGTATATCCATAGCTATACAGTTTCTTTCATTTTCGGGGATGAAATTCTGGGCTAACTTCATAAAGGTAAAGCTACACCGTATTTTAAGTGTAAAAGTTTTTAGTTTAGTTGTGTAAACTTTGAATAAGAATAAGATTTATCAGTCGACGAACAACAATTTAGACTTCACTAGCAACAAATTTGCCGACTAAAGCTATACAAGAGGAGGTGACATCACTTTTAATAAGTTAATAGTAAATCTAGTGGAATATTTTAAAAACTTTGACGACACTCATCACGTAAGACAATAAATCACTTATCCGAAAATTCATAATTTGAGAATAATTATTTATTAGTGAAATTTAAATTATATTAAAGAAACGGGTCGATAAAATTTTTGTCTAATATAGTTATATTATACTCAAGTAATCGCATTATATTTGAGTACACAAGATAAATGAATCAAAATAAGGCTATTTACAAAAATAAATTCTGTTTAAATTCTGAAAAATAGAGCGATATAAATAAAAATCGACCTTCTATAAAACAAAAAATAATAAACTGAAACAAATATGCAAACTCAATATAAGTTATCACAAAAAAATTATATAAATTATAAAAGTATGATATAAATTAATAAATAGTTTTGAAATGAAAATTAAGGAAAATGTAAATAAGAATATATTTTTTAATGGCATGAATTAATATGTTTAGACTGTAAAACGAAAAAAACACGATGTTCTTTCTCAACACAAGTGTCAATTATCCTCGTAGCATCAAACAGAAAACAAGTATCACAGCTAACGAGAACGCATTTATGTAAGCAACACTGAGAAAAAAGTTGAAGCTTCATTTTAAAAATTTTGAATTTCAAAAAAAATCTTTGATTCAAAGTAGCAGTATTTAATATTAAATTATTTGATTTTTGATTTAAAGAAGTTTTATTCTTTATTTTATATTGCGCATGAATTTTAGTTTTGAAAGGCTCAAATGAATAATACTTAAAATAAAAACTAAAAAGTTTCTACCTTTAATTTAAATTCTATAATTATTAAAATTAAAATAACACAAAATATTTAAAATTAAGTATAATTTACTTCATTCTTAAAAATAAAATTATTATAATTAAAAATAATTCGTGTCTTTAATAAAAGTGTTTAAACCAAAGAAATAAATATTTGATTTGAAATGATATTACTTTTTTTTATAAAAGTCTAAAGTCTAAGTCTACTAAATCTAATAATAAATTGCTTAAGGACAAAAAAAACCTTTGGATCAAAACTAATTTATTTTACTCGATTTTATGTAAAATTCGCTAAAACAAAGCATTTAAATTACCATTTAAATTTTATTTATAAAGAACTATTGCTTGTCATAATTGTAACAAACAATTTTTAAGTAAATTACGAGGAGCATCAGATCAATATATTTTTGATGTATATCATGTTAGTTTTGTAAGTGCGAGTGATATGGATACTAGCTAAATAGTATAATGATTCTTTGGCATACAATTATACATTTATTATTAATTTTAAAAGGTTTTGTTTTTAATATCAGTGCATATTGCATTTGGTTTGAAATATAATACTTTTAGTTCCAAATTAATAATTTTAAATTAAAGGCTAGATTCTTTACATACTACCCAAAAAATTTAACAACAAAATTAAAGTCAAAGATTAAAATAAAACTAATAAATACTTTCGGACAAAAGACCAAATGTTCTATTGACACAACCAAAAGTTTAAACTCTATAACTACAAGATTTTAGTTCAAAGCTTAAATTAATATTTAAACCAAAGATTTTCTTTATTTTACAAAAAATGGTTTTGTGCAAATTCTTTGATGCAAAGAATAAAATTTTTAGCTTTAAGTAAAATTTTTCTCAGTGAACGATATGACTGGAAACTTTGCATATAAGTACTGATAGTGAGCAATGTGATTCTCAGCGATTATAATATTGCGTTCATTAATTTTATACGAATGGTTGGTATCTCCTCAATTAAATGGTATTGCTTTTCGTATTTGTTTATAACTATAATATAATTGAAATAATTACTGAAACTACACCAAACTAAACAATCTCTGGAGTTTTTAAAAATTGTCATAAGTAAATTTAATATGAATGAGCTTAAATGTACTTACCAATGTTATATGGTAACACTGTACTGCAGATACAACAAGGTAGAGTTCTTTAATTTTACCTTCTAACTTTTCACGATTTTAATAGAGAATGATATTACTTTTAAAGTTTTAGAAGAAAATATTTTTATGTGAATTTCAAGAACATGTATTTTTTTAATTTAGTTCAATATTTGCAATAATTATGGAAATTAATTAATAAACGCATTAAATGATGAAAGAAATATCTATTGTTAGTCAAAGTAACTGCATACTTTAAAAAATAGCATAAATCACCAAGTTGGCATATTTTTTTCTGCACCACGTCATAATCATCTTTTAAGAATATGTTTAAGAACAATGGTTTTTCATCAGTATAACAATTTTTTTTCTACATACAAATTTACAAATTAATTTAATGGTTTATTATATAAACGAAAGAAAACCTATATTTTATCGGAAAGTTACATAAAATCAATATCCTGAAGCTTGGTGTACGTTTGAATTTATGTGTTGTGCTTCGAGTTGTTGCTTGTATCAAAGCATCCTAAATAATACAAGCCAAACACAAAGACCCTTTAAATTTATCGAGCTTTTTTAAGGGGTATAGATTTCGATACTTTCCATAAGAACTAATGTAAAATTTACGATTTTTGATTCAATTTTAATGAATGAAAAATACTGTCAACAAAAATTATTTTTATATCAATATTTAAATAAAACATTTTCATATAACATATATGGAAATCAAATGAAAATACGAATTATTTTAATAGTTATAATAAAAATAAAAACGTTTTGATTTATTCAATTTTTATACATGTATATGTTATAATTGGTTCTAAACGCCGTATAAAAATATATAAAACGAGATCAATGACGTATGAACTACGAAAATGAAACCGATACTTCAGATGTTGGATAATAGATGGCACTTAATAACTTTAATAATATAAATCGTATTTATTGATATTTTAAAGCATATTTTTAATGCTATAATACGAAATACACAATTAAAATACCCAAACATGTAAATGAAACTGAGTACTTGAATAATTATTTGAATTTTTTTTATTTCCATTTATTTGTTATACTTCATGTGCTACATACACGATGGCATCATAAAAGTCGTTAAGTTTTTTAACAGAGTGAATTTTCAAAAAAAAATTATGTTTTTTTAATAAAATACATTTATTTAGATACAAATTGCATTTAACAACAAAACGGTACCTATAGCTTCGTCTACAAAGATTAATATTTCAATTTTATTTCATCAGATGAATTACCGAAAAAGTTCGTTAAAATGGAAATTATCATCATGAGCATGAAAACGATTCTCCTCAGATGGATGTGAAGCATTTATGTATGGTTTTGTTCAACATATTAATTTATTATGTTGTCTAAGTTCTGGTTTAATTCATTTTCATGAGCACATCGAAACGTCAAACCGATTTTTGCCTGAAAATAATTCTTAGCGACAGTTTCACACTTGCAAGACTGTCTTCGTTTAAAAATGAGCGTTTCCTATAGCTTGGTTTAAATAATTTTTATTTCAATGCATAGAAAATAAATCATAAATTCAAACATTTTCTAATTTAAATACCCATCACGACTTTGTCAACTTTCCACTTCAGTAAGATATGAAACATTTATATGTGATTTTGTCTCACACTTACTGTCTCAATAAATTCTGTTTTTATTGCTATGTGCACATGTATACGCCTATACAGCACCCTATATAGCCTATATTTCTACGCCTAGAAATTCCTATACAGCATTTTCGGCCAAAAAACTAAATTTCCATTACACTGAAAATTAAAATCAACATTGGACGTTCAAAACATACAACTTCCGCGAAGTACCATAAACCGAATCTCAGAATCACATTAGATTTTGCCGAAACTTTTAACATATGTACCATTATAGTCGGAATGATTCTGTTACACAACGTATAAAAGCTCCCGCCGAAGTCAAAGTACTATTTAACGAACTAAATGTGTAATAGATTAGAGCAGGCGCTCTATTTGTAGTAGATAGTAATTTCCATTACACCGTAAATTGAATTAAACTGAATGCCTGTCAAAACACATGATTTCTTCGACATATTATACCAATATCCTACAAAGAAGTAAATGATTGAATAAGTGAGCTGAACGATTGTTGAAACACTAAAAGAGAACAAAAATAATAAATATGTAGGGAACAAACAAGTATATAGTCATCTGATTCTTCCATGAATCAGTACTTATACAAATCAAAACTCCAACAAACAAAACCACAAGAGCAGAATTATATGTCGGTTATCCAATCCACAAGGAACTTCAACTAGTTTAATTTAATAAAATTTAGAATCGTTTAACACAGTGGACGATTCATCAATATAGATAACCGTGGCGATCTCATTATCACGAATATTGATGTTTCTAAAATAAAATGTTTCTAATTCACAATTCTAAAATCAGTAGATAATAGTATTTGAACATATCACTAATCACATTCATATATGACATCATTAACATATTATTTATGCACAGGCCAAAATTGGTACAATATTAATTATTATTAATTATAACATAAATGTTTTATTATATTATAATAAATAATTTATTATTTTCTACGGAGTACGGACGGGTATAACCTAACATTTAACATTTTGTTAACAATTTTTGACAGCAAAGAAAAAGCAAACAAAAAAATTATTTTTTTGTTTTTTCTTGGCTGTATACTGTACGAATTCTGTAGTAATAGTGTTGAAATGTAGGGGGATTTTCTTCTTTTTTTAATGACGTCACAACTTATTCATGTGTTAGTAAATAAAGGGTATAAACTTTTTAAGCTCAATTCCGATGTGTGCGGCTTGTAGATTTAGGAGCTTTGCTTGTATCTTGTAATCCAATAGGCTGGTTTCGATCTGATGATGACGTCATTGAATGACTAGTTGATCGAAAAGGTCAAATTCATCTCATCAGGCATATGCTACCGGACTTGATGTTGATACTGTGCGATTCGTATATATACGTTCAGTAGTGACACGACAGTACTAGTGAATTACAAGAACTTAACTCGAAATATCGATTTTATTAATTGCGTATGGCGTGAGCTAATTTGCGATTTATTTGAGTTGCTCTGGAACGCCACCACAATCCGTTATGTAAATGAACTCTGGTGATATAATATTAAAAAAGTAAAAATATTATTTATATGGACAACAATAGTTAACGATTATTAGAACCATATCAATCAGGTTTAATTTATGGAGGTTTGATTCATCTGACGAATAAATTTTCAATATTTTCGTATATTAACTCAGTTGAAGCTAGTTATGCGCGACGTTAGGCTACGACTACCTAATTAATAGAAACGTAATTTACATGATATAAACGTATTTCGATAATTGCTGTATGTATTATTATTCAATGTGCTTTGTGAGTTATTCAACAAGTACGCTTAAATTTACGAAAATTGGAGAAGAGGAATAGGGTTGATAGTTATACAAATAAATATTCTTCAATATTCTCCATTGTAGTTATAAGCATTAAGTATCAAAAATATTTATGTAAGTATGCATATATTTGGTTCTCGGGAAAGTTTTATTTTCAGTTATATCCGCATGGGTTGTGATCTCCATAGCAACAAAATACTTATATAGTTAAAATGAATGTTTGATTTTATAATCTTTTTTGAAATTGAAGTATTTCCAACGCTTTCTTTAATCGCTTAGTACAAAAACATCAAGTCTAGTAGCACATATCTGATGAGATGGATTGATCTCTTGGTTGAAACGAAGTAACTGAATGAAGTAACTCATCATATTGAATAGTAAACGATATCTGCATATAAATAATAATAATAGTACCTTATTAAATATAATAAAATTATAGAATTATTTCAAAGCTCACCAATGTAACATCGCATTTTTGTGTATGTTACCCGTCACTCAGGCTTAATTGCCCCTACCAATTTAGGTCCGATTTTACGTAGAAACTCTGCTCATTGCATAACTCCATGCCAGCCTATAGTACTGACGTGGAAGATGGGATGGTACACGGATTCCAATCTCAACAGGGTCTCAGGTGAGTTCACTCACAACACCAATTGCATCGCCCAAACGATCGGTGGTGAAAATCACTTTTCGCATCCTGCCCCTGTCGGAATTCGAACCCGGTACCTCCCGCTCCACAACACAGCTTTTTAACCACTACGCAACCTTGGCGATCAACATCGCAATGCTCTATGCAATCACATAGTATCGACATGGAAGATAAACTGACCTATGGATTCTGCCCTCTGAAAACACTATGAATATGAAGATGTTTCATAGAACTCAACATAACGGTAATTTGTTTGAAAAAGTTACATTTTACATAAACAAAAACATTTGTAAAGAAATTTTATTATATGTATTATTGTTAGTTGTATAATAAAACACATAACAAATGTTTCTGACCGAGTTTTAATCCCAAATTTATGTCCGTGTACAATATGACACTGTTTTCGGTAGATGCTGTAATTTCCTTCCTAATAGTCCTTTCTGTAAACCATTTTAATTTACATTAAAAAATCATTGATTTAATGAATTTGATGTGTTTTCTGTATAATGGTGATAATAATATTTTATATTTATAATAGTAAGTGATTTTTCACTAGATAGTTTCATATTCACTAGATATGGAATAAAAATAGTATTATGTAGCAAAATAAAAATTACATGTATATTACAATATCAATCATACATGATACTTAAATAAATATTAATATTATTTATTACGTACGCTTATTTTTATGTAAAATTTATCATTAATACGTGGTTTTGGGCAGCCACATTATTACATCCTCTGTTACTTGTTGAGATTCAACTTCAATGATTAGTAAACTCCTACAAGACATTATTTCCATGTAAACTGCTGAAGTTCTTAAAATGATCCACTTTATAAAGTATACAGTTTTGTAAGTATTATAATTTTGCTTCTAGTTTAACTTTATTCTAGTTAATATATTTTATTTGAATTTCATTCTAAAATAAATAAGTTCGATCAATTTAGGCCATACTTTTGTATAAAATGTAGAGTTAACATTAATATCAAACTTATAAATGAAATATAAAAACACAAAAACTAAAAATTTCTGAAACAGGAAAGGTAACAAAATAAATGTTTGTACTCGTATTACAAGCCTAATGTGTGTTCGTTGAATTTCATCTTGGGGTGTAATAGAAGTGAAAACCATTATTGTCTTATTACTTTGAAGAAATCAGCTTCATATTTAAGTCTTATTGAGATGACAAATAACAATAAACAGCATTATTTAGTCTAACTTATACATACCGTTATGGGTATATACAACACATCATATTTAATTATATAATGTCAGTAAAAAAATGTTACGTTACGTGTTCTTATAACTTTTTAATTATCTACCATAATATACCATTAGACTTTATTGATTGAATATTAATAGAATAAAAATAATTTAAACTTTAACAAATTACAATGTCACATGACAATTAAATAATTGAAAAATAATTTATCCATAGACCATATTTTATTCCCTTAACTAATTTATTATGTTTTTCCATAGGAAAAATTCCAGAACTACCCCTATATATTTTTATTAATTGGAAGTTTATACATTTGTATCTAAAATTATTAATATGTATGTATGTGTTTTATTTGATATTAATTATGCCACACTAATTAATTTATATTTCTAATAAAATTTTAAAATCCAAATTACATCATTAATTTTACTAGTTCTGTTATAATATACATTTAGGACAGTCTGTGATTTTATTTACAATGTACATCGTACAATGTATTGTCGATTAAAATACCAATATTAATTTTTAAAAAATCAAGATTTGCGACTACAAGAGTACTTCTGTCAGAAAATAAATTGTAAATACTCGTATCACATTAAAAGACACTTTCATTTTTATAATATAAGTATTAGTGAACTTGAAAATATTAAATCGATATTTATAATTTATTAAAAACAACTCATATAAAATAATAACAGCTACATATTTCTATTGTTATAAACCTATAAACCAGTTTTGCCCTGTGGGTTGGCGCATCCACGCTTCGTAAATATTTCGAACGAAACATGAGACCCATGGAATACCACCACAGTATCCAGAGCTTGTCGTAGGGTGCGACTAAATCTGGTTGGATCGCGGGACTGACAACCCGCATCCGTAAAAAACACACGAATATTAAAAATGTCAACAAACTAAAACAAATCGGATACAGCCAAAACAAAAATGACCCATCGCTTAAGTACATGAAGTATAGGAGATCGGCACGTGGAACGTGCAGTAACTAAGAAGATCGCGTTTAATGGCCTTATCACATGCATGAAAGATTATCGACTGGAACTCGAAGGCCTGTGGAGACCATGTGTTTCAACGCTATATGTTGCTACACAGTGAAAATGATCTCGGAAATTATGAAATTGGCTTTCTCATTGGGCCACAGGTAAAAAGGCGGTACTGGATTTTCAGGTAGTCGATAATCGAATGTTAAGGCTTCGCTTGAACATAAAATTAGCCAACCTGTCAATTGTGTGTGTACATGCGCCGACTGACGTAAGCCAACCCCAAGATAAAGACTCATTTTATAATAATTTGGATAATCTAATGGGTTCTATACCGCAGTACGATGTCAAATAGTTGACTGGTAACTTTAATGCTAGAGTTGGCGGAAATCAGAATGACTTGTGTATTAATATAGGTCCGTACCCCCGACACGAAACTGCGCCTGAAAATGGGAAAAGAATGATGTACTTTGCGATCGGTCATGAACTCAAAGTGGCAAGCACATTCTTTTCCCATAAAAACATCCATTTGGAAACACGAACATATCCACATAAAACACCCCGAAGCCAAAGTGACCATGTGTGGATTTCTAAGGGGCGAGCGCGAGTGAGAATAAAATATATAAGTATTAATAAATAAAAAACTTACATCAAGATAAATTACATTATATCTAGTTTCTTCAGTTTCAGTCCAACAAATGATTTTACACACAATCGCTTTTTAGGTCATCCGGCGCTTGTTAATACAGTTGGTCAACTGCGAGAATCGAACTCGAGATCGTTTCATGATGAGAAACTCTCTTAGACATTAAGCTACAATCGGAAGCTTAGTATTTTCAATATTGGATTTTAATTTTTAAGGGTTTGGAAAAGATATGGTTTTCTACATGAGTTATATAAGTTTCCTAATTATTTGCAAATAAAAAATGGTTCATCATGATTATTTTCATTTGAAAAACTGAAATCATTTATACTACTACAATATCATGTTTTCAAAAGGCTTCAAAATATGACAAAACTCCAATGCACCTATATTATCGTCAGCTTTCATAAAATTAATAAATATAATTTATGTAAATGAACTTTGGTTGAACAAACTAAAAGTATCATTTTTATGGACAAATGATACAAACTTTGTAAAATGTTGGGACATGATAAACATTGGAAAAGCAGTTTTAATATATTATTATTGTTGTATAATAAAACAAGTTACAAATGTTAGAGTTTTAATTCCAAATTTGTGCCCTTGTACGATATCATGATATGGCACTGTTCTTGCTAAATCATAGTATTTTTCTAATAGTCTTTTCTGTAAACCATTTGAATTCACATTAAGAAATCGTTGATTAAATGAATTTGGTGATAATAATATGATGGTGATAATAATATGATGACCATTTAACTATCGTTTTCTACGCTTATTATCCATTTGCAAATAAAAAATGGTTTAAATTTTTGTGTTTATTTTTGCTTGCAGAGAAATTTATATTTGTATTTTTGGTCATCATCATGATGCAACTTTAAAAAATATACATTTGAATTTATGAAATTATTTAGGTACAGTGAGAGACTTCTTAATATTATGATCAAAATCTTATTGATATAAAATATATAATACATAAAATATGATTTCCATTTGAAAGAGTATCTTTCAAAATACTTTATTTTAGAATAGCAAATGTCAATATATTATTATCTTCTAAAATTATGTTTTTCAGAAGCCTTTTTAATCTTAATGTTTTTTTTCCTCGGACAGTATCGATCTGAAAAGTGATATCATTCAACGATCATGTAATCAAAAAATTGCTCGTGTCTTTTATATTGGTTTTAATTCTCAAAATTGTAAATGGTCCAATAACGAGTTAACTAAAATTGAAGATTAGATCAAAACAAAACAAAAGTAACTCAATATTTAACAATACAATTTTAATAGTTTTTTCCTATTCTCCTATAACTCATAGAAATGTGTCCTATAGATATTTTCGCGTAACATATATCTATAATCAAGAAATATGCACATTGAATAAGATTTGATTGACTAAAAAGCAGCGTTTAAAATTACTCTTCACTTTTTTTCTATTCATATTAGCTATTCATTCAAACGAATTTCGATTTAAAGTTTGTTTTTCCGATCATGACAAAAAATAAAAGAAAATGTATTATTCGTTGGAAGTGAGTTATTTTAAAAGTAACGAAATCTTCAATCAGTAAAATGAATAGAAAAAGGATTACTATATTTTTCTGTTCGTTTCTGATTCAATGGTCGCGAGTATACGGGGATATATATATATATATATATATATATATATATATATATATATATATATATATATATATATGTGTATATATATATATATACAACTCACTCAGTGATGTATATAAAAGTGCCTCGTGATTTAGATGTCATAGCTTCTTTGGGCAAAAGGCGTTACAATAGGATTGGCGAGCAACCCCTAAGAAAATTCTAAAATTCTTAAATTTTGCAATTGGATGAGAAATAACCGGGTGGGATGGAACTTAGCCATTGCTTATCTGACATTGAGAAAATTGGGAATGGGATTAAATTTGATTTTTCAATAAAGTTCTGGATGAGGTAAATAAATAACAACAGAGCGCACAAAAACTCATCAGGTCCTCACTTTTGCAGATGATGTCTGCGTGAGTGACATGATTTTATCAAAGCATGATTTATAATATATATAAATCATGCTTTGATAAAATCTTAACCTTCACAACTAAATCCCTTTAGTTGTGAAGGTGAAAAGGAAAGCCAAAATTTTATTTAAAATAATTTAAATTTCATTTATTTTAGTTATTTAATTCAATATTTATGATTTATTTTATTATAAAACGATTAATTTCATTGGTTTGTTTATTTGTATTTAAATTACATACCACTTTCTCAATATAATAACAATGTATACATTAACTGTTATAAATCACATTTGTATTATAGCAGAGATCTTATTATATTATAATACTATAATATAATAATACTATAATATACTATAATATAATAAAATCTCTGATGATAGGTACATTTAAATGCATGTTACTACAACTAATAATTAAAAATACAAAATTGCTTAGTTATCACAACTAGTTTTATCAAAGTCGTAATTCAATCGAACTAATAATAAATTATTTAGGTTCTGGTTAGAAACTCTATTTCTATTATCTGTAAGTATAAATTTTAAGGCGGAAAATGTTCCTTCCACACTCACTTGTGTGGCAGGCGCGGAAAATACTACCCTAGAAAGTCGATGCAATATTGGAAAATTATATTTTTGGAAATTCCAATAATTTAATAAATCAATTTCTGGAGAAATCCTGGTTGGTGAATAGTTATCAATTTCCCTATAAGCTTCAATCAATATTGATTCATTAATATTATGCGCTTGACTATCTTCGAGTCTGGTTAAATAGTTTGCAAGTTTTGATGTTGTTGATAAATTTAAATTCATGTTTATTGTGGTTTGGTTATCTAACGAAGGGGTTGTGGATGATGTGGTAAGTAGAGTGTTTAGGGTGGTTACTGTTTCGGTAGAATCGGAATTTTTGCTTATATCATCTGCAAAATTGGCAATATGGTTATATAATATTTTTAAATGATCTTTTGCTATAGCTGTTTGTTCTTTAGACAGTATGAAGTGAAAACGAGGATCTATATATATTACAGCAATCATTACTTTGTTGCTCAATAGCATTACCTCCCGTTTATTAACATATTCCAATAAACATTTTGAATAACTGTCCTGTTTCTCTTGCAAATTTACTTTCATTTCTAGCCAAATTTTGAAGGAATCTGAAATTGTAATACTCGAACTCTGTAATTTTATACTTTTATAGTAGCAACTTGTACATATTGAAATGATTCGATGAATTGAACAATAAACTGGTAATCGGGCTTATTTGTAATATTATTCTGTTCATCATCAATAAACAGCTTTAAATCTAGTACCCGCTTTGCCATGTTATAAGATGAATTCCAGCGAGTAGGAACATTTAAAATTGGTAATTTAAAATTTTTTGATTTAATTTTTTCTAAATTTCTAGGTTTTCTTAGTTCGATTGCAGTTTTGCGAACTTCATTTAAATTTTGTTGTAAGTCTGCGTGTTTATTGATGACATCTGTGACAACCAATTGTTAAGTATTTGCGGCGCACCGTATACAATTTATAATTGAATTATATTGGTTCTTAAAAGGTTTTCTACAATCTCGAGGCCAACGTTTATCTTCGTACGCTTCATTTAAAAGTTGTGTGGCCTTAATCATATTACGTCCGTTATCTGATGTTATACAATATACTTGGCTAAGCTCGATATTAACCTCGCTCAAAATTTCCATAATTATATGTTTTAAGTAAATTGATGTATGGTTTTGTGTTAACACTGTCATAGCTAGGGTTTTAATTATGACCTTATCATCATGAACGTATTGAATATTTAATACTAGCACACTCCTATCTAATCTAGTAGCTGAATCTACCATTAACGAAACCATTTTGCCTTTTACATTTCGTTTTATAGACTCCTTTACGTTTATAGCGAACATAGTAAGATGATTTTTTAAATTATTATCGTTTAAACTTATCATGTTACCATGATTGCCCATTCCGTCAATAACTGGTCCAATAATCTTTTTGAACCCATTGCTTGATATAAAATTGAATGGTACACCTCCTTTCGTAACCATTTCAACACAACCTTCCCATATTAAGTCCTCAGAGTGCTTTATCTGAATTGATTTCAATTTTTCTTTTTTTTTATTCGGTGTGTTGCTGGGGGATTGGAGGTTTTGTTGATACATGAGAAATATATTTGTATGTTTCGATTTAATATGCCGCACCATGTTCGAGACTACGTCTCCAGATAGAGCTATATTACACTTTATACAAAATTGCTTATTTTCAATTTTATTGTAAATAAAATAATTACGTATTATTTTGTTTTTCCCACCCATACTTCATCCTAAATGTAAGGAAATAAATTTTTATACCATTATAAAGTTTTTCCGAATAAATTTAATTTCGCAACATTTTGGGAAACCAATTCACATACACTTCAAATTTATAATTTTACTATTAGTAATTTTATAAACAAAACAAAAAATACTTACAATTATACAACACAATTTCTAACCACAACCCTTTTAGTAAGCTTTATTGCACCATTTATAGTCTTACACAACGAATGAAAAAATTGAATACTCTTAACTCACTACACTATTATTCCTTACGGATAATTCCTTCCTACATTAATTTTTGTTTCGATTCGATTATAAATTTATTTTTTTTTTTTTTATTCTGGCTGTGAAAAATGAATAGGAAATAACGTATTCATTTTTCTTTAATCCACGCCAACTGAGTAATCGCCACAAAATATTAATTTTCTACTCACTATTCAGATCGAACATTAGTAAAAATTATTATTCGATCAGGTAAGCGCGAATAATAAATTTTAATGAGCGAGTTTTTAAACGCTGCTAAAATGTAATTAATATTTTCATTTAAAAGTTGTATTGCCGATTGAAGATGCCAATCAATTAATATGCCAGCAACATTATTTGAACTGTTTTGCATTAATAGATTTATAGTAGACTGAAATAATAGTTATATTCTTATTCAAAACTCCAACCAACCTTATTGATAAGCTAAATCTCAAAACAAAATATTTTACGTTTACTTTTTTACTTTCGTTTCTAGTATACGTTTAATTTTTAATTATATATTTATTTATTACTCTAAGAGGATTTAAATTTATTTTACTAACTAGAATACTTACATTTCTATACGAGTTTCATTATTTTCGTTATGCGTATGTGTTAAGAATTTGAAAGTAATAAAACAGTATAAGATATTTCTTTCTATATAAAGTATAAATTAATTTTTGTTAGAGAAAACTGTTGTGAGAACCAACAATTTATTTAAAATTCATAAATCGATTAAAAGTAGATTAAATACAATCGAATTTATATATGTACAATACAGTAATATACGTGTTGTACTGGGAAGTGTCTGATCTTAATAACCAAACACATCACATTTTTGGAAAACTCAATAACAATTTGTAAATTTTTCGTGTAAGTTATTAAATTTAAAGTGGAAAATATATTTTTGAATAACCACAACAAAGTTTTTATAGCCTAAAAAAATACGTCGTTTGAAAACAGGTTTCTCCACCAATCCAACGACAAATTGTGATTTTCTTTGAATTCTTTTGATGATCAAAAAATCCGGATTTTTCTCTTACTCACGAAAGAATGTATATATAAATATATACAAAATAATATTATGTATATATATATATATATATATATATATATATATATATATATATATATATATATATATATATATATATATATATATATATATATTTATATATATACAGGGTGTCCCCGATTGGGATGCTGATCCGTTACGGGCTGATTCCTTGGTTCATTTCATGAAAAAAATCGTATGGCAGGGGGGGGGGGTCAATTTTTGATATTCTTTGAGATACAGCGCGTTTAAAAAATTTGGTTCGGAAAAAAAGTACAAGCGGATATTAAGCTGTAACTTACAAAATTTTTATCGGACAGCAACTAACAAAGTCTCATTTGACGGACAACTAAATAGGCTATATTTAAGATCTCATTGGCTATCTCGCATCTGTATCCATTTAAGAGCTATGGCGTTTTAAAGTTAAAAAAATAAAAAAAATAAAATATTTTTTTTCATAAATTTGAGTTTTTTTTTCGTTAGTAAAATAAGAGGCGACGATTAGCAACTCATTTGTTTAAATGTTGAAAAACAAAAATTAAATATTTTATTATATTAGTTGTGAGAAACAATCTAGTGTTGTGTCGTTGATTCAAATGAGAAAATAAAATTGATTTAATAAAAAACAAATAAATCATAATAAATTAAATATCACAATGGCACAGTTCTCGGGCGAGGAGTACACGGATATCCATTTTATTTATGGATTCTGCGATGGTAATGCAGCAAGAGCTCGCAATGAATATCAGCGAAGATTCCCAACGCGTCGCGTTCCGGACGCGAGAGTATTTATAAATACTCATAGAAGACTGCCAAACATAATATCAACATCAAATATGCGGGCCGAGCCCCATGCAGTCTCATCCAATCATTTGGATGTCGATGAAGAAATCATAAGAAATGCAACAGCAAATCCAACTGTCAGTATACGGAGGCTCTCCTTACAATTGAACGTCTCTCGCCACAGAATTCATGAAGAAGGAGAAACTTCATCCGTATCATTCAACACCCGTTCAAGAACTTTTGCCGATAGACTTTAGTAAAAGATTGGAATTTTGTAATTGGTTAATTGAAAAGAATTTTGACGATGATAGGTTTGTGAAACGTATTCTTTGGACGGATGAATCTCAATTTACAAGAGACGATATAACAAACTTTCACAATCTACACACGTGGGCTTCTGAAAATCCACATTCGAAAAAACAAACATCCTTTCAGCATCGCTTCAGTGTAAACGTATGGGCTGGTGTAATTGGCGATAATTTAATTGGACCATTCATATTACCATCTACATTAAATAGCGAACGCTATTTACAATTTTTAGAAAACGATTTACCACTGCTCCTTGATGATGTTCCACTTGCAAGCCGATTTTGCATACATATCAACATGATGGTGCACCTAGTCACTGCGGTATAATTGTTAGAAATTTTTTAAACGAAAATTATCCAAATAATTGGATTGGAAGGAATGGTCCAATTCAATGGCCTGCAAGATCGCCCGATCTAACTGTGTTAGATTTTTATGTATGGGGAATGATGAAGGCACTTGTATATACCAAAGAGATAGAAACAAAAGAAGAACTAATTCAAAGAATACACACAGCGGCTCAACAGATTAAGGAAGAATTACCAAGAATTGAAATTACGAAAGGTATACTTAATCGAACATTAGCCTGCATTCAGCAACAAGGAGGACATTTTGAGCATCTTTTTTAATAGTTGTTTTATTATGACACTGAATTAAAATTAAATTTAAAAACATTCTAATTGTTTTTTTTTGTTTAGAAAATACGGTTTTTATAAAAAAAAATATAGTTTTAAATAAATATTTAGGGAAGTACATTTTAATATTTGTGTGTCGTGTTTTCATTCTTTGTCTCATAAGTAAAAAACTATAACACGTGGGTACAAATAATGTATTGAGGGATTGTAGACGAGATCATAGCGGATTAAAATTAAGTAAAAAAAATTTTTTGGGCATTTTTTTGAGAAAAACTCAAATTTATGAAAAAAAATATCATTTTTTTTTTATTTTTTTAACTTTAAAACGCCATAGCTCTTAAATGGATACAGATGCGAGCCTATTTAGTTGTCCGTCAAATGAGACTTTGTTAGTTGCTGTGCGATAAAAATTTTGTAAGTTACAGCTTAATATCCGCTTGTACTTTTTTTCCGAACCAAATTTTTTAAACGCGCTGTATCTCAAACAATATCAAAAATTGACCCCCCCCCTGCCATACGATTTTTTTCATGAAATGAACCAAGGAATCAGCCCGTAACGGATCAGCATCCCAATCGGGGACACCCTGTATATATATATATATATATATATATATATATATATATATATATATATATATATATATATATATATATATATATACATATATAGTACTGTGCAAAAAATCCGGACTGTTTGAATTCCTTTAAAAACGTTAAATATTGCCTAGAACTCACTAGAACTCGGATAGTATAAGTCGTTTAAGTTATGTTTATGAAGAAAAAGCTTTTAGCATAAAAAAGCCGACAAAGTACTAAAAATGTCTATACTAAACGACCAAGAAATAGGTATTGTTATCGCGTTATGGAAGGAAGGGCGTGAGTGAAATTGGTGATAGGATAGGACGTGGAAAATCATCAATTGCCGATCTTATAAAAAATTCGTCGGCTTCAGTGGGCCAGAGAGCACTCTAACTGGACCAAGGAGTTGTGGAATAACGTGGTGTTCTCTGACGAAAGCAAATTTAAACTGCATGTGGAAGATGGACGGCTAATTGTGCGTCGAAAACCAGGTGAACGCGTCAGCGATATCTGCATTCAACAAGTGCCTAATAAAACTGAGGATGTAGTGGTTTGAGGCTGTTGTAGTGATGCTGGCGTTGCTTACTTGGCCTTTGTCGAAGCAGGGGTAACGGGTAATGTGTACCTGCACATTCTGAAAAGGCGTTGGAAAGCATCAGTTTTGGAGCTTTATTTAGTGAAACTGAGAGCTTCATCTTTCAACAAGACATTGCGCCACAGATCAAAACAGGTGACTATGCATTTTTTTTCTTAATTTATAATTTTTGTATAAATTTCAGATAAAAAATAATAAACAATTTTGTTACTTAACATTTTATTTCTATTTGAAGGTGAAAAAGTACTTGGTCGATAATTACATCTACAGAATGGAATGGCCCCTTATAGCCCAGATATGAACCCAATTGGAAATATTTGGGCTATTATGAAGAATAAAGTCCGTCAAAATAACCCGACACCATTTAGCAACTGAAGCACCAAATTCAAATTGGGAAGGATGATCTTAGCACTGACTTGAGACTCGGTAAGGGCCGTTTTCGGCCTCTAAGCTATAGATTATTTTATATATATATATATATATATATATATATATATATATATATATATATATATATATATATATATATATATATATATATGTATATATTTATATATATATACATATATATATATTAGGAGTACAAATTGAAAATGCGGGATTGATAACAGATGGCGGTACTAACGCTATACGCATCAGGCAGTACTGTGACTATGTTCATGTCAAAGCTACGTCTTATAGCTTTAACTTTCAGTATGTGTCAATTTGTCGCAGTGTCAAATTCATAGTTTTTTTGAGCCCTCAATATGTCGAGTTTCGTGCCAACAAAACAGCATTTGCGGGAAGTTTTAATTTACTTCTTTAATTTGAAGAAAAGTGCTGCTGAAGCACATCGATTGGTCTCCGAGACTTATCCGAGTCATGTTCCATCGGTTTCAACGTGCGAGAGATGGTTTGTGCGTTTTAGAAGTGGTGATTTTGACGTTGAGGACAAAGAGCGGCCGGGCCAAGTGAAAAAGTTTGAGAATGCTGAATTGGAGGCAATACTCAATGAAGACTCGTGTCAAACTCAACAAGAGCTCGCAGATTCATTGGGAGTGACACAACAAGCCATTTCCCATCGTATAAAAGCCCTCGGAATGATCCAAAAGCAAGGACATTGGGTGCCGTATGAGCTGAAGCCGAGAGACGTCGAGCGCCGTTTTTTTGCATGCGAACTGCTGCTCGAACGGCAAAAACGGAAGGGTTTTTTGCATCGCATTGTCACTGGTGATGAAAAGTGGATCCATTACGATAACCCGAAGCGCAAAAAATCATATGGTTACCCCGGCCATGCATCATATATATATATATATATATATATATATATATATATATATATATATATATATATATATATATATATAAATATATATATATATATATATATATATATATATATATATATATATATATATATATATATATATATATATATATATATATTTATATATATATATATATATATATATCTGTGGAAACCACTTATGTACGAAACACTAATTTTTTAGGAGAGCAAAAACCAACTGTTTTAATAAGTTTTTAAAATTATGTTGAACTAAAAGAAACGGTTAAAATATCAAAATATTGTAATTTTTAAGCACGTTTTAAAATAATTTTAAAAATTTAAACATATTTTCTATATTGATTGGAATTTTTATTTGTTTTTCATAAGTCATTTTGCTAAAACTCAAATAAATAATATGAGTTGGATCTATGAATTGGAGTAAATCTAATAGATCGTTCTTCTTCTCAGTACTTATTTTGAGCGGAGCTGAATAACATCTAGGTATATCCAAAAGTGATACGTTGTTTAATCCGCGACGTTTTATGTTTAGAGTTTTAAAAGGTTCATCCTCAGTTGAATTTTTATACATAACTGTTCCAAATTTTTTTGTGTATCGCAGCCATTGAACGTTTCGCCAAATAAACTTATTTTTGTCTTTATCAACTTTACGCAACATAAATTTTGTTGGACAAATCTTTCCAAAGTCATAAAATTTATTCTGTGTCATTTCAGTTAATAAAAAGTTATGCTTTGTGCCCACTGTTCGGATTAATTGGTACCAATCGTGTGGTACATGGATGTTTATAGCCGTTCGTTTCTTTTTTCTTTCTATAAGCACATGATCTGAATTACATTCCATATGATTGTGGCCTGATACTAGAAAATTATGATCTATTGTAACTAAATTTTCAGTATTGGACATTAATATAGAGAACATTGTCAAAACCATGGAATTTTTATTTTGTCCAGTACAGTTGTCGCTGTACAACACAACGTGTTTTGTATTGTCACCAACCGAATTAAGATGTTGCAATAAACATGAAGCAATCTCAATGCCTCCGCGACGCGCATCAACTTCACTCCACATGTAGCAGTAAGGTGGATTGGTGACAAGATCATTAACCGTAAAGTTAAACGTCCAAAGTTGACGTTTGTAAAAGGATAGTGAATTTTCCAAGTACGGTGTTGACAAGCATTAGGCGTGTTTTAATATTTGCTCTGGATAGCGGCTCCGGATAGCGATGAGAAGCAAGCATTTTTCTCTATTTAAAATCCAATTTAATGCGCTATTTATAAGTAAATACAATTCATTTAACAGTAAACTATAATATTTCTTTCAATTGGATATCAAAATTTGTAAAAATAAATATTTAGCTCTACCTATTTTTATAGAGCACTATCCTATCAGCTATTATTTGATGGGAAATTTACGAAAAATATGGGTTTTCTAATGTTCATCTCTGAAAACGAAAACTTGCATTGAATTAAATGTCAAAATTAATTTTTTGTACGTATTTATTTTGAATTAACAGTGACACTCGTGGATAATAGAATAAGTTTGAATAGAATTTTTCCTAGCTCCGGATAGCAAGCTCTGGATAGCGTGAATATTAAAACACAGCTATTGTTGCAAATCAAATGCAAAAACTATTATCGATGAATTAGTTTGCGCTTTAAGTTTATCAGTGCTTTTACATTTATAAGCAATATCCGCTCGTTCGTGGTGAATTTTTTGGCGATCAATTATATCGTTTCGAACTGCATCGTCAGTAGAAGTTTTTATCTGAATTTTAAACTTTTTGCAAGTACTACACACGTCAGATTGTGGTTGTTTGAATACAATTCAATCTGACCCATTTCTACAAAAATATAAGGAATAAGCAATAATAATTGAATTTTACAATGGAAATAAGTAGTACAAACCTCTAAATATTTGAGAGTATTTCGTCAATGAAATTGGGTGACTATGTTATTCTCTATACATCTTGTACATTTTTGTAACGCTTAAATTACATTGAAAGAATTGTTTTTTGGAGTAACGTCTGGAATAATGACTTTCTTCGTGGTTAGGAAACCTGTTTACGTGACATTTTACTTCATCAATATTTTCTTGAGAATGCTTTGATTGTGGCGAATCGGTACCTCCTAAATCAGATAGAGATCTAATTTCATCTAGGCTCATTTTCTTTTTTAATATAGTTTTTAAAACATTATCCGTTTCATCAAATGCAGTTCGAAAACATTTTTGGTATACCTCGATATTTTTTAAGCCTATGTTAAGATGAAAAATACAAGAAAAATATCTCTGGGTCTTGGACGAACGGTATTTTTAATCTGTCTCCGCGTTTTTTCTTCTTCAATCGAAATTAATCCTGCTAAGTATATAATTCTGGATGTATAGGATCCTAAATTCCAGTATGTACCGAACAATTGTTTTTGTTTTTTATAGGAAATACGACCAGTGCAATTCTTTCTACATTTTGCGAGATGCTGACATACTCTCTCTCTCTCTCTGATGATTCGACCCTTACTAGTTTTATACTCCTTTCCCATGTTCGAATTTTTTTGTCTCAGCTTTATAAGCTTTGATTATGACATATCATGTGATGAATCATGTTCTATAATTGGTGACATTAAATTTATTTCTAATTGTGCTCCCATTTTAATTAAATTTTCTTCGCCAGAATCACTTTCATTATCTGGTAACTCGGGTGAAAAATTCGGATCAACGTCACTGTCATCATTATCTTCAAATTCGATAAAATCTATTGTGCTAGAGAAATTGTTTTGACCATTATAGATAATAAATTTCGATATTTTCAGTACTTTATTTTTAAATAATGACAATGTTTCTTTAAGAACAGGTGCTAAAAATTCTTCTCCAGTGTCCATTGAAACAGGTTTTGCAGTAACTTTATGAATGTATTTATTTAAATCGAAACGTAGTTGTACACATATAGGAAAACATATTTTATAAATAATTAAATATTTTATATATAATTAACTTAACAAAATAAATAAATAAATTGCTCACCTTTATCAGAGTTTTGTCCTGGTTCTTCTTTTCCTGGTACATAGAAACGAAATGCAACATACATCAAGTCCGGTCGCATATGCCTGATGTGATGGATTTGATCTTTTCGATCCCACGACAAGTCTAGCTGTCAGTGCAATGACTGCTAAGGTCAATACACCTACACCAACACTCCCAACCGTCGGAAATGGTTATGGTGAACTCTTGAAGATGTATCCATCGCTCACTGAAGAACCAAATTATAATCGTCCAGCAAAACACAGTGTGGTCCATCATATTTATACAAAAGGCCGGTTGCCTTTTTCGAGACCACGCCGTCTGGACCCTGTCAGACATAGGACAGCGCTTGCAGAGTTTGAGCATATGGTTCAATTGGCCATATGCCAACCGTCATCTTCTGCGGGTATCATCACCTCTTCACATGGTTCAGAAGAAAAATGGGACTGATTGGAGACCATGTGGAGACTATCGAGGCCTAAATGCCGTCACTGAACCAGATCGATATCCGATTCCACATATTCAAAATTTTTCGATGCACCTTGAAGGATGCAAAGTTTTTTCGAAAATTGACATGGTAAGAGCTTATCATCTGATACCCTTTGCGCCCGAAGACGTGCCTAAAATGGCAATTACCACACCATTTGGGTTATTCGAATTTACGAGAATGCCCTTTGGTCTTCGGAATGCTGCGCAAACATTTCAACGCTTCATGAATGAAGTGGTTAAAGGTCTAGATTTTGTATTCGTTTATATAGACGACATTCTTGTGGCAAGTAAAAACGAGGAAGAGCACAAACGTCATCTCAAACAGTTGTTTGAGAGGTTAGTCGAATTTGGAATAAACATCCAAATTTCAAAGTGTGAATTCGGAATACCCGCTCTAGAGTTCCTCAGCCACCACATATCTGCAGATGGCATACTACCCTCGCCAAGGCGAGTTGAAGCCATAAATGAATTTCCTGCTCCAACATCAATTAAACAAATTCAGCGATTCGTCGGAATGGTCAATTACTATCATAAATTCATTCCAAAGTTAGCCGGATTGCTGTCCCCTATTCATGCACACTTGGCACATCTAAATAAGATGCCAAAGAACAACAAAAAGTTCACGTGGCCTGACGACTGTAATCAATCGTTCGCCCAAATTAAAAGTGCACTTGCTAACATAACCATGTTAGCCCATCCTCTGAGCAACACCAGATTCAGTATCTCCACAGATGCGTCAAACATTGCCGTTGGCGCAGTGTTGCAACAATTGAATAACGGATGTTGGCAACCTTTAGGATTCTTTTCCAAAAAATTATCAACAGCAGAAATGAAGTATTCAGCCTTTGACAGAGAACTTCTCGCTATTTATTTAGCAATCAAACATTTTAGATATTTTGTAGAAGGTAGGCAATTTACCATCTACACAGATCAAAAGCCTCTTACCACGGCAATAACCTCCCTGAGTGATAAGAGTCCACGGCAGACTCGACAATTAGACTATATCGCTCAGTTTACGACGGACGTGCAACATATAGTAGGCAAGCACAACGTGGTCGCAGACACTTTGTCACGACCGTGTGATTACGTTGATAGAATTGACAAAACTTCTAGGCTAAATTTTGATGATTTAGCCAAGGCTCAAGAGTCTGATGATGAATTGAGAGAACTTCCCGAAAATTCATCGCGCCCCGCGAGTTCTAAATTTAAATTGGGACTTACCATCCTATCCGATATAAAATTATATTGCGAAACATCAACAGGAGTCCATCGACCATTCGTTCCATTGTCACAGAGACAAGTAGTTTTCAGCGCACTACATAGTCTATCTCATCCAAGCATGCGCGCTACACGTAAATTAATATCAAGTAGGTATTTTTGGCCGAACATGAACGCTGACGTTACAAATTGGGTACGTGGTTGCATCGGATGCCAAACTAGTAAAGTGCAAAGGCACACCAAAACACAACCAGGGCATTTCGATCTTCCATCGTCGAGATTCGAACACATACACATGGATGTAGTGGGACCGCTCCCACCATCCGAAGGTTTCGTTTATATACTTACCATCGTAGATCGATTCACTCGTTGGCCGGAGGCATATCCTATTCGAGATAGTACCGCTGCCACTATTGCTAAGACTTTTGTTGAGCAATACGTATCAAGGTTTGGAATACCCCTTGAAATTACAACTGATCAAGGCAGCCCATTTGAGTCAAAACTCTTCTCTGAACTCACGCGTTTACTAGGCGCTCACAGAATTCGTACCACTGCTTATCATCCACAGGCAAATGGTATGGTCGAACGTTTTCACAGACAACTAAAAGCATCGCTTAAAGCTCGTGGAAATGTTATCCATTGGAGCACTGAGCTACCCATTATCTTGTTGGGAATACGAGCAGCAGTCAAAGATGAACTGAAGTGCTCCCCAGCAGAACTAGTATATGGACAAGTCCTCAAGCTTCCAGGAGAATTTTTCGTGACCAGTTCACGGGATTCAAATCCCGATCCAACAGACTTCGTAAACAAATTTCGCGACAACATGCGCAAATTAATTCCAGTTGACACTCGCAAGTCAACTTCCACTCCCGTTTTTGTTCCCAAAACATTAGAAAGTTGCGAGTATGTTTTTGTTCGTATCGGTAGAGTACGAACCGGCCTATCATCACCTTACGAAGGACCGTATAAAGTCATTCGTCGTTTCAGGAAGCATTTCATTTTAGATCAAAACGGTCGAAATATTAATGTTTCCATTGACAGATTAAAGCCGGCATATGGTATTCTCAGCTTATCAGATAAAATTAACCAAGCAAAAGCGAAGAAATCAGTCCGTTTCCAACTGAAAACATTAATTAAGAAATAAAATATTATATACAACATAATAAAGTAAAATTATAAGCATAGTTGAGCTCATATTTTGGAGAAAAATGTATGCGGTTTGAGAATCTTAAGTTAAAACTGAAAAATAAATATATTAATTTACGGTTATCCAACTAATGGGACTCCGCTTACTAATTATTAATGTATTTAAATATTTAAAAGAAATTATTTAATTTATTTACCTTTAGAACTTCATAATTAAGGTTGTTTAAGAAATTATTGTCATTATTACTTTTAAAAAAATCCTGTATTAATTTGCTTTTAAAATTATTATTTTGTAAGATATTGACTGACAAAAACTTAGTTTTAAAATAACTTTAGAAAGTATAGCCTGCGGTCTCGACATGCATCAAGGGAATTAGTATAACAAACAAACATGTTAATTTTTATTTATAAATCACTAATTAAAATTAAATACTATTAAGCTGACGAAATAAAATGAAATCATAGCATAAATGGTAGTTTGTTGCGTTTGACACAAAATTGTAAGTTTTTTAATTTTGTTAAACATTAACAATCCAATAATATCATATACTTATATTTTATACATTGATTAAATTATTTGTTGTAAATTTTTTGTTTAAAAACCAATTAACAATATTAAGCTTAAATTTAATACTATTAAATAGTATTTGCACCACGGATAAGATATATGTATAGTATTATGAACTAACCCTCGGCCACAAAATACTACAAGCACAAAAATTATTTATATTTACTAATAAATGTTAGAACAAAGTGTAATAAGTGTTTAATATCCAGATAATGTTGATTTGCCAATAATTTTTTTAGTTATAAAAAACGCCAGCTGTAGGTTTATTTAAACAAAAGTTGTATGTATTTTTTATTCAATTCCTTCCAAAATAATAATTATAATTAAATTCAACAATCTAATAGCAATAGGTAACAAACTAAAAATGTTGGCATTTATACAAAATAAACTAACACAGTCTTTATATCTCATTTCATTTTCTTACAAAAATATTAGTTTCATAGTCGTATTTTTATTTTGGGCAATGCAACTGTCACACCAGAGAACAATTTTTTTAATCGCTAGAAGATTTTCAACAACGCATTTGGGAATTTTGTGCCCCTCCGCTTTGTACTTTGGTCCACATGCTGCAATATGCTACTTTATTTTGCTCATGGTGAAAATATTTAAGTTGATCAGCTTCCTCTAATTCGGTCTTTTCCTTGAAAAAAGAGCAAATATCCCATTGATTCTTCTTTTGAAGATATGACGCAATGTGGTGTCCACGACGATTACTACAACACTAACATTTAGTAAAATTGAATTTATTTTTCATTCAATAATGAAAAATAAGTTCAATCAATTACATTTCAGTCAAAAATATTGTATGTTTGAATCATTTAAGATTTAAATTTAATTTATGCATTTCTAGTTTGGTCGATGTTGATTGTATCATTCAATTCATGGATTTTATTTGACCCGTTATGACCCGTATATGAAACTTACAAACATACTCAAGTATATTTATTGTAAGAACACCAAAGATACATTTGACGATAAATAGCATAGACATAACTAAATAACGACTAATATAATATAACAGGGCTCTTACTATTGTTTTCGATCGCCTTAATTTTGTGTTCGTTTTTCTATGAAAATGAACGACTGTAGGCGAAAATTTACAACGCAAATTTCATCATTGCTCATTTTCGATTGTCATCTTAGGATTTAAAGTTCAATAATTTTAAAAGTAAAAACTATAATGTGAACGGTTGTGAAGTTTTCGACAAAATCGAAAAAGTAACAAAAAACCTTATAACAGCTCGAATATGAAATTTTCGACAAAAACAAACTATTTAACTATTTATTACATGAATAGGCAACCAAATGTTAACTATAAAAGAGGCCACCAATCTGGTATCAAAAATAGTTAATTTCAATCATAGCCAGAAACAAATAGTTTCGTTCTTAATAGTAAGTGAACCTATACTTAAGAAATATATAGAAATAGAGTTTATAAGCGATTAACTATATTAAATATTGGCCGACTCACAGAGATGTTCCCGGATAATGCCATATCTCATTTGATAGCTTAAGATATGCTCTGTCAAATGAAATCAATGACATTGTCATACGGAGAGAAAGTACTGTTTGTTATTGTATGTCAACATTGGTGATTTATATGAGAAAGTTGGAATTTTGGAGGTTCACTGTATCGAATATTGGCCGACTCACAGAGATGTTCCCGGATAATGTTGACATTCAATAACAAAAGGTTCTTTCTCTCCGTATGACAATGTCATTGATTTCATTTGACAGAGCATACCTTAAGCTATCAAATGAGATATGGCATTATCCGGGAACATCTCTGTGAGTCGGCCAGTATTCAATATAGTTAATCGCTTATAAACTCTATTTCTATATATTTCTTAAGTATAGGTTCACTTACTATTAAGAACGAAACTATTTGTTTCTGGCTATGATTGAAATTAACTATTTTTGATATACCAGATTGGTGGCCTCTTTTATAGTTAACATTTGGTTGCCTATTCATGTAATAAATAGTTAAATAGTTTGTTTTTTGTCGAAAATTTCATATTCGAGCTGTTATAAGGTTTTTTGTTACTTTTTCGATTTTGTCGAAAACTTCACAACCGTTAATGTGAGTACATTATTTAACTAAATAAGTTTATAGTTTATTTAACTCAACATATCTTTTCAATTAAATATATTCCTATTTAAAAAAAATATTTATTCAATTAGAAAAAATATTTAATAAGTAAATATGTAAAATTTTGAAAAATATAAATTTTGTGCTGGCAACACTTTAAACTACTGCTACTGACCGAAAGCAAAAGTACGAATATTTTTCTCAGTGGTTCAGAGCTACGCGATAAAAATCGAAAACGATAAGGCGAAAGACGAAAACAATAGAAAGGGTCCAGAATTGTATATTAACGGCCTAAGGCTAAAATAGAATTATATATAATACATATAACTAAAAGATTTGTGATTTGCTTTATTAATTTTTGATGATTATTTCGGGGAATGTCCTAAGGTCCTAACACATAGTACACAATTTTTTCATATGAACAGAATATTGTATTACGATATGTTCATATATCACGAATGCAATCATAGGATAAGACACTTTGTCCGAACTGGCAAAAGATTTCTTTTCCGGTTTGCCGAACTGGCAAATATTTCTATTCCAGTATCATCTGCGGAAGTTGATGAATTAGTTTTGATAAGACTAAAACTTCTTGAAATATATTACTCGAAGATTATGAAGAATTTTAAAATTCTTTCGGGGATTATTATTTTGAATGTAAATTTGTTTTGTTACGTCGAACTATTTTATATTTTCCAATATGCTAACAAAAGGCTGTGAATTATATTACAGTTTATTATTCCGTAATATTATGGTATGTTAATCATTATGTTGAATAAGAACATTAAGGGTTTATATTTTTTTGTAAAATTGAAATAAATCTATTTGTAATGAAATAACTATTGTTTTTTTTTATTGAACAACCCAACCGTAAAGAAATTTCAGAAACATCAATTTTATACGTATAATACTTCATGTATTGTACCTTTTTATTTCATACACGTGTAAGTCGTGTTAACCACAGCTATGGTATTTTAATTCAGTTTTGTTTGATATTTCATAAAGGAACGACTTAACAGACACAGCGTCTTCAATTTATTGTTTATTTATTTATTGTTCAATCAGAGCAACTTATCGTCCTCATAATCGAAAAATATGAAACCCAATTTTCATTACTGAACAATACGCAACCATATAGCGACGGTAGCTGAAAGTGTGCGCAATGACCGTGATGAATTGATTCAACTTCTTTACTTTTGTTCAGCGATAAGGCCATTCCTGGCTAAATGGCATAAGCGCTAGTAAGCATAATTTGGGCTGAAGAACTACTCAAAGAGGTTCAAAAAATAGCATTACATCCAGAAAAAACTATATTTTGCGGCTTTTCGAAACGAAACTGTTAATATCGCTGGTTATTGCGGCCATCATAATAACTATTTGCTGCATGAAATTGAAGAGCAATTCTGTGAACAGTTAATTTTATGCTTCGTAACAGTGAATTGACCACCTAAATCATGTGATATCACATCTTTAAACTTTTTCCAGTGGTGCTACATAAAGCTCAAAGTCTCCATGGATAAGCCGGATACGATTGTAAAATTAGAAGCCAACATTATTCCCGTAAAATACTAATCAACCTGCTCGACGGCTTCATCTAAAATTTGAACTTCAGAAAAAAATTATCTTAAAGAATTAAAAAACTAATGTAACAAATGGATCCTTTTTATGATAGTAATTATTAAAAAGTTTTTTTAATAAAAGTACATAAAAATGAATCCTTCAGTATTCTTATAGTAATAACTTACAAAATTAATTATAAATGTTGATTACAAATTAATGGTTCATTCTTAGTAGCCTAATTAATATAAATAAGTAGTTAAATAGTAACTATCACAAATTTGGCATATAGCTATACTTCCTCGATTTCGTTTAAGGTAGATCATTATAAGGGAACTGCTAAAAAGTTACGTGAGCTTGAACCCCAATAATCATGTTTCTTCTTGATGCAATAATGCAATAATGTTGGTTTCTGCTTGATATTATCAGTTACCAAATATGGAGTATGGAGTAGGTCAAAATAGGCAGCCTTAATTATCCCAACCATTAAGCCCGCGCATCCCATCATCTAATAATCGATCAACTTCAATTAATTGTCATTCCAAAATACCATCTGGTAAATTATTTATACCTTTTTGATTTATTCTACAATATTTAAACTATAAATTTTCAAAACATCATGGTTTAAATCAACATATTTATGAAAGGATAATAAATGTATATTCATCCTACTGTATACTCACGAGTATTATGAAAGAGCAACAAAATAATAAAAAAATGAAAATTTACTTAATTTCGCGATTGAACAAACAAATCACCATTAAGAATTTAAAAATGAAACAAACATACTCGTATAGAGAAAAACCACAATTTTGCTGATCACTCATATGAATAATGATTAATATTTTTCCCTTCGTAACCACACGAATAACATAACAAACAAAATACAGTATTACGTAGCATACATGTATATATATATATATATACATGTATATATGTATATATATATATATATATATATATATATCCCTAGAAAACATCTTAACTTAACAAGAACAGGCTAAAATGTAATGGAAACTTGACCTTTGGAAATTAAAAAAAACTGAGGGTAAGGAAAAATTTAGGAAAAGTAATATTTTTGCATTCCTTGAAGTTATACAATATTACGGTGAACTTTAAATTATACATACACAAACACAAAATATTGATGTTAGTTTGTGTATGTGTCTGTTATTTTATTTAAATTGAAAAACTGGATATTCACAAATGGCTTTACTTTTCCTTCTTAGCAGTTCTTGATTGTTGTGTTTTTGCTGCTATTATGGTTGTTATTTAAGTCAAAGGATATATATGATTTTGTTGCTGCTTTGATTTTATCGAAAGATATGTTCGTATACAAATGTTGTGTATGTGTGTGTACGTATCCAAACATATTACATTTATAAGCTCATAAATGTAATTTCATCATAAAACGAAATCTCGAGCATCGTATACAATTTTTTGGTTGTGGATTTTGTACCTTTAAGGATTTGTGTTTCTTGTTTATGTAATATTCTAGGCAGTTATATTGTGTTATTTTAAGTAATTTAACAAGGTAGTCGATGTAACATATATGCCTCCCGAGGACATTTGATATCTTATAATATACATATATTGTAAAGGTTTTGAAGATAATCCATAAATGAATTTGATATTTTGACCTGAGTTTGTTAAATATGTTTGGGCTAGTATTAGTTAAGTATGGACAAAGTAACCTTTTGAACGAGATGGAACTGTTGAATTGTTTAATAATCAAATAGGATTCAACTTTTGATGTTGCATTATTCTGTTTTACTTTTTACTCGAATTACTTGCTGCAAAAGCAATCAATCGTAAAAAACTATTTGCAAACTATAGCTTAAAAAGCATTGTTGTTAAGAGCAACAGCAAAAATTTTGACTAGTACTTCTGTTACTTTACGTGTTAAGTTAATGAAATGTTTACTGGTTAAGGGTACGGTTTTCCATCATCTTTATAATAATGATATTGTTCTTAACTATTTATTTATTTTGGTAATGATACAATTTTATGTTAATTGTCTGTAACTCCTGTATTAAATAAATACCTATAGAATAGATTTAATGGTCGCAATGAGCTTAAAGAAATAGTATAGCGATTACTGTTAGGAACCGGTGTAGATTAAATTTATAAATCAATTCGAAAATTAAAATACATATTTTTTCGATATTAAATTTATCAAAACACAAAATTATCAGAACCGACATTTTTGTAATGTGCAATCGTTGTTTATTGTGTAGTCTGGACACTAATATAGCACTGGGCAGTCTTCTATTGCATAAATTCATTTCGCATGTCACTTAAAAGATTCTGAGATATAATTTTAAAAAATTGACACATAATTTTATAATAAGTATTGGAATTTCTAAATTTTAACTTTCACCAAAAATAAAATTATTGCTACATTTTTAAGCCTATTAATTTGCATTTCTCCTAGTAGTAATTAAACTTGTCAGAATGTAAATAGTTAATTAAACCCTGCGTCCATCTAGAAACGTATGTCTACGGAGTCGGGATGATAAGAATAATCTCAACTAAAACACAACAAACAGTACATACAAGTAAACGTACACCACGCTATGGTAACATGAAGTGCGTTAAACGGAAAGTGCGCCAGTCAACTCATTGTCGTGGCGGATAAAGGAACACCAGAAAACTGACAAACTAATTAAAACATTGCCCAAATAAGTGTGAATTGGTTTACTTCAATGTTAGTGATAGCGCAGATCAACTCTTTTCCCATTCTGGACTTCATCTCCAGAAATCTAGTTGTTATCATGCTTAATATTTCAGAGGTCAGAAAAAAGTGCGAGGTGGTAATAGCCTCTGCTAATTTTTGGTAAAGAAGCATTCAATTCCCCCGGTGGAAGTCAAATAGATTAACGATTACTGTTAAGTGAAAGGACTAAACTATGTGCTATACATACCCTTGATTTCTGAAATGGACGCCTATTAGTCTCACAAATTTTATTTTGATATTTAAATGTATTAATTACCTTAGTGGTATCGAAATAAGTTAAATAGTTTATGACTATTGTGGTCAAATTCTCAAAAAGTAATTTTTGATCCGGAAATTATTTTTTGATTAACTGAATTAATTTGATGGTAGCTCGTTTTAATTCATTTGCAGCTGTTTGAGTGTTGCAACTCATAAAACGTCAATCATTCAGCATGGTTATCATTATTCTTGCAAGCACCCATTGACTAGAATATAAATGATCTTTCTTGAGTAGAACGACATATTCGATTTAAAATTGTTTGACAGTTGACTTCCATTTGTAGTTTCTGCAGTTAAATAAGATAATCGCGATGCCATCAGTTCTAAAACCCTTAAAACAGTTGCTGAATTTTTTGTCATTTCGATAATTTGTCCGATTGTAACTCAGTTAATCGTGGTTCCACAGTAACGGCCAGTGCCTTTCGGATCAGATATTGAGCTGATTTAAATGATTAGCATGGAGAGGATTGGAATGAAAATAATGCCTTTCTGTAAAAAAATCAAATGTTATTGAATTGTTCAGTTATTGAATGCATTTTATGATCCAATTTTTTTTTTTTTTTTTTTTGCGGTTTTTACAGGCCATTATTGGCCCGTACCGTGTCAACAATCTGACTCCAACGGTTTCGATCACGAGCCAGATCTTCATACTGTTGCAAGCAGTTGGAAGATGCCAGATCGCTCTCTACGCCGTGGAGCCATCGTCGCCGACAGCGACCTCTTCGCCTACCGAAAGGCGGTTCTCCCTTTAAAGATCGCTGTATCATTCGGTTCGGATCAGCACGCAGAACGTGACCGAGCCAGCGTATTCTCTGTCCTTTGATTTCATGCACGATATCAGGAATTTGCATTAAATTCCTGATCTCGTGATTGAAAAGAACTCGGTAAGTGCCATCGACGTCGCGTTTTGGACCATATATCACACGCATGATTCTTCTCTCGAATGTTAGAAGCCATCTTTCGTACTCATCCGTCAAGGTCCAACTCTCACATCCATACATGACAACGGGTCTGATCAACACTCTGTACAGTTTCAGCTTATCCGTATTTGCAAGATATTTTGATTTCAGCAGTGGACGTAGAGGATACAAAGCCCGATTGCCAGCGGCAAGGCGGACCTTGATATCCTCGCCCACACTATTATCGTGAGTGATGAGAGATCCAAGATACTTGAATCTCATCACTCCTTCAATCGTGTGGTTACCACTACTGAAATCAATTGCGTCTTGGTCTCGAAAACCCGAGATTAGATATTTGGTTTTTGACTCGTTGATTTTGAGACCAACGGAAGCTGAACACTGTTCCAGTGGATCAAGTATCTCTTTCACTCCGTTGCCATTTAATCCAATCACACAGATATCATCTGCATAAGCAAGAAGTTGATTGGATTGTCGGAATAAGATATTGTCCTGAGGTGTTTCACTTTTACGAAGGATGTATTGTAACATGAGATTAAAAAGTATCGGGGACAGCGCATCTCCTTGTCGAACACCGGAATTGATTGCAAAAGTTCTCGATAGCCTGTTCTCAACTTTAACACAGCATTGTGACTGCGTTACTGTCATTTTACAGAGATGTACATATTTTTTCGGTATTCCTAAATATTCAAGCGCATACCATAATCTCTCTCGATTGATCGAGTCATAGGCTTGCTTGAAATCTAGGAATACCTGGTGTACATCGCGAGATGTTTCGTAGTACTTGGAAAGAATCATCCGTAGCGAGAAAACTTGATCAGTGACTGAACGATTTGGACGGAATCCTCCTTGGTAGTCACCGACAATTTCCTCCGCTAGAGGAGTAATTCTTCCCAAGATAATGTATGACAGTAACTTGTATGCTGTGCAAAGGAGAGCTATACCGCGATAGTTCTCGCATTTCATGCGATCACCCTTTTTGAATATTGGGCATAACGCGGCCACTTTCCATTCATCAGGCATAACTTCATTTCGCCATACCAATCGAACAAGGTCGAAAAGACAGTTCCACAAAGTTAGCCCTCCGAATATCAAGAGCTCTGAATTAATGCAATCAACCCCTGGTGAACGATTTTTCTTTAATCTCTGCATGGCCATTGTGAATTCCTCATAGGATGGATCCTCAATGAACATCTCCGCGGTCTGTATTTGAGGATATTCAAATACAGCTTGTGATACATGTGGAACATTAAGTAGATCAGAAAAATGTTCACGCCATGTATCGAGTACCGCATCGACGTTAACACAGAGGTTTCCATCCTGGTCCCGAATGGCAGTTGACCGAGATCTTAAGGTATGGTGCAATTCGGTGATTCCTTTAAAGAAACCACGCGAGTTGTGCTCATGGCTGAGTTGTTGTACTCTTAAGACCTTGGCCTTCCACCATTCCACCATTATGATCCAATTACCAATCTGATGTTGTGAACAGTGTCTGGAAGATATTGAAAACCTCGGTTGTCGATGCTGCCCAGCACATTCTCGGTATAGTGAAAACTAAGCCCAAAAATGATTGGTTTGATGAGGAGTGTCGTCTTGCTGTTGAGCAACGAAATATAGCCTATAATGAAGCGCAGACTCGGTTTACAATTACAAGAAAAAACAAGGCAGTTCTTGCTAGGAGGACAGTTAAACGAGTTTATCGACAGAAGAAGCGCGAATGGTGGAGGGCTAAGGTCTTAAGAATACAACAACTCAGCAAAGACCACACTTCGCGTGGTTTCTTTAAAGAAATCACCGAATTGCACCATACCTTAAAATCTCGGTCAACTGCCATTCGGGACCAGGATGGAAACCTCTGTGTTAACGTCGATGCGTTACTCGATACATGGCGTGAACATTTTTCTGACTTGTTTAATGTTCCACATGTATCACAAGCTGTATTTGAATACCCTCAAATACAGACCGCAGAGATGTTCATTGAGGATCCATCCTATGAGGAATTCACAATGACCATGCAGATTAAAGAAAAATCGTTCACCAGGAGTTGATTGCATTAATTCAGAGCTCTTGATATTCGGAGGGCTAACTTTGTGGAACTGTCTTTTCGACCTTGTTCGATTAGTATGGCGAAATGAAGTTATGCCTGATGAATAGAAAGCTCTCCGGTATAGCTCTCCTTTGCACAGCATACAAGTTACTGTCTTACATAATCTTGGTAAGAATTACTCCTCTGGCGGAGCAAATTGTCGGTGACTATATACCAAGGAGGATTCCGTCCAAATCGGTCTGTCACTGATCAAGTTTTTTCGCTACGGATGATTCTTTCCAAATACTATGAAACATCTCGCGATGTACACCAGATATTCCTAGATTTCAAGCAAGCCTATGACTCGATCAACCGAGAGAGGCTATGGCATGCGCTTGAATATTTAGGAATACCAAACAAATATGTACATCCGTGTAAAATGACAGTAACGCAGTCACAATGATGTGTCAAGTTGAGAATAGGCTATGGAAAATTTTTGCAATCACTACTGGTGTTCAACAAGGAGATGCGCTGTCTCCGGTAATTTTTAATCTCATGTCGGAATACATCCTTCGTAAAAGTGAAACACCTCAGGACAATATCTTATTCCGACAATCCAATTAACTTTTTGCATATGCAGATGATATCTGTGTGATTGGATTAAATGGCAACGAAGTTAAACAGTTTTCAGCATCCGTTGGTCTCAAAATCAACGAGTTCAAAACCAAATATCTGATCTCTGGTTTTCGAGACCAAGACTCAATTGATTTCAGTAGTGGTACCCACTTGTTTCAAGGAGTAATGAGATTCAAGTATCTTGAATCTCTCATTACTCACGATAATAGTGTGGGAGAGGATATCAAGGTTCACCTTACTGCTGGCCATCGGGTTTGTATCCTCTACGTCCACTTCTGAAATCAAAATATCTTGCAAATACAGATAAGCTGAAACTGTACAGAGTGTTGATCAGACCCGTTGTCATGTATGGCACATACCCAGTTTTATTCAATCCCGAGATCAGGAATTTAATGCAAATTCCTGATATCGTGCATGAAATCAAAGGACAGCGAGTACGCTGGCTCGATCACGTTCTGCGTGCTGATCCATATTGAATCATACAGCGATCTTTGAAAGGAGAGCCGCCTTTCGGTAAGCGAAGAGGTCGCTGTCGGCGACGATGAATAAACGGCGTAGAAAGCGATCTGGCATCTTCCAACTGCTTGAGACAGTATGAAGTTCTGGCTCGTGATCGAAACCGTTGGAGTCAGATTTTTGACACGGTACGGGCGAAGAATGGTCTGTAAAAACCGAAAAAAATGTTATATACATATGTAGTCGGTCCTTGCAAATACTTGGATATTGTTGTACGCTAATAACTCAACTCATACACAATTTAACTGCTCTGCTGTTGAGTAAGTTCACATTATCCATTTTGTTGTGTTATGATTTATATAAAATGGGTTTGTGGGGATTCATGTTAATGGGACAAAGCAATTGCTATAAGCAAATATAAAATATTACTATTGTAATTTTAATTAGTCAAAATAAAGTTGGCTTTGTAAATAATTCATAAAACAAAACGAAAAATTAAATTTTATTTTCTGGAGAATTCATTTTGGTCCTTCGAGCCAGATTTTAAAATAAAACTTGTCGTTGAATATATTGAATTTTTTTGCGGAAAATAAGAGTTTGGTGTGCATTTGAAAGATTAGACTTGTTCATTTGAAAGATTTCATTTTTAACGTGAATTGGCTCATTTGCATGGTTGTTATGTTACCAATGATATGAAAAAATGATATTATCAATTATAAATTCGTGAAAAAATGATGGTATCAATTATTCCTCTTGTTTTATGAGATGATGCTTCGCCACAAATTGATAATGAACTTGATCTTCGCTTAAGACCTAAGCGTTGTGCACATGATTCGGTAACAAAAGAAGTTTGTGAGTCTGAGTCCAAAAGCGGTCGAATTGGCTGGCGTTCTCCGGTACATGTTTCGATATTAACCATCGCATTTGATTGTACCGTTGATGGCGATAAATTAATTGATTGTAATACGTTGCTTTATTTATATGTGTGATTATCTGTTTCTGGTACTTCTCCACTACAAGTGTTTGGTGTCATCTTATTGCTTTAATGAGTCCATTAAGATTAGCGTGATGACATAATGTATCAAACGGTTTCCGCTGTGTGTTGGGTTAACACTCGTTTGAATGAAGCAATGTGTGACAACAATGAGTGATCATACGTGTAAATTTGGAATAGCATTTTGAGCTTTGATGACTCCTTCTTAGACAATTATGGAAGAAATTCTTATCATTGACTAATTGTGCACGAGCATCGTTATCGTTGTTGTTTAATATCGAACACTTAAACAATGGATGTAACTGGTTGCAAGCAAAACACCGTGGTGAGCAGTTAGTGTTAAAATTAGTAATAAATGGTTTTGCAATAGGTCTGTCTTACAAATTTCTAAGACATCGCATATTCTGATTAAAATACTCAAAATTACTCAAGTTTGGAAAAATGTTTACCAACAGATTCATGCACTCACATTTGCTTTGATTCGTTGTCCACTTTAGTTAATAAAATGTGTACAAGCCAAGGATCTCCATCTTCTGTGTTTCTCTTTCTCTATCTTCCGGCCTCACTGCACTAATTCCACGAATTATTTAATCGGCTCCTTCTATAACACGCCGTAGGTTTAAGAAGATGGTTAGTGGTTGAAACGATTGAATTAGCAATGTCACTATAGGAATTAATTTATTATATCGACTACATCCCACCTCTCTGAGTAATTGTTTTGAGTAACTGAAATACGTCTAATCAGAGCCGTGGCTTCATTTAAAAAAAGTCCCTTTAATATTTGTTGTATTTCTTCCATACCTTGTGTCTTCGCATTGTTGGTTTTCAAGCTTCTAATTAACAATTTTGCTTAAGCAAAGAATTTAGTTTTAGTTTTCGCAAAATGTCTTACATATGGTATGGTTCAAGTTTTCCTGGTAGTGTATTAAAGTACACTTAAGCTATAGACATACAGAAATTTATCTGTCAAATTATTGTACTAGTACATAGTGTTTGCGATTATTGGATGGCTACTATGAGATAGTAAGTTGTCACAAATATACATAATTAATTTTAATTTTAGGTAGTGATGACAATTATACAAGTTAAAGCCAAGTAAAATAATATAATTTAACAATTAGTTATACAAATTTATTGTATTCTATTGTTATTGTTTACTTTTAGATTAATAAAGTAAGAATGGTTTGCACTTTTACTAGAATATTTAATTATATTAATTATCTTAGAGTTATGTAAATGAGTTAAAAAATAATGTATGTCTGTGATGATTATTGTAGTCAATTCCGAAACACTAAATAAACCGATGATTATAATGATAACTCTTTAAAGAACTAATTTACCTTCCAGCATCAGTTTACTGGAATTAACACGATTCGACACGATTTTGTTTTTTATTAGGTGTTAAAAGATACAGTTGCTTAATGAAACTATTTTACTGTAGTGCTTAATTAGTACAGTTCAATAGAAAAAATGTCATTCGGAACGTAATGAAAATCTCCTAGTAAAATATACTTGTAATTGTTTAGAAATTACAAAATTTAATGTATTGAATTTTATGAGATTAAATCTTAAATTCTTAAAAAAAAACGAATCAATTTAACAATCTTAAATAAATGTCTCTAAACCAAGAACAAGTTTTTTTCTTCTAATATTGTTGTTATATAAGTTGTAACGATAAACTCAGATCAATAGTGACAGTTACTTTTTATAACATATTACTACATAAAAAAAATAGAATTAAGAGGCAACTTTCTATTCTTAACACTTTTTCTAGCTTCTTTTTTTTAATTATCTAAATTATATCTTTTATTTTCGTTTTTAATCTTTTTAACAGGCGAGATAAATTATTGTTGTTAGAAAAAGTGGTTACTAGGTAGTTTATTTTTTGTTATTTAATGAAAATTTTCACACCGAATTAATATTGACAGTCATTTGTTAATTAAGATTTAGGTGAGGATCAATTGGTAATTTGATAAAATAAAACGATTTCCGGTGATTTTTAATGTAAATTATGTGATGTTTTAGTTATATTATTATAATATTATGTACTAAATTTCAGTATACTACTTCATTAAAAAATTATTCGAGACGTGTGCAACGGTATAAGTTATGGAGAAACACTCAACGAGAGCAAAAAAATTTGCCAAAGTAAAATTTCTACCTGCAAAACATCATCACGCTAGTTTTAATGAGCTCCATAGCATTGAAATTCATAAACGCTCGCGTTTCGGTAACCCAATTTTTCAGAACATTCCAGAACTTCTACATCATCAATAGCGTTTTCGATTTGGTCTTACAAATCTAAGATAGTCTAGATTGGTGATAATAAGATATTATAGTATAGATAGGTGATAGACAATTTTGCTTGTTAATCTTTCTTAAAATGTACACGTACATTTTAAGAAAGATTAACAAGCAAAATTGTCGCATTTGATGAATGCTTTCATACTGAATTTTCTCTTTATGCAAGATTAGCTTCGCGGCAATGTTCTATTCTTAAGTACTAAAGCAAGTTTATGTTTATGGATGCCCAGACACGCATCCATAAACATGAACTGTCTCAATATAAATTCCATACTGTTTGGATACAAGAGGTTTGGGTATCCTTTTGAAAGTAAATTTAAATTACTTATTCATAAGAACATAAGTAAACACTCCATTTTTACTGAATTCTCACTGTAAATTTCATATAGTTTGAGTACAAGAGGTTTGGGTATCCTTTTGAAAGTAAATTTCAATATTTTTCAGTTTTTGTTCAACCGTAAATCAACCCGTTTGATAAATTTGAAATAAAAAAATAATTTTCTGTCACGAATGACTTAAGGCCTCACTCGAAAAAATCGGTAATTAAAATTATAAACGCTAGATGGAACACCCACAAGAGATAAATTTTAGCATTCATAAAAGCTAAATTTTTAAAATACAGTGGTATTTGCAGAAGTAAATAGCTTTATGTGTCACAATATTATATACTTAGATAGCATAACATATTTTATAGGTAACAAAGTTTAATCGTTAAGTTGCTAAAATAAGTTTTGGAAAGTTAACGTCATATTTATTTATTGTACCTAAACAAATGAATTTTCAAATTAGTATGTCAATATGAATTGGTAACAAATAAGATGATAAACCGTCATTCGAGTTAATACTCTATTCTTATGACCAAAATTCTTTTTTGTTAAAAAAGATTTGTCTCTTCTGTATGGTTAACGCTCACCAACCTCGATTATTAGGAGGTTAACTTCAAAATTCAAATCAACTGCTAAGAAAGTATTGCCATTAGAAGATTATGATAAGTGCTTTCAGTTTTGAAGACACTCCTAATAAAACTACGCTTATAGAGAAGTTTCACTTCTAATTGTGATAAAACCTGAAGTAATTTCGTGGATAAAGAAACCCCTACCCGAAGTTTCACTTCTAATTATAGTAGCTGTATGAAAAAATGTATGTATGAAAAAATGGATAGATGCTTGCTAAAAGGTTACTTAAATAAAATAAATATCAGTAATCATTATGAAAAAATGGATAGATGCTTGCTAAAAGGTTACTTAAAGAAAAATAAAATAAATAAATGCGGTAGCAATTTGAAAATAAATTTGTGGTAATAATAAATAATCAATGCAAAACCAAATGCCGTGACCTAGTGATAATAATAATCACAACATCACTACATCTAAGAAATCTGCAATCGTTTCATCTTGCGATTGATGTTTCGTGTAACGTGGAACATCAAGAAGATGCTATAAATTAGTGGTGTTAGATAAGGGAGTGGTTCCAGAATCGCCGACTTACTATTCAAATGAGAATAATGAACATTACCACCTGAATTCAATAAAAGAATTTTTTTATTTCATGAAGTTTTCCAATATATTTATATGTAATCATCTAGCATACTTTCTACAACTTTTTTTATCATAGTTTATGTCTATGATAACCATAACCTAGATTACATAGAGGAATCGGTAGCTGAGCACCAATGGGGTTTGGTGGTAAAATATTAATGCAACTTAACTCAGATAATAAAAGATTCAATCGTTACATTTTTTGTTCTAACGTCACAGAAATCATGCTGGACCAAAAAAATTTTTGAGCGAATATTAAAATATTAAAACGAACTATCGTACCATTGCCTCTCATCTCCTAAATGGTACTAAAAAATATAACACATTGTATATTGATGAGTACATGATGGTTCATGCGGGTTTATTAGGTTTGGTAGCTCGGTTGTGTGAATGTCGGAAAAATGTTTATCCTGCTTACATGTACTCAACTAACTCGAAATATTTAAGAACAACTTAGATATCCAGCTGGCATGACATACGTGTTAAAAGAAATATATCCGGGCATCTGTACCACTAACATCGCTTCTAAAACCGTTCGTTTCACCATCATTATATTTGACATTTACGAAGACTGATAAATGGGAATGAACTAACAAACGTAAACTTCCGGAGTCAAGCAAAATACTAACTATCCATGAACCTCAAGGTTTAACATCTCCAAATTTAATGTGTATCCAATTGTCTCAGATAAAAAATTGAAACGTTCGACAGCTTACCACATGCAATAGTTGCATTAAGCAGACACACACACACGCACACACACACATTTCAATACTTTTCTCCTGTAGAAGGTGATCAACTTTATAAGCAGAAAATGAGCAGAATCTACACGAAGTCACGCATAAACCTGAAGACAAATCACTTAGTCCAAGTAATAGAGCCTTGAAAGCCAACGCACTGAGGTAAAGAAAACACATTTTATTTTCAAAATGCATATAAAATGTCGTCGAAAGCTGCCATGTTTCATAATTTAAAAATACTATTCCCAGTTTAAATAAGTTATGAGACGCCATTCAACAAAGAGATTCAGAGTTCTGTCTAACGATGTGATCGCTCACAAAAAATTAGTACAAAAAAGCTGGTGGTGGAATATTTATAGTTATTGACACTTTTGTATCCTGTGAGCTTGTTGAATTAAAAAGTTTGCGTATTGAACAGTTATGCGTAACAATATCGATCAACAAAACGACATTATACATCTACGTTGTATATATTCCACCTGACGCATCGATATTATCATATACTACATGCTGCGACTAAATTGTAGAAATTAACAATATAACTAATCAATTCGAAATTATCTTAATCTCGTGACTTCAATTTTCCTTTTATTAATTGAACCTTAGACGAGGAATTGCATGAAATTTTACCAATGAATATAATGTCGTATGAGAAACGTTTGTTCACTGATAGTACCTACGACTCAAACCTGAGCCAAATACAAAATTGCTTAGATAGAAGGTAAATTTAAGGTAAATCAATCAGCAACTCCTGTTGTTGTTGACGATATTACCATAAATCATATTGGAAATCGAGAATATAAACCAAAAATCTAGTCACAAGAACTCGAGGCCTTTCTACAACTTCAGGAAGGCAGACACGTTTAATCTCCATCATTACCTTGAACGTGTCGAGTGGAGAAACAACTTGATAGCAGCAATATAGAAGAGAATTTAAACAAGTTTTATAAAATCATATATCAAAATAAAAAAGTATTTTTCTCTATAACTCTAAAAACTTGGTAAATGATAATATGCGGTAAAACTTGATAAATACCCACCATTGTATGACGATAAACTAATCAATTTGAAGAACAATAAGGATAAAGGCTATAAAGAAACATTAAAACAATATTCCGAAGATAGTAAGTTTGAATATGCAGAATGTAACCAACATTAAATACAAGATTTACAAACTTATAATAAACACAAAATTAAAAATGATCTAAAGCACTTTTGGAGCTTTTTTTAAGACAAAACGTGAAATAAACGGTTCTCCTGCAATTTTGAGTTTTGACATTCAAAGAAGGGAAATCTTCGGACGCGCAAGTCATATCCAACATGTTCGCTGAGTTTTTTCAATCAAATACGAAAATCCCCACCACGCTAGCGTAAGGAACCTGTCCATTAAAATACCACATATCACAATAAAAGATATAAACAAGGCTCTAAAACATTCGGCGATGGTTGCGATACTTTTTTGAAAGATTACACCAGTTTGAAATGTATAAGACTTTATCATTCCACCCGAAATTAAATTCAGTTTTAAAACATTACGAAGTAAATAAGATGCCACTAAAACGAGTATCAGAGATCAAAGACCTCGGTGTTATTTTCGTGGAAAATATGAGCAGTAACAAATATAAAGAACAATGTGTTGCTAAATCTAATTCTATGTGGGGTTTTATTAAACGATGGACGGGAAATATTTATGACGTGGAGACAATCAAGATTCTGTATTTCGCATACGTGCGGTCGCAATTGGAATATGCTGTTACTGTTTGGTGTCCATTTAATGATACAAACATCAATAAACTAGATGGTATTCAGAAAAAGTTTAACCGTCACTTAATTTGAAAAAGCGGTTGGAAGTATGATCACGAATTACTATACCATGAAAACCTGCAGCGTTTACCACCATATCTGGATGGCTGTAAAATAAACAACATAGCAACTCTGGAAAATAGATGAGACGTTTTAAAGTTTTCGTTTGTTGGTAATATTTTATTAGGTCACATTGACGGACCATCAATACTGAAAATTTACAAATTAAGTACCCAGTAGATATATCTAAGAAGAAATGAGTTCTTGCAAGTTGGTGTCCATAGAACCAACTAAGGTTCGAATGAACCGATTAACATGATGTGCAGAAGCTTTAATCAGATTAATCACCTGTTCGATTTTACTTCTAGCAAGGATACCTTAAAACGAAGATTGAAGCAACACTTTGCTTCCTCCTGATTTTAATTATTATTAATTAATAATATTACGTCAATTTTAATGTCAAGTCGTATTTGTAGACTTATTTATAAATAAATAAAATAAATTAAATAAAATGGCTAAATAGCTATATACATAGCACTATTCCAATTAAACAACTTATTCTAACAAATAGTTCCTATGTAACTCTTGTTCTTAAGTTACTATGGTCATTTGGGTGATTTGCTTAAAATTATTCAGTTTTTAGGTTTTACCATTTCTCTAAACATTGAATGCTAAAAATTAAGATAGTATAGTATTCGTATTAATGAGCAAAATAAATTCTAATTTTTTTTTGTTTTATGTAACACTTTTTAAAATACACCATCCACTATTGCACTCCAGTTATTCAAACCAAACAGTATTTGCCATTTATTACATATCCCTAAGAATATTATGATGGTATAGAATAAAACATAATAAATAACTTCTAGCAATTCTACTCGTTTATAGTAATTTCCGCTACTAAACTGGAGCGAAAGCAATAGTATAATATCTTTTGAGATAGTGTAACGAATCACAATGCTAATAAAACATTTTACGGCGATTGCAACTTTGTTACTCCAAATAATTTAATTGCATAGTGACTATTACGCGATCGATTTTCGCCCGCTAGCCTTCAGGGTGGTCGTGGATGTTCTGTTTGTCAAACTCAGTACTAGACCGCATTAATTCAAAATAATAATCAAAGGAAAGGAACCTTTAGCCATGAACACCTCTCTCTCATCATGAACTTGAATGACTTTATGAGCGAAAGAACAATAAAATTTGCCATAGATATTTTTTTATATTTCGATACTTCACTGTATACTAAAAAATAATCATTAAATCATATAACTCCAAACTAAATTTAATTCAAATTATTACTATTTAAGAAACTTAACTATTAACTAGCTAACTCCTATAAAATAATTATATACATATCAAAAGAAATCTTTTATTATTTATAAAAAAATAATAATAATAAGATGTGACTTAAAGTAATATTATTTAATAAACTCAAATTAAATTACTAAATAATATTTTAAATAATTTAGTTTAAGTTTTGGGTAAATATTAAGATGACTTACTCAGAGTTATTCGTTGTTACTCGTTAAGTTACATAAATTTGTAACTACGAGTTTATGGATACGTGGTATCCATAATTATTGCAGTGAGTTGTATGGTTCAATGTGTTGAATCTTACATGGATCAAACAGTGTGAAATATGTCTATATATAATATATCAATAATTTTATTGATATGACAAAATAGCAAACTAAATAGTAACAAAATACAAACAGTTCTTATTTAGACTCTGGACTAAATAGTATCACAAAGCTTGATTGTTATATACCATAAAAAAATCACGCTACATCGGATAACTATTAACAAATAGCACCTGTTTTATAACTTTTCGTTTATAATTGCATTATATTAATTAGTTTTTAAATAAATATTGTATTTGTAAAATATACCTTCACAAAAACACCAGTTCCTTAATCCATATGATTGACACAAGTATATTCATATGATTTTTATTTTGTAACTCACATGTGGTTAATGGAAACCATAAGTTACGTGGTCATCGTTAAATACTATTTACAACCATAATACTAGCTAGTTATAATTTTTACTATATCTTTTATTATTTTTTGTATCTAGTTTTAATTTTTGTTTACGTTTAATTAATTATGTGATAGATTTGTTTTTAGTTTTACATATTATAATTTAAACGTTTACTTTATTTTAATAATTATGTAAATTATTGTATTAAAAGATACTTATGATTTTTCATAACTAAAACTCTTATCCCCAAAAAAATATTTTCCTACCTCTTAATCAAATCATTTTTCGAATTAATCCCGTTTTCTTCCAATTTAATACCAATTACATGCGATCATCAATAATTTCCAATACATATTTTCAAGGCAGCCAGCTGTTTAACTAATAAAAGGAGAGTGGTGGATATAGAAAAGTGTATTGATTCGTTACAGTGGCTGTTTTCCTGTTATGACTATGTGTTATGTTTTCTTATTTGATTAAGCCCAATTAATGCTGTCTAGTTTTTTACTGCGTCACGTGTTTAAATAAGCTCTATATTTATCACATCTTAAAATGTTCTCCTAAAATATGAATAATGCTAAATGGCTATTGACTAATTAGTCAGAGAAACTAGTTTCTGTGAAAAAAGTAACCAGCTACAGAATTGTGTGAAAATTTTTATTAAAATATTAATGTTTCAGAATTTCAAAACCTTGAGATGATTACATAGTAACAGTATTTGATTAATTTGACACTTTTTAAAATAAAAGTGATTATTATTAAGAACTAGTTTTTTTTTAATTTGAAACAACAGTTCTGGTTTGAGGGCAGACTTGACAATATAACAGTTTAAATTTTGGATCACCAGTTCAATTATCACCATTCAGTAAATATGCATGTCAACTAAACGTCCAGGAGAATACATAAGTTGTGGTAAAGTGCTGGACTTAATTTTAAGACTATTTATATTCTGTTGAATGATTATTCCATTTTTTATAAAGTCATGTCATGCGTATTACTTAATTTATTCAATGTCTCAATGTTCGAATGAAACTTAAAGCTACATTATATATCGAATTATTTGCAATTGTGTTGCATTCGTTTGTACAGAAATATACCGGGATATTATGTTTAACTAAACATATTTTGAAATTCATATAATTGGGCTTTCTGCGCTAATATCCACAGACTATGTACAAAAATAATGTCTTTTAATGTACCTTTGTACATTTTTGGTGTTTTAGACAAATATTATTTCCTCTTCCTTAATATTTTCTTAAGAAAATTCTTTGAAACACAAACATATAGTCGTTAAAAAGTGTACAATTTTTTTTTATAAAAAAGTAAATTTAATTTTCTTTTTATTGTACACTTCTCAATAAAGTACGAATGAGCAAACAACAAAAAATCTTTTTTTTTTCAGAAAAATTAAAATTGTCAAATAAAAAAAGCAAACATAATCATTTTTCGCTTTTTTTCGTTCGTTGTTGACTTAAAAAAAATTAAAAAGTTTTTTAATTTTTTATGTCACACAATGATGTTTTAGAAAATGACGGTAAGTAATATTATAACTGTAAACCAGTATAAAGTATGTAAGTTGGTGATACGTTTTTCGGTGTATTGTTTGACATTGATTTAATGGAATTATTATTTTCACTTTATTTATATATTTTCTAAAAACGCAAAAACAGATTAATTTTTTATACAGCATTTTGATATTTTATTATAGGAAACTCATTTTGTACGAGTAAGTATGTTAAATAAAATTAGAAAATTGAAAAACTGTGATTTGATCCGTAATGAATGACTTTACTTTGAGTATAACTTACTTGGCTCGTTAGATTGTGGTCAATTGTTCTATTATGTTTCCGTCAATTGTTATGCTTGTATTCATGTACGATTGGTTCGACGTTTTAATGTTTCCAATCAAAAATACAACCTACCTCATTCCCGAAATAAGACAATATGAAGAAATGGAAGCAAAATGAAAAAACTTATGATATGAAACGTTTACTTCATATGTGTTATTGACGATCAGTTGACGATCCATCAGGTAGATTGGTGTCACTCTCACTCGAGTTCAATTCCCGGTGGTCGAATTCACAATTTGGTATTTTAGTGTAATTGTGTGAATGTGGGTTAGACCGTTAGCGCTAGTGGGTATTGAGAGCTCGAATACTTTCCACCTTCTTTAATTATTATTCAACCACGCAAGTCGCTTATATTTAATTGCAGCCAACATGATTGACTCATGGACTGGATATTATTTTTCAACTTCAAGAATACTCATTCATAAATTAAATTTTTTTAATAAAAATAAATAGTTTTATTTATTACTCATTCTTAAGTTAGAAATACACATCATCTTGTCATAAACCTTTTATATAAATAGCTTTTATATTACAGGATCCAGCATAACCTGTTTTAATGTTTTATCATTAATATACTTAATCATTAAATAAAGCATATTAAAAGCTGTAATAATTCAAAATTTTAATGATGAATCTAGAAAAAACTAAATTACTCTGTCCAGTGTTGAAATACTAACTATTATCTTTGTTGTGCGTCTGTAATCTGTTTAAATCATATCATCATTATAACTACCCTATTTTAATATGGGCTTGTATGATATGCAGAAAAGGTGAACGGTAAACCTGACCGTCCTATAGAACATTCTTAATGCTTAGTTCAATAATTACACCAGTTTTTCTGGTATAATACATAAAAACGTACATTTACATCTATTGTTCTCTATTTATTTCTATTCAAAAATAACACTTCTCAAAACATCAGTGATTTACAACGTGATTCTATCGGTAATAATCCTATCAGAACTTTTAACACAACTGAATTAATTCAATTATTGTTTGATTGTTTAAGTCTAGCTTATTGTTTGATTGTTTAAGATTGGATGGGGATTGCTTGATCGGTGGTCTTGACTGAAAATTTTATTTTACTTTAATGAGCGGCTACTTTGCTGTATAATAATTCTATTACAACCTTTAAAACTTTCTGAAACGGATGGCCGCTTTGGTGATTTCTTTCATTGATTTGTAGTGTGTTATATAAGAAATGAGTATTGTGTGAATGTTCTTAAAACGGACATAAAGTGAGGATACGTAATGGAATGAAATGAATGATCGGGTTAGCTAAATATGGCTGTACTAAACTATTTAATTGTTGAGGCAATACGAAACATATGATGAATTTAGAATGGTCTTAACCTATTCAACTTACAATAATAACAAAACTAACTAAGTCAAATCTCAATTTGAAAATAATTATACTAACAATATATAATAATTTACTAATAATGTAGTTAGCAATAATTCTGCTGTGCATTATCACATTAGTCGTTTCTGTGATTAACATTCCTTTGCCTAAACCTTATATGTTAAGATGCAGGCAGGGACGGGGCGCACATAATTTTGGATGAATTCTCAGATATCTATTTGGAACTCTGTTGAATGTACTCCAGGAATGTGGTAACATACCTATGATCACCGTAACTGGTTGGCTTGTACTTCTCCTATTTTATCATATCATATATTATATTAGAATAATTTTAGTATATGAAAATTTTCAAGCTCCGTAGTTTAAAATAAGACATACCAAATGAATTATTGACCAGATTTGAGCATGCATTTCGGTAAGCATTCTTTTAAAAAATTATGTTTATTTAATATTTTTATAATATTATCCATCAAACATTGTGATAAATTAAAAAAATGGTTTTTAAAAAATGTGTTGAAAATGCAATTTACCATATGTTGGTTGATCTACATATTAGGAATTGATTTGATTTGCTAAAATAGTTTTTTTTTATAATTACTAGTTGTTATTTTTTAACGAAACGCTTTATATTATTGTTGATTTGGTTTTTATTATCATCAATCAAATATAATGTTGGGCAACTTTTGCTTTATATTTTCTATGATAATAATTTTTTATTGATAGTTTGGTGTAATTTAGGTATATAAATGCTTAAGATTCACAAAATTTAGTATTTTATGATTAAATACATTTGTATTTATAGAAATTGTATATACTGTTAGATATCGCCTCAGCTGATATCTATGTTTATTTAAATTATCTGAGCTTACCACGGGTGGGGGCTAATGCCAGAATGAAATAATATTGAGCACAGTTCAAACATTACTAATTTCTTAATAATTACACTAACAACATGAAATATAATTGTAATATAAATTTTGAAAATTGCTAATAAGCATTTTACACAGTTAGTATATTTTTTATGTCATAGTATATTTTAATGTAATTGAAATTTAATCTTAAGCTAATTATAAATATTATTGCAAACTTCCGTGGATTGTCAGCATAAAATCGGTTCATATCGAACATATACAAAATCAATATATGATGGATCCTTTACAAAACGTTAATTATTGAAAGAAATTATAAACAGAAGCGTAATAATTATTTTTCACATAAGGGTGAGTAAATATTATTCTGCGAAAAAATACAAGCTCATACCAGAGTGCTTCTCGCCGATGTCTTATATATAGAATACTTTTATTCAACAGTTATTTGTTTTACATATGAAAATTTAATTTCAGTTGATATTTTTGACAATTTTTAAATTTAAGTCGGATAAAAGCGTCGAAATTTCGGTATTAAACAAACATTGATTGACTTATCCTTCATCCTCGTGGAGGATGGCCAAAGAACAAAGTGGTAGAATAAGTTTTAGATACCAAAATATAATTTACATTTTTCAAACATAGACATGACAACACTTTATGTACTGCAGAACATTTCGCACGGTACCGCAACCCCCATGTTCGAAAAAACATCACGAGGTAAATTTAACTCGGGCTTTTTCGTTTTTGGACTTTCGCTAGATCATATCCTTTTAACAAAAGTGGAAAACTAATCTTAAATAAAATAATTATAATGAAATAAATAACTAATTAAATAATTAAATGAATTGTTGTAAATAAATAATTTAATAAAAAATAAATTAATAGTTATCAATAAATAATTAATGAATAGTTATTAAGAAATAATAAATGAAAAGTGATAATGACCTATATTTTGGGTAATATACAAACAAAATAAATAAATAGTTCCAGTTTAAATTAAAGACACTTGTTATATTATAGTTTGGGGTTTTGAAATTAAGCGTGGGTGCTGCGTTTCATTTAAGACACTCGCGGCATACCTCCAATTGGAGGATCTTCATATCATTGCCCGTGTTTACAACTTTTTGTTTTCTCTATTAAACCATATAAAACCAACTGAGCCGAAGCGGTTCATCAATACAAATTGCAAAGCCTTTGCGACATCGTTCGTAAACTTACTCTTCAGTATTGAAAAGTAAGTCGTAGCGTAGTTATAGGTAATGTCTTTGTCTCACATAAAACCTTACATATAAATCATGAACTAACAATATATATGTATATATATATATATATATATATATATATATATATATATATATATATATATATATATATATGTATATATATATATATGTATATATATATATATATGTATATATATATATATATATATATATATATATATATATATATATATATATATATATATATATATATATATATATATTTATATATATGTATATATATATATATATATATATATATATATATATATATATATATATATATTATACATATATAATATATATATTATATATAAATATATATATATATATATATATATATATATATATATATATATATATATATATATATATATATATATATATATATATATATATATATATATATATATATATGTATATATGTGTGTGTGTGTGTGTTTATATATATATATATATATGTCTATATATATATATATATATATATATATATATATATATATATATATATATATATATATATATGTATATGTGTGTGTGTGTGTGTTTATATATATATATATATATATATATATATATATATATATATATATATATATATATATATATATATATATGTCTATATATATATATATATATATAGACATATATATTCGTAATTAACCGTGCTAGAAAACTTACGTTTTTTCCAACACTTGAATTTACATTTATATATTTTGCATTTTATAACTTACTAAGGTTGTATGTAAATATATCTGGAAAATATATAACCTGAAGTTTTTATCATAAATCTAAGTCAAATGAAGAAAGCTAACAAATGAAATAACATAAAATGAAAATGATTGAAAATGAAAAATATTTTCCACTTACGCTTAATCAAAATAAAAATTTCAGTTATATAATGGAATATAACTTATTGGAAAAATATACATATACATAAATATACAAAACTAACAGAATAATATTGTTATTTTCTATCAATGTTCCTTACAATCAATGTAAGGTAGAGGATTTCGGATTTTGGTGGTAGCAAGATAACTACGCAAAGGTTACATTTATATATCTTAACAATTAAGAGAAATATCATATATCAAAATCATTTTTATTTATCAGAACCTATTTTGTCTTCAATTGCATGCAGTGGTTAAAATTACATTACCTGTGTATGTATTACATTAGCTGTGTATGGCTGTTAAGCTATTTTTCACTTTATAGGCATAGCTAAAAACTATAATGTTATTTCTTACAGCCTAATATGCTTAGACAAGGACAGATGAAAAGTAGCAAACATTCAGATGCATAAAGCATATAAATGTGCTTGACCAGACACATATAAAGTTAAAGATAAAACGACGTATTCTAGCAAATATGCTAATTATATATTCAAATACCAAAATTTATGTTCCGGTTTAATAATTTTTCTTTAAAATTTTTTTATTTGACCATGAAATATGCAATTTAATATTTTTTAACTTAATTATTATTGCTAAACTTAAATAACAATATGGTCTGCCAAACTCAATATAAATTGGTAATGTTATTCAAATTTTCATGCATATTATAACTAAACCCAAAGTGAAATTTTAATATAAAATTATAATCCATCAATAAATTTAAAATGACTAAAAGAAACGAGCTTCTTTCCATAAAACGCATCCGTGTTTAGTGTATTTACTTAAAAAAAATATTTAAAACTAGCTCCCTAATCGTTTTATATATTTCTTGTTATCAATGATTAAACTTTGCATTGTTTCCTCTCAATGGTTTCCTTTACTCATACGATCCAATTTATTATTTAAATTCATTCATTGTTTGTATTTACTTCTTAACACTTGATCATTGTTCGTTCTAAGCAATATTATCAGTTCAATCGTTATATATTTTATGATTTTTATATATTTTTCACTTGGCCTTGCTTATGTTTGTCCAAATATTGTTAGTGTTGGAACTAGTTTTCCTACTTTATTTTAATTATTTAACCTATTTTCTTTCTTCTCGTTAATGCATTCCACCACTTTTGTTAGCTGTTCGATATACTTTTAAGTTAAAATTTTTATCATTAAAATGGATGAACTTATCTAGTTAAAGACAAACTGGATAAGTTCATCCATAATAAACAAAGTGCTGTGTGCAAAAACACTCCCAATAATAGTCAGGAAACGATCAGGATCGCTCGTTATCCAAAAGAAGTGAGAGAACTTTTTAACAATTAAAAAAAAGCTCGAAAGAATTGGCAAAAACATCGAAACCCGGAACATAAGAGGGTATTTAACCATTTGTGTAACAAATTAAAATATCTAGTAAAAGATATTAAAAATCATTCAGTTAGTAAATGCCTTAGCACTCTGACTGGTCAAAATGATACTGATTATTGAAATTAACTAAGAATCTTAAAAGACCACAACTTCAGGTTCCTTTAATTACAAATCAAGGAAAGTGGGCACAGAATACTAAACAAAAAGCATACTTGATTGCAAATAACCTTGAAGAACATTCCAACCTAAGCCGAAGCAAACGGAATAAAAAAGTATTACTTTGATAAATAACCAGGATTAAATAAAAACTACACCTGTCACATTGAAAGAACCAAAATAAAAATCAAGAATAATTTGAATGCGCATAACGCTTCAGGACATGATCTTTTAACGGGTCAGATGTTAAAAGTGTTACCAGAGAAAGAGTTGACGAAACTATATATTTATATAACTATGTATTTTAACTTTATATTTTATATAGTTATATATAGGGAATAAGATTCCTATATATATTTAATGCAGCAATCTTATACCCTCGTTAAATGCTAAACTTAGGTAGAAGTAACACATAAAAAAAAAGAGAGATGAACTAAACATATAATTTAGAAAAATGTATTGATTCTTTAGGGAGACAATCTAAACTAGCGATTCACAACAAAACGCGGTTGTAGAAATAAATTCTGAAACCTGTATGGACATATGGTAGACAACTCTAGGACTGTGACAAGACGATTATCAAAATCATACAAACAGTGCAAAATAAATTTTTTCGATGTATTGTTAATGAACCGTAGTATATTCAAAACGACAATCTCCATCGACATCTAAAGACCGAGTTTGTCTCGGATGAAATTAAGGATAATGCAAAAAAGCACCTAAAATATCTACATCAACATGAAAATCTGGTCATACGCTGTATGCTGACTACTACTCCAACAAGAAGACTGCAAAGAACCAAAACACTGGACTTATCGCGACCAGGAGAAAAATTACACGGAAGAGTTACACGAAACTAGAGCTAATCATGTGATTACGCCGACTTATCAATATACTTTTTTATGCAATGTATATTACTAAATGGGTATAAGACTCAGTTGTAATATTACAAACAAGGACTAAAATTTCCATAACGCACAGAATTGATGCACTAACATATCACAAAATTTATTAAAATATGTTTACAATATGTTTGATTTTATTAATTTTACTGAACCAATGTTTAGGTGTAGATTTGTAATGAAGAAACGAATAAATTTAAATTTAGCACAAATTTATGAAAATGATAATATTATTATGACTAATATACAATATCAATACAATTTTAGTGAATTTCATAAAAATATGAAACCTATAATAATGTTTGAATTATAATTATGTTCAAGGTCCATCTCAAATAAAACCAAAATACACCCCGAAGCAATTCATTTTTAACCTAATGTTGATTTAATTTTTGCATGTTATTCTGACTTTTCTAAGAAGAATGATAATAAAATAAATCCCTATTACAACACGATAAATATGTTTTGACAAAATTTCTCTAATTTGGTATACTCGTATATTCTGATCCTTATTTTAGTCAAACATCTTCAGTTATACGAGTAAATTATTTTCAACATCAAAAAGAAGCAAAAATAATAAAATTTTGTTTCTAAGCTTAGCAATTTTAATGTGAAGTATTTTTAACATGTTCCTATACAGCTACGTAATTACGATAAGCAATTAATAATTAATTCAGCATAGCGATTATGTACAAATTTTAACTAAATTTTTTAGCTCAAATTCGATATACTGTTAGTTTTATTTTTATAGAAAACTGAATGCAACCAAAACTGCTTTACACTATTTTCGTGTATGTAACCAATAATAAAAAATTCGATTAAATATGAAAACTTTTAGATGTACGATGTGAATAAAAAAAAACATTAAAATAAAATAATTGAATTTCAAATATATTGTGTTTTTATTATATGTATATACCTGTAAAGTTAATAAATTAATTTTTTTTCACGGTTTTTACAGGCCATTCTTGGCCCGTACCGTGTCAAGAATCTGACTCCATCGGTTTCGATCACGAGCTAGCATTTTACTGTTGCAAGCAACCAGAATTTGCCTACCAAAAAGCGGCTCTCCCTTCAAATATCGCTGCATCATTCGGTGTGGATCAGCACGCAGAACGTGACCGAGCCAGCGTTCTGGCTGTTCTTTGATTCATGCACCATATCAGGAATTTGTATTAAATTCCTGATCTCGTGATTGAACAGAATCGGAGTGACTGCACGTTCCACGTGCCGATCCTGATTCTCGTTTACGGGTACCTAAGCGGGGGTCATTATTTTTTTGGCGGTATCCGATTTTTTTTGGTTGTTGACATTTTTAACAATTTTGATATTTTACGGATGCGGGTCGTCAGCCCAGCGATCCAACCAGATTTAGTCGCCTCTTACAACAAACTCTGGATACTGTGGTGGTATTCTATGGGTCTCATGTTTCGTTTATAAAATTTACGAAACATGAATGCCCCCACCCACAGGGCGATGAATTATTTTTTGAATGATAAACGCTTATTGCCTTGTAATTAGTAAACAAGACATCGCTAAGTAAGAACCACGTACGTTGCTACAATACAAAAAATTGAGCCTAATCTACGATAAAATATGTTAACAAAATAAAAGCGGTAACAAAAAAAATCGGAAGTAAAGCCGGATACAGCTCCGTATTCCGTACTGCACTCGAAGTTTATTCATCAATGGCACAACAACAAATATATTATTTTTCACAAAAAAAATCAACTTTATTTCAATTAAAATGGTAATAGCGATAAAGTTGAAAATATGTTTTACATAATTAAACTAAATTTTCTCCAATTAATAACTTATAGCTTAATCAACAAAATAACTTAAATTTATTTTCTATTTCTTTAGATTTATTATAATTATTATAATAAATCTAAATCTAATTTTTTTGGTCTTTTCGATCTCGTAATTTCAATCCGAATCCCCAATTTTTGTCACATCATCATCCACCTCAAGTTTTTCCGCATTTTTTTCTAAGCAATTTTACTTTTCTGTAAAACCAGAAATGTATACGTCAATCAGTTACTTTCAATACTCACAATAAAAAATACAAAACCGGGTGACCATTTACTAATGACCGAGTATATAATAAATTTTCAGTGCTGGGAACGATGCATATCACGAGCGACGTTTCAAATGTGGGGAAGACCCACACCCGAGAAAAGTCTCACATAGCCGGCTCAGATTCAAAATGTAATTACACATCCGTTTTACAAAAAGTTATTATTATAATTATTTGAACCTTATTGATAACAAAGATTAACATGTCCGACGATAGTTGGATGACCATTTTTCTTATACTAAGCATATTTATCAAGCGTGAATATCTTTCGAGTGGAAAGTACCTAATGATTTGCCAGACAGGTTTTTTAAGTTGTAAGAAAGATTACCACATTTCGCGTCGATTATAGCAGGTTCAAATTTAGCTTCGTGCTTAGCCGAGAAGCTTGATGACGTTACTATGTACTTTATTGATGACGTTACTATGTGCAAAACAATCTTACAAAAACAGGTTGGCCGAATTTGAACTGTCGCAGTCTACTTCTGAGATTATATTGCTGTGTGGCGTGATTGTGGGCAACCTTCAAGTAGTGGACAATTTTGTCTTGGTACCCATTTAGCCTATCAGGTTTAGAAAAAACACACCCTTCATTTGCCTCACCATCAAATAATAGTGTCCGTAATCGATATTCAGACCCGTGAAGCGACATGTGTTGCTCGAACACAAAATAATTGGGTAAACAATGGATTGCATCATGGGCAACATTTCGAAGGGTGGCTGAGACTTCTTGCTAGTGAACATCGCATTCATTATGTATTTGATCCTCAAGATACGATCGAAGGGCAGCCAATAAGGTACGATTTACGCGCTCAGAGGCTTTACTCTGTGGCGAGTAAACTGGAGTACGGATATGAGTTACACCATATTTGGCTAGTAAACCTTGGACAAGGATGGAAACGAATAGTTTGCCGTTATCAGTAGTAATAAGCTTTGAGACGGGAAAAAGTAGAAAAACTTCATTCTCAATAAACGAACATAAAAGCAATGCGGACGCTTCTCGCAACGGTTTTACCAATACAAATTTTGAAAAATGGTCAAAGACGATTCCTATGTAAACATTCCCACGGAATGGCATGATCTCGGATATGGCCCGAGAAAGTCCACAAATAATCTTTGAAACGGCTTTGTAGATTCAATGGCTGCACCCATAGGAGGCCGTTTGGAGAAATTAACTGCCTTATTCATTTTACAGATCGTACAACCCGCAACAAATTCTTTCACTTGTTGAGCCATTCGAGGCCAATAGAACTGCAGTTGTACTCTCTCTAAGGTCGTATTGCTTCCTAAGTGGGCTGATGTAAGTGGCCCATGTGCCCGAAAGATTAAACCATGCATCAGAGAAAAAGGCACAGCTAATTTTCATATAGGAAGGTCCGTGTCTATATAATGGGTACCATATGCGGGACATATCAACAACTTATCTTCATGGATACGGAGATTGGTCTGAAAGCCTTTGGTCTGCTTAACTTTATCGATTTGGTTGACGTACTCAGCTTCCTTGGAGGCGGGAGAAGCGAGATCAATAGACAAAATAAACAACTCACCTTTAACACTAAAGCTATCTAAGCAGGACTGAATAATCGAAGTATCTTCAAGTTGGCCTATCGTCAATCTATTTTGTTTCTCGGTATAATTATTGCACTCCTGAGCAATTGTTTGAATTTCGTTGATTGAGCCTTTACGATAGCAGATTTGAAAGTCGAAGGCTTGTAATTCAAATCGTTTTGGCTCATCAACCACCGCAAACTGTCATGATCCTTGTAGATTACAAAAAGATATCCTTCGATGTAAGGCTTGAATTTGGACGCTCAATACCGCGGCGTAGCATTCCAATTCCGTAACCGAATAATTCCTTTGAGCGGAATTAAGTTTATAAGAGACATACTCAATCGGTCGTTCATTTCCTTCAGAATCAGTTTGGAAGAAGACACTTCCTACGCCCGCGGTACTATGGTCAAATTTTTATTTGATTGAATTTAAACGAGGAATTCTAAATATGAATTTCAACAATTTATTTTGTTAACTTAATGACCGATCATAGACCTACTACACCAACCAAACGATGGTTTTATTGTATTTTTCTTTTTAGTACATTTATACTATATAATCTCCTATGCAGGCCCTGTAGGTGGGGACATTCTTGTAGCGCAACAAAAAGCTCGAAGGCATTAAAGTGGAGACCATGTGTCCGAAGGGTATACGTTACTACACAGTGCAGATGACCTAGGAAATCTTGGAGTTGGATTTCATGTTAAACTTCCAAGCAGTCGATGATCAAATGTGTATAAGCTTCGCTTGCACACACTGAAAAAAATATGCCACATAAATTTAATAAGGTAACCATATGGATATAAAAATATGATTTCATATTATAGATTCCTAGAATTAAATGAAAACTCCTCTTAATGTTACATTTTTTTCTTATTATTTTAAATAGAAAAAACGACTTATTATTTTAATAGTTTTTCTAATAGATGATTTCTGATTAACCATTTATCAAAATATGGTTTTCTTATTATATTAAATCAGAAATCCAATTAATTCTTTATTACTGCGCAATATTTGCATAGTAAATGGATTTCCTTATAGATTTAAATAGGCTGGCATATAATAAATAGTATATTCGGAGGTAATCGGAATATGATCGTACATCAAAAACACAAATTTATAAATCATCATTACAGAGTTTTATTTATGTGGTTTGAACGTGTTCAATTGTGTATATAGTAGTGAATTTGTGTTTAAAAAATTAATTTAAATTGGGTACAATTAATTTTTTTTATTTAAATAACGATGGATGATGCTAATTCCACATTTATTTTTATCAATGGTGCCGAAATGGAGCCCGATTTAAAAGAATTGCTGGAACAGTGGGAAATCACAGAAGGGTTATGTATGATTTTTTATATGTTTTGGTATAACTAAATTAAATCATTTACGTCCAATGAAGTTATCAGATATCGATGATCTTTTTGGAAAAATAAATAATGATTACTTTGGCGAGAAATTAATTTTGAAATCAAATTTACGAAAATGGCGGGGTAAGAACAGGTACAAATATATAAATATTATAACACAATCAGTGATAAATTGTAATATCAATTAATTTTGAAAATGATCTTTATATTGTGTTAATATAATTTTCATTTTTTAAGATTTAATTGCGACAAAAACAAGGATTAAAAATAATTTCAGTCCATGGAATATAATAATTGAGAATTGGACGAAAACATCTTTGCTAAGAATCACTGAATTAAAATGTATGGGAGCGAGTTATTAGCAGATTGGCCCTTGTATAAAAATCATGATAGCCACCAGTTGTTCCCATTACTAAATAATAATGAAATTTTTATTATTATATTTTATGATTGGTTTTATTAGATAGATATTGATTTTGAAACGTTCTTTCCTAAAAAGCAACTTTTGTTGCTAAATGGTTTTAATTCATTAAACTCTAAAATTTTAAAACTATATGCAGATGAAATCAAGGACAAAAAAGCACTTGAGCATGCAGTTAATGCCAATCAATTAAATCCAGGTAAAAATTATAGATGAACTTTAAATATATTTTGTACAAAACAATTTTATTTCAGAATAACGTTACTGTATGCTAATTCTACTCCTTCATGCCGTTCTTCAACCGTTAAGAATTAATAGGGACCATAAACCTACAATTTTAGATGCGCAAGAAGATTTCTTTATTCATCCAAAATTATTGCTGTTGGGTCTGATCTGTATAACTTAACAGAATTTTATATTTACTGCCATTGAGTACGATACAGTACGTTAAGTTTCATTCGTTGCACTGATATAGTAATAAAATTAAGCTATGTTTTTAACACAAAATATTCTGAAATAAGCAAATTAGCATACATTTTTTTAGAACAATTCTTTTTCAAGCTTTGGACTATCCTTTGATTTGTATTTCCAATCTCATTTATTGTGAGTCCTCACTTTTTGACTATGGACGGTCGAATTAATTTGGATCTTATTTCTCAATTTACGATAAATTACACAGTCTTCTGGGATGATTTGCAAAATTCTGGAATGGGATGAAATTAGTGTTACCTGATGAACATTTAATTATTTAGTTGGATGAAATCCTGCGATAACTTAACATGGTGATTGTATTATAGTTGGAAAGGAAACAGAAAAATTTAAATTATTGGACTTTGAACATATTGATGGCTCTCCTGTACATTTTAACTTAATAAATAATGGGCTTGAGCTATTAAAATTAAAGTTATATTGATAAATATTGAATTAATGTATTGTATATAATGTTTATTTTTAATTTTAGTTTTTAAAATATTTATGTATACACATTATGTGAACTCTAAATAAATAATAATGAAATTCATATTATTGGTTTGTCTCGATATTACGATTTTTTATTTTTACCTCAGAAAAACGATGAAAATTAGAAGAACACGCAACTAAAAATAAACAGATTGATACAATCAATCTAATAAGATATTCTTTGAATTTGAATCGTTGGTCGTTTTAAAATAATAAGAATTCCATTTATTTATAATTTGCATAAATAAATGGAATTCTTATTACACTTAAAACGATGTCAAATGAAATTATCAAAAAGAAATCATTTTACCTTAATGTGGATTTCATATTAAATTTTAAATAGATTTTCCTTTTTGTTTTAATTAGCTACTCTTTATGGATGAAAACCATAAAGAAATCTTCTTGAACTTGTTCGAAATAATGTGCCAAATTTTTCTGTGTGCATGAGATTAGCCAACCTGTCAATTGTCTGTGTACATGCTCCCACTGATGTAAGCCAATCCTAAGATAATGACTCGTTTTACAATAATTTGGATAACCTGATAGGCTCTATTCGACTTTTGTAATAGTATAGGTCCGTAATCCCGACATGAAACTGCGAGAATGGGGAAAAATGATGTACTTTGCGATCGTTAATGATCTCAAAGTGGCAAGTAAATTCTTTCGTCTTAAAAATATCCACTTGGAAACGTGGACACATCCACGTAAAACATCCCGAAGCCAAATTGACCATGTGTTGATTTCCAAAGGCCGGGCTCGAGTTGTCCAAGACGTGAGATCGTATCGGTCGTCAACCAAATTCGTAGGCATTGACCATTATCTAGTCACTGCAAAGCTACGTTGCACTTTTAGTATAAGTCAGGGAAAACAGAAGAATATTCTACATGATTCTTCTGTGAGATTAAACTACCACTCTGATGAAATAAACAGTGTTTGGGAAATATTGAACACCTCGGTTGTCGATGCTGCCTAGCACATTCTCGGTATAGTGAAAACTAAGCCCGGTTGGTTTGATCCGGAATGTCGTCTTGCTGTTATGTAACGAAATATAGTGCAGACTCGGTTTACCATCGGGAGAAGAAATAAAGAGGTCCTTGTTAGAAGCACAGTTTAGTGGATTTGTAGACAGAAGAAGCGCAAATGGAAGGCTCAGGTCTTAAGAGTACAAGAACTCTGTAAGCACCGCAATTAGCATAGTTTCTTTAAAGGAATCATCGGATTGCAGCTAACCTTAAGGTCTCGGTCAACGGCCATTCAGGATAGACACATCTTTGTTAACGTCTATGTGGTATTCGATACATAGCGTGAGCATTTTTCTAGTGTAGGAGAGGATATGGCACGTTCATGACACATACGGAGTTCATTTCAATCACGAGATCAGGAATTTAATGGGAATTACTGATATCGTGCATGAAATCAAAGAATACGCTTTCTCGGTCACGCTCAACGTAAGTTGCTGTCGGCGACGATGACTCCACGAAATAGAGACTGATCTGGCATCTTCTACCACTCAAAAGAAAGAATTGGGTTGTGACTCAATTCTTCTGCTTGGTTTTCAAATTACAAACCATTTAAAATGGAATGAACGCATTATATAGCATTGGCCAAATCGGCTCCACGTAAACTCGAGTTCCTCAATAGATGCAGACGGTGTTTTAAATCGCATCAGGTTCTCCAGATATGTATATAAAATCTTTATTAGACCATGTATAGAATATTGGTTTGAAGTGGAGCATTTGGCACTGCTCTCCAGTGGCTGGTTTGACTGACGAAAGATCTGGCGTTGAAAAAAATTTTTTTTGTTTGATTTTGTCATTTCTCGCATTATATAAAATAATTTTTTTGATAGAAACCCTACAGCACCGCAGAGATGTAGAACTCTGCTTGGTCTAAAGATTAATAAATGGTAAATGTTCTGCAGAATTAAATCAGAAAATACCACCATTTGTTACGCCAGGTCAAGTAACACGAAAAACCGTTAATGAGCATAGGTTTACGGTGAATAGCCAAAACCTCGAACTGAATGTGCAAAGCGCGAATTCATTTATCGAACATCTAGGAAGTTGAATTCGTAATCCGGTTTTCAGTTTCCGTTTGAGTATAAAATGCTCAAGTATAAGGCAGCTATCAACCTTTATTTGAAGGATCGCGCGTTGCGTCAGTCTAAAAGTCCGCCCTGTACCCGATTAAAGCTAAATTTAAAAAAAAATTATTGAGTTGGAAAAATCATATCTTATATTATTTTTAGATGTTAGTGGCTCACTGTATTGAATTTTAACCAAATCTCATATGAAGATGTTATAGGATCACAAGGTAAAACTACCAAAGTCGACTTTACCAAATATAATTGTTCTGTTTTTCATAGTGCAATTATTATTTGAGAAAAACTTAACACGAATATTTCATTTAAAAAAATTTAAAATAATTCTATTTAATCGTGATAACTATTTTCTGTAAATTCAATTTTTTTTAAAAATCAGTATTTATACGTTATTCGGTTGTCTTGAATAATGGAGAAAATTAACGTTAGCAGTTTTAACTTAATTGATAATACATAATTGATAAGATTTTGCAATAAATATCAAGCCGAAGATAAGTGATCATCAAATTATTGTTTGGTTCATTGGTTTGCTCACAATTATTCTAAAAACATAAATACCGTAAAACAAACACGTTATTTGGGCATTTGCTAAAACGTCATAATACTATTAACAAGTAACTGTTATTTGATTGGTCAAAAATCTTCAAGAATATAAATATTTCGGAAACATAATCATTATAATAATACTGTTAAAATAATCTTTATAAGAAGAACACATAATCATAATCGTGTTTAGAATATTTGAAATAGAATAATCGAACATACATAAGTATAGACATAGGACGAGAGAAAAACCAGCTATACATTTCAACTTTCACTTCTGTTAACTTTCGATTTCCCACGATACTTTTATTTATTTTCCACATACCAATAATACTTGTACAGTCGTATCCATGTATTTTGGAAAAACTGAAATTTTCATTCGTTACAAAAAAAAACAATACCCAAATTATTTTTTATTTGTGAATTAACTCTATCTGTTTTACATATTTCGAATTATTTGCTGCTATTTTGTGTTCTTTCTATGGTGGAATTTTAAATATTTAATTTTGCGTTATATTTTTGTTTGTTAAAGTTTCCAGGGAATTAACGAAAAGAAAATTTAAAATTCCAACAAAACACACGAACTCATGTAAAAAAACAAAATAAAAAACCCACAATCAAATCACGAAAAAGGATTGTTCTGATCATTTAAAATTTTGATTATTTGCGTCATATATTTTTATTGTAAATTCAAATTTTATGATTTTTGTCATCGTGTAATGATTGTGATTCGTGGTCTAGTAAAAAATTAACAATATATATATTTTAGTTAGTATTATTTTACATAATATTATGGTGACACTGAGATTTAATCAAATTAATGGAAAACTCGCTTGTGAAAATTTAAATTTATAATTGAGTCATGTTCTAGGAATTTTTTTAAATAAACTTTTACGCTAACATAATATTTTTTCGTGAAATGGAAACAAATTGGAATATTAAAGAACATTTTATAGAAAACTACCTTTGGGAAATAAATTTTTGAAACATATACTTGTTTGGTATACATTTACTAGTTTATTTATAATACTTTATGCATATATTGCACACGGTCAAAAACGAGTTTCGAAATTACTTGTGAATGTGATGTTGGTAAAGTTTAATCTTACCTCTAGTTAATGTAATTTAACGTTAATAAAAAGGAGTTAGTAATTTTTCTTTTTCTTCTAGTAGGAGTTCATATTACGAAGAGATAGCCAAGCAGACACCATGACCAAGTAGGATTAGTTCAGCGTGAAGAGGATTTTCCTCAGGATCCTTTTTTCGTTCGTCGTTAAATTCTAGAAACTAGAATCGTTGATAAGCAGTCTTATTGTGTTTGTATATAAGTTTAAATGGTAGCGATATTTAGGATGATATGAGTAATTTCCCAACTTGACCATGTGTTGATAAACAAACTTGTGCATTTTATATTTCAACGGAAACTGAAAACCGACCACGAATTCCACTTCTTAGATGTTCGATGAATAAATTCGCGCTTTGCAGTTTCAGTTCGAGGTTTCTCAACTGTACAGTAAATCTATGCGCATTAATCGTTCCTCGTTTTACCCGTCCTGGCGTAACAAATGGTGGTACTTTCTCTGTTAATTCTGCAGAACATCTACCATTTATTAATAAAGAACACGCATAGTTCTACAACATCTCTGCGGTGCTGTAGGTTGTCTAGATCTTTCGTAAATCTGGAGTTTCGTATTATTCGTATGGCACGCCGCTGAACTATATCCAGCAACTGAAGAGCAGTGCCGTATGCTCCAACCCGAACCTGACAGCAATATTCTAAACACGGTCGAATAAAGGTTTTATATATCTGGAGAACCTGATGCGATTTAAAAAACCGTCTGCATCTATTGAGGAACCCGAGTTTACGTAAAGCTGATTTGGCCAATGCGATAATGTGTTCATTCCATTTTAAATTGTTGCTAAGCAGACGAATTGAGTCAAAACTCACGAGGACGTGTCCTTTTACCACAAAATGGTATTCATTGTGAATACTTTTACACGATAATGTGCATATTTGTGTTTTTTCTCGTTAAATTTGATCTGATTTTTAACTCCCCACTCAAATATTGTACTCAAAGCGGAATTAAGCGAAGTGACAATTTGCAGCGATTTAACTGTGAAAGAGTAGGCTTGACCTCGAATGAAATAAAAGAGTGCAATGTTGCATCATCGGCAAAACTGTGGATAGGGTTAACAGTGTTATCCAACAAGTCATTAATGTATAACAAAAACAAAGTTGGTGACGAAACTTATCCTGGAGGGACTCCGGCGTTTGGGGAGTTAGTAGTTGATGATCTCCCATTTAGTGTGTTAAATGGCAGATCATCAACAACTAACGTTGATCTTTCGGTCTTTGAGAAAGCTTTTTATCCACTTGATGTTCATCGAATCTAAGCCGTATGCCACAAGTTTACAAATGAGATTCTCATGCCAAACCTTGTCAAAAGCCTTGGATATATTCAAGGCGATTGCAAAGGCTTCTCCGTGTTGCTCAAGGGCGAGATTCTATTTGTTTGTAACATATGTCAAAAGATCGGTTGTGGAGCGGCTTTCACGGAAGCCATATTGTTTATCTGAAATTATTTTATTAATCTAAAGATATGCACCAGTTGTTGATTAAATTCATTTCTCAAAAACTTTAGCCACGGCTGACACAATTGATATTGGCCGGTATTTTGAAGGGTATTATTTCAGTTTTATCACTATCGCACTCTTCCAGGCGTTTGCTTATAAGAAAGGAGAACATTTTTAGCTAATATTGGAGCTAAGACATTGGCAAACTCCTTCAATATTCGAACAGGAATTCCGTCAGGTCCAGTGGCCTTATTTATGTCCATTGTCTTCAGGTTCCCGAAGACAATTTCCTCCGAGATGTTGACAGGATCCATTTTGGAACCACAATACGGAATTGATGTAGGCGTTACTCCATCGGGGACAACTAAGGTCGAGTTGAAAGTGAAGACGCTTGGCAGTAAGTCCACCACCAAAGCACCATCTGCACATTTCAATGCTGAAATAGATGTTTAAGAAATATTACCGATGCGACCATCTTGTAAAAGTTGCGATCGGAGATTTTCAACTCGGAAGCCTTAGCGGCTTTCTTGTTGTCAGCTTTTTTCACTTCCTTAGCACAGATTTTTTTACAGATGTTACGTGTGGCCTTATATTCTTCTAACGAAATTTCGTTGCGCTTATATTTCTTGTGAGTAGATTTATTTTGTCTGGTTACTTTGACGGCTTCTTTTGAAAATATTTTAAAATTAGAATCGGGATTAGAAAAGGATGATATATTTATTCATTCCATGTAGAACGGTTTCGGTGAAATTGGAAACGGCGTCGTCTATTTGATTGTTATAAAAACAATGGCTCAGCCACGGGAAATGTTGAAAAAATGACCGTAACCCATCATTGTCAGTCTCGTTAAAATGCCATATACGCCTTGGCTGCTGTCTAAATTCTGGTGGTGTTGCGACAGATATTTTTACTGTTATCAGATTGTGGTTTCAAAATATTTTTGAAAAAATCTTATTTGAATTTGTGCTTTTGCCGAAAGACTATTCAATTCAAATTCATTTATAGCTGATAATAATGATTTCGTAACCTTGCCCAACACAATTTTCAAAATTCGAATTTAATTCCATTAAAAGGCTTAAAATTCGTTTGGCAATTTCATTCCCGGTTTTATTTGAAAAATTATTGAAGCAAATAAAGCGTTCTTCAATTGAAAAATCTGTTTCAACCATTTTAACATATCGAATAATTATTGCAGTTTGCTTTTTGTTAGTTGTATCTGGCGTAGCAACGGCAGTAATTGAAAAATATTTGGTTTCTTTGATTTCTTCGATGATTTTATGTTGAACAAATGAAGCACAGATTTCGATAAACTCGTTTTGAATTCTATTTGAAAGATAATGAACCTGCATTCTTTCGCCGTTTTATTGTGATGTTCAAACTTTCGAAACATGCTCTGCCAAGATTGGATCATATTTGCTTAGTAGTTCCACTAAACCCAAGAAATTACCATTTTGTGGACTTGCGATACGATAATCTGATCCAAAAACAACTAGACCTCTTTCTGATAAAAATAATATTACGTCTAGAAATCTTTCCAATAGTTTTGTCCAATTTTTCTGTTCGCTTTCAATTTCTCTGTAAAGCAGGTTAACTATGCGTGTATTAGTTAAAGCCGCGTTTTGCGAGTTCTTCCATTGGATATAATTTTCTTTATGTAAATTTGAGCTTTCGTGTGACGGTATACGATCATACAACTTTTTCCAACCGTATTTGGAATTATACCCAAATTTATCTGTTAATTGTGATGCATTACATTAGCTGCGGTCTTCAAAATGTAATAAGCAGCACAATAAATAGCTTTATATTTATTACTCCAACACAACCAGTTTCTATTATTACATGACTCTCCATTTGTCAACATTTACACAGTAAAAAATTTCGGTTGAATATTCGGTTAAAAATAATTATTAAAATTAAATACTAAAAATCATAAATTTGCTAGCAAGATCATGTAATATTTAAATAACAAAACCTATAATTTCGCAGGAAGTTTGCAGATATATGGTTAAAAGAATGTAACTTAGCATTAAACCCCTGTAATATTATGAACTTCGAAAATTTGTACATAACAAAACGTACAATTTTACCTTAACTATTGCGTAATTTTAATCAATCAAACCCTAAAAAAAGATTTTGCATGAAAATATATAGATATGTGCCTCATTTGTTTTCAATCGTGTCTTAATAATGTTAACCTGGCTGAAATTACTGTTTGGACCATGTGTTGGCAGTGAAACCAAACTTGAAAATTTTAAGTTTTACAAATTATGGATACTAATACACTCATATTGACTTTGCTTTGTGATTTAAATAGAAATGGAACATTAATAACCTTAAACCATCATTAAATATTCTGAGTTAGCCTATACGTTGCATTCATGTGCAATTGAAGATAAATATTAATCATTTTATTTTATTTTTCGTTGAATTTTATTTTTACCGTTTAGACTGAATTTGAGAGACAATGTCTCTTATTATCCTTCTGGAGCAGTATTTAAAACAAAATATAATATCCGACGAAATGGCATTAAAGTTAAATTGATGAACACATGTAAATTAGACCTTGTAGTGTAGAATTCATAGGCCGACATATTAAGTAACAATGCTGCACCATTCCAAGTTTCATCAAACTCACTGTATCTTATCAAATATTCCGGTGAAATACAAACACACATTACCCATATGTATGATACCTTAGCCGCCTTACTCATATGTTTCCACATGTTTTGTAAATTTCGTCAAAATTAAAGTACATAAAATCAATAATTTAATTATTTTTTCCTTTTAACTTTATAAACGAAAGTAAAGTCATAAAAGTTATGATCTTTTATGGTTATATTCTTTCATTTTTATTGTCAAATTTAATAAAATTGGGAAACATAAGTGATGAAAAAAATGATCATAAAAATTGTCTTGTACTTTTATTTTCTGTTACCGTCGTAAATTAAACAAAATAAAAAATATCAGAACATGAAATATAAAATACGCTATCGCAAAGACATACCATATGTACATACGTAGCTATATTCATTTAAAAAACAAAATTAAAAATTTGTATAGTACAAATGTATTAATTTTCCTGATAAGCACGTAACTTTCAACGGAGAGTTAATGTTAAACTATAGACTGATTAAAACTATAGAAAAATAGACATAAATTGGTTCAGCTAGCCCGATAAAAAGCGACCTTATCTGCTGTTCAATCAATATTGTACAAAATATAAGATGAAATGATAAGCGTAGGAGTCGTTAAGGAGAGAGAACAGTTTAAGTCCTTCTGTGGCAATTTTGATAAATCCGTATGTGGAGATTAGAATGTACCTCAATACTACTTGTAGAAGGGTAAACAAACTGATGGTAACGAATGAAGTTTTATTGCCTTTATTGACGGTATACTAAGATGTTTGGAAGACACAACCATTATTGTCAGTTAGAAATTAAAGGATATCTTTTGGACAGTTTTCATTTAGCGTTGAAAATGATGCATAATATAAAACATATATTACTGTGCCAGCAGGGCTTTTATATCAGATTATGGTATAGCCTTTCGGGATTTCTAATGCTCAATAGAGTATTTGTTTAGGCTAATACACAAACTAATTCCACACAAATAGCAAGGCAACATACTCATGTACATCCCAAGTAACAATTTGTGTCCAAAATTTGGTCACACTGACCAGTTTTTGTTGGCTAATTAGCATTGCTATTAATGCTAAAATGTCAAGATAACGTCAAAATGACTGACAAAAACGTGTCACGCTGATCAAAGTGGGGAATGATTTTAGCTTTCTCAAATGCTAAATTTTTAGGCTATAATGCTGTGAGCTTATCTAAAATACTATAAATCATAATAAGTCATTTAAATAGCTAAATAGGTTTTGTAGCTTATTTGAAATATTCATGACAAAATAGCATTTTTGGTAAACTAGTCATTTGAAAAGCAAAAGTATTATTTGGCATCTCGTGGCTCTCGTGGCAGAGAAGATATCGTACTTGCTCTGTCATTCAGGGGTCTCGGGTTCGATTCCCGGGGTGGTGACAATTCATCAATCACGATTGGGTGTTTTTAATCTGTATGTGTATGTGGGTTGAACCGTGGGCCTCTAGTGGCATTGAGTTCTGGAATTATTTCCGCCTTCTTTAATTATTTTTATTATTTGGCATAATAGCATTTCGTGTAGTCATTTCGTCAAATAAGCATTTAAGTATTGTACATGGTTAGTACTCTAAAATGACCATATGGTTATAAAAAAATTAAATTGTTTGCAAAAATTACAAAGCAACATTTGTCAAAGCATATTTGTGTAAAATATTATTACTTTAGTATTTTGATTCTTATTTTGTTTTTTTATTGACACTTTATTATTTTTAACACTATTATTTTAAAACAGAAAGAAATTATAATGATAGCATCTTCTAATAAATATGCTCATATGTTGACCTAAAATTAGTTGGGAAGAAAGTTTGATCAGGTAGTTTTTAAAAGTAGAAATTATAAAATAGAAATATAAAAAGAAATTCCAAAATATTGAATAATTGGGAGTAGTTTGTAAATACAATCGATAGGAAATTGAAAAATCAGAGTGAAAATGAATAAACGACAGAGAAAAACAAAGAAAACTAACAAAATATGTAATGCAAAAATCTGAAAAGATGGCAGTTCTGGCATATTAACAGAAAAAGATGGCACCCATTTCATAATAGCATTAGCAGAAGCAAGAATGTCAATATGTTATAATAATCACGCAGATTGCTAAATATTCATTCTGCAGCTAATTATTTATTCTGGGTACGAAAATGCAACGAAAAAGTGGTATTTTGTCACCAAAGGTTTACCAATAGCTTTTATGGCAAATTAGTTGTCGGAAAAGCAAATTGGGTTTTCCCTATGACTCAATAGCTATTAACACCACAAAACTGTCATTAAACAAATAAGTTTTCAAGATGCGCATGGCATATTAGCTGTAGAAGAGGCAGGAATATCAATATGGCAAAATGGGCACGTAGAATGCTAACCAGTCATTCTACAGTTAATTAGCTATTCTGATGGCAAAAATGCTTTAAATGATGCTCACAACAACATAACACAAATTAATGGTATTAATAAACTTTTTCTCGCCTTTTTTGATATGAATTATTTTTTTAAATTATTATTTTCTAAATTTTTTTATTAGTCTTAAATAAAAATGTATGCATTCCCACTATATTTTTTTTTAAATCTGAATCAGTAAAATCTTACAAATTAAATATTAAATGGTATGCATCAATGGGACGAATACATAGCTTTCTTTTAGGTTCACTTAATACTCAATGCATACAAATTTTGATTTTACTTGCGCGGGTGTATACAGTACATCAATATTCATGATATGATGGATCCGAAACAAATATTAAATAAGTCCAGAATTGTCCTTTAATTGCACCGAATTTCCCAAAGTATATACTTTATTCTTGATATCAACAGCATATTTCATGGCAACTATATCGCCAGTAGTAGTTAAAAACCAATTATTTCCCTTTGTAATTGTCAAAGATACTCTACTTCTTATCTCGATCTTTTTGTAGAATTTAGTCCTATCTGGTAATTAAGGGTAAATGGTTTTAACGGTGCTATATAGATTATGATAATTATTAGTATTTTCTACATTTCCTAAAAGATATATATGATTGATCTCTGCCATTCGGCAGGCCACTGGGGCTAGTAGCCTCGCACCACTGCGCAGTAAATTTTTAATTTAAAATAATTTACTTTCAAAATCGTATGCACTAAATGTAGATAACGGTTCAAATCGTGATACTGTTAAATGATACAAATTACATATTACATGAAATAGAATCTACATCTAAAATATCCTGTAGTATGTCGAAGAGTATTTATATTTTTTAAGAGTAAAAGTATTTTTCCATTTAGTTTTTGCTATAACTTAAAAATTACAAAATACAACTTGGAAATGATGTCAACAATTATGTTCTTTAAACAGCTAATTTGCTAAAATAACCAAATATTGACCAATGTTTTATTATCCTGGTTATTGTGTTATATTTATTCTTGTTAATTTGCCGACATAAATGCAAATTAGCAATAATATAGGATATTACCTTTTGATCTGTTTTTCATGTTCACTTCGGATTACTTCATTAACCATCATTAACCGATCGTTCAAATGTAACACCAATTACTGATCGTACAAATATAAATCGGCCCAATTAAATAGAGAAAGGATGCTCTATATATATTTGAACTAAAACGTCCTTATGCACATTCTTACTATAATCTGCAATTCTTTTTTCGAGTTCAACCTCGAGTTGATCGTGTAGTAATCAGTATTATTCCATAATCATGAAATGAAGAATATCCTATAACACTATGCGCTCAAGCTGAACGAGATCAAACTTAAATAAAGCCTCACTGAATTGTTTTTGTTATAAAAAAAACCATCATCACAGATCATGTAACTTTCGACTCATTAAAGCTAAGTGATTTGCGTTCAAGATTGAGAATCATAGCAGTATAATACTTAGAATACAGTATCCAATTTTTTTAAAACGATAGTAATCTTATCTTGTTTTGCACTTATTGATCTAACAAATTTGGCAGCCCGTGACCTTACGACACGCTATTTCATTCTCTACTTTAGTGTCAATGATGGTTGATGATCTCAATAAATTGTAAGTTCAGTTTGTTTTCAATTTTCATTTTAATAGTGTGAATTTTTATATTTAACATTACTTAAAATTCTCAACAATTTCCGTTAACACCTTCAATTTGTAGTTTCAATCTTTCTATAACAACTTCTTCTCGCAGCCACTAACTGTTGTAATTAAATGGCAATTTTATTATCTTCCTCCTTGCTCATTCTGCAAAGTACAAATCGTATTGTGCTGAACGTCTTTAACTACTTTAACAGTTTCTTCTTCTTATACTAAGTTTAATATTATCGTTTGCAAGTTCCCTTTAATAAAGCATCATGAAGTTATTCGTTCAACTACCTGAAGTTGGTAAACCACGTTGATCCAACTTCTATTTTACTTTCAAAATATTTACACTACCGGAGTACTTTAGTTTTTAGTGAGTGCAGTGTTGATCGTTAGTCGTTACACAGAGTAGTCGTGTTTTTTTCTGCTCTGTGTTTTGTTTTATTTTGTAAGTAAAGTGTTTAATTAAGTAAATAAAAGTATAAGAGTGAAAAGGAATGCAAAATATAAGGATCTATATATTTGGATAGCTACCATTTTATTTAATTTTTGTTTCTCTTTTGTGCATCAAAATTTCTTTGAATTATTCATTTTCTTTTTGGAGTTCAGTTGAAATAAAATAAATGAATCTTGTTTACTTTTCCAAGGACCATTTGTTAAAGTCTGCTGACGGTTTTTCAGTAAACGCTTTCAAAAACAAGCGTATTCTGTTTGTTTGACAATTCGATTTTGATGTTGCTGCAATGTATCTATTACCTTAATAAAAGTGGGTTGAAACGGATTTTTCGTCATACAAATGTTGTAACGATGTATGGATATTTAAAGTACCCATTTGATTCGTTGAGCTACTCAAACAAACAAAACTGCATGCTGTATCCCTAAAATAAAACATTTAAATTATTAAGATATTCAAAAATTAAATAACAATAAATGTTGCTGTGTTGATCGCAATTTCGACAGGTAATGGATTCTTGTTTGTGAAATCTCAACATGAGGTAATTACATTGAACGATAAAGTGCATAATCTATTTCCGTTACAAGATAACACGATAATTTAACGTATATATATATATATATATATATATATATATATATATATATATATATATATATATATATATATATATATTTAAATATATAAATTTAATTAACAACCGCATTTTATGTCATCCGGTGGCATGTTAACTTTTGGTCAACGGCGAGAATCGAACTCGAGACCACGGCGTGTGAGAAACTCTCTTAACCATTAAGCTACGACCGGCGATATATATATATATATATATATATATATATATATATATATATATATATATATATATATATATATATGTATATATATATATATATATATATATATATATATATATATATATATATATATATATATTTATATATATATATATATATATATATATATATATATATATATATATATATATATATATATATATATATATATAATATATATAAGTGCATTGAAGTCGCAGGTCATCATTTTAAACACTTATTTTAAGCTTATATTAGCCGTGTTTCTTGACGCACAGTTATCCGGATTAGATCACATTTTCCATGCAAACCAAAGACATATTTTGATCCAAATTTCATTTTGGATCAAAATGTGTCTTTGGTTTGCATGGAAAATGTGATTTGATACGGATCACTGTGCGTCAAGAAACACGGCTATTATTTTATTCACCTGCCATTTACATTAATAAATTGTTTTGATGACGAATTTTGAGTATTTCCAATGAAAACGTGATGTTTTTTTTATTTCAAACGTATTGCAGAATCGAATGCGTGTGTTCTAAGAAGAAGAAATTGAAAAAATTGAATTTCGTCGATTACAACGCCATCTACGATGAACCGAACAAAATATTTCATTCAAATCATACGTACTTTTAGTCGTAGAGTCCGTATCTGCAATAAAAAATATGGCTTCCTATCTTAGTTTAAAAGTTACCCCCGCCCCACCTACAAAGCGGGGGGTGGGGGACTATTTTTTTGCATTAATGTATTTCCCCCGCGGTATGATTAAATTTTGATTATGGACATTTTTTCCGTAGAGTGGCTATTTTTCGAGATATTTGATCGTCTCAGTTTAAAAGAAACACCCGGTATATATATATATATATATACATATATATATATATATATATATATATATATATATATATATATATATATATATATATATGTATATATATAAACATATTATTTGTTGCACCAAACTGAAACAAATGGAGTATAGGGTTTTTCATATTAATTTCCATTTGGTATTGGTTTAGTTGTCCGTAATATTAAAAAATATAATATAATAATCAACAAAAAATATTTTTAAAGACAATCAGTACCTCTTATTCAAAAGTTATTTGGCATTTCCAAAGCCCTGATTAGTCATAAATGTTTGTCTTTGGATGAACCAGCACCGACACTTTCACTTTTTAGTATTTTCATGAGTTCTACGTATTTTACTCAAAAACTCTTGACCAATTTTTTTAGTATCATTGATCAATTTTAAATCTAATTGATGAATCACGATCCATTATCTAAAAACAAATAAATATTATTTCGATTCACTTAATATAATACAAAATAATATTTTGTATTATACATAATATGTATGTTTAAGAATATAATATATTATTTTGAATAATTTTGTGGTATGATGATTAAATGGTTTTGGTCCCAATTAATAAAAAAATTAAACCAATTAAATGGTTGTGGTCAGGTAAAAAAAGCTAGGGTAAAAATTCCCGTTCTCGCGAATCAACCTTTAACACATCGTGATGTTATTTATTATTTTCTCTCCTTTTCTTCAATATAAGAAGATTTTGGGTTTGATTCTATTTTTATAATATCAGGAGTCGTAAAGCATCATCAATTTTACACTTCGTAAATGTAGTGCGATTTGAAGATCGGAATATTGTATGATGGATGTATTGTGATGGCATGGAGGGAGTGAATGATTTTTCTCCCGTGAGTGGTCTAACGTTGGGTGGTCGTGTTGTGTATTAGGTGCTGTCGTATCATCGTGAATATTTGGGTAACCTCGCGTTGGATTAAAAGATGGGGCTCATATGCTAGTGCATCTACTTTATTTAAGAGAAATCTTCTTTTGTTTAAATATTGTATAGTGAGTAATGACTGATGGTCTAGAAAGTTAAATGTGGACATAAAGACAGGAATGAATGCAACAAGGAATGGGATGAATGCAACAAGGAATGAAAGTCAATCTAACATGACTTACTAGGTTATATGTAGCTTAACATGACTTACTAAATTATTTATTTATATAAATAATTTACCCTATACACGAATTAACAGTTTATTAGATCGTCATAAGGCATGTATATAGGAAATATTATCGATGGATCGGGAAATATAGTGACGTAGCTTTACAAGAGAAAGACCTCAGGATATTTATCTAAATACTCCAGTTAACATTTGTGAGGTACCACAAGTACATATGATGAAATTAGAAATGTTGTAACATATCCAGCTAATAATTATAACATAAAAATATTAAATCGTTAATCAAAAAATGATACTTTTACTATAACAATGTATATTATTTTACTAATTATGTAATTACATTCATTTTCCTTATAACCTTCACTGTTGACACGCAGGCAGGACCTGGAATCGCAATTAATTTTGGAATGTAATAAGTTTTCAAATATCTATTGAACATATTCTAGATAATGGTAACAAACCATAACAGATTCTTGAGCCATAAATTAATAAATTTTTCAGAGTTTTGTATTAATGATTTAATTTTAATTTTAATCAATAAGGAGGATAGCAGATAGATGTGGCGAACTGGAGACTGCGTATTGGCGATATCAGATTAGTAGATTAGAATTGTGATTGTCTTGAGCTAACAGAAGTTTAAAAACATACCTGAATCTTGAATAGTGCTTGGTTCTACAGTCCAATCAATTCTGCTACTTTAGTTTTTAGTATGTATTTATTCTTCAAATTTTATCCTTTTGTGCTAATTATATATCAATAATTGCATATTATAACTTAATTTGTACGGTAAATTTAAATTTTTTCTGTGTTGTACAATTCATCAAAACTATATAATATCCAATTACATTGTCTTAAATGTTTCTAGTGACTTGACATTATATAACAAACAACTAATCTCACGTTCTGGTGTGTAATTATAATTTTTGTTGCTAGATCCGTGCAATATACGCACCTCTTGAATATAAATTAATTTTTTTGAACAAAAAAGATATTTTGAGACTCGTATACGACATGGATAATTTTATTCCAGTCGAGTGCATTTTAATTATAAACGAAATATGTTTTATTATACACTGAACGTTATTTAAGTTTGGATAACTTATTATCTTATAATAGTCTTTATAACAACTTTATTCACAGATTTAAAAAGTCCCGTATTACAATGTTAATTTCTGTTTATAAATAAATAAATAAATTTGCCACCGTATAAGAAATACTTAGCAAAATAAAAATCTGTACTACTTTGTAGTGCAGTATATACGTTGTGTTAATCAGTAAACTAATAATAAATATAAATGAATAAATTATTTCTTTTGATATTTACTAAACTAAAATAATATCTTTAGGGAAATCAATAAATTGAATAATAAGAAATAAATGTAAGATGTAGTTTATATTGATTGAAACTGTGAAAATAATTATTATTTATTATTGAAACGTCTGTGCATTTGACGTTTTGGAGTAACGAAAAAACCAAATATTAAGAATTATAAAAAAATAATATAAAGGCCCTGTTAAAAAGTATAAATATGTACAGCTTGAGCAATTCAAATATTGTCATCTATCTGAATGTATACATACCCGTACGCAAGTTCTACAACGAGCCATCTAGATTCGTTACGAATCAACATACTAATTGGTCTCTATTTAAGTCTACAATAAGCTGGAAGTGTTCGTTAAATATTCCATTAAAGACAAACTGTGAAATTAACGTAGCGGTTCAACAACTAACTAGTATTCTATAACAAATCGCTAAGATCGCTATGCTAATTTTAAGAAACGTAAACTTTCTCCGAATATTCAACAACTTCTAATGGCGAAACGCTCAATAGGCAGGCAATGGCAACTCCACAGGTCACCTACTCTTAAATTTATACTAATAATTTATATATTCAACGCTATAATGAAAGCAGTTCATTATCCAGAAATCTGAAAAACGACATTATAATGATTCCAAAACCTGGCAAAGATGAAACAAAAGTTAACTCATATCGCCCAATTAGCTTATTACCAACGCTCTCAAAGCTTTTCGAAAAAATGCTCTTGCAAAAACTTAAGCCAATTTTGACCAAGAAATAAATCATACCGGATCATCAATTTGAAGTTAGAGAAGATCACGGAACCGTGGAACAAGTTCACATAGTGGTATCTGAAATCAGGAACTCCTTTGATTGATTGATAGGACTGTAGGACCAAGCGCTAGGCAAGATTCCCGGATAACGCCGGGCCTATTCCTACAACCGTTTACATAAAACGATAGATAAGGATAGGAAGGTATGTTAGTAAGGAGAGAACGACCCGGTTACAGAAACCTGGCAAATCGTTACTAAACTACTGTTAGCAGACAATCACAGTTCTAATCTGCAATCGATTTAAGATTGTTAAATATTGATTATTATTGTTATGTGGATAGGTAAGGAAATGCTTAATTTCATCATATGTATTTGTGTTACCTCAACAGTTGAAACTGGAATATAAAGGATAAATATCCTGGGGTTTTATCATAATATACTGTATAAAAGTTGCATCATTCCGAGCCAGCGTACTCGTTGTCCTTTGATTTCATAAACGATATCAGGAATTTGCATAAAATTCTTGATCTCGTGACTGAACAAAACTCGGTATGTGCCACCAACGTCGCGTTTTAGGCCATATATCACGAGTGTGTTTCTTCTCCCGAATGTTAGAAGCCATCTTTCGTACAGTCAAGGTCCAACTCTCACATCCATACATGACAACGGGTCTGATCAACACTCTGTACAGTTTCAGCTTATCCGTATTTGTAAGATATTTAAACTTCAGAAGTGGACGTAGTGGATATAATGCACGATTGCCAGCGGCAAATCGAACTGTGATATGCTCTCCCTCACTATTATCGTGAGTAATGAGAGATCCAAGATACTTGAATCTCACTACTGCTTCAAACGTGTGGTTACCACTACTGAAATCAGTTGCGTCTTGGTCTCAAAACCAGAGGTCAGATATTTGGTTTTGGACTTGTTGATTTTGAGACCAACGGAAGCTGAACACTGTTTCAATAGATAATGTATCTCTTTCACTCCGTTGCCATTTAATCCAATCACACAGAAATCATCTACATATGCAAGAAGTTGATTGGATTATCGGAATAAGATATAGTCCTGAGGTGTACCACTTTAACGAAGGATGTATTCCAACATGAGATTAAAAAGTATCGGGAACAGCGCATCTCCTTGTCGAACACCATTAGTGATTGCAAAAGTTCTCGATAGTCCGTTCTTAATTTTAAAACACAGCATTGTGACTGCGTTACTGTCATTTTACACAGATGTACGTATTTGTTTGGTATTCCTAAATATTCAAACGCCTACCATAGCCTCTCACGATTGATCGAGTCAAGGGTTTGCTTGAAATCTAGGAATACCTGGTGTACATCGCGAGATGTTTCATAGTACTTGGGAAAAATCATCCGTAGCGAAAAAACTTGATCAGTGACTGAACGATTTGGACGGAATCCTCCTTGGTAGTCACCGATAATTTCCTCCGCCAAAGGAGTAATTCTTCCCAAGATGATGTATGACAGTAACTTGTATGTTGTGCAAAGAAGAGCTATACTGTGATAATTCTCGCACCTCACCCGACCACCCTTCTTGAATTCGCCATACCAGCTCTGAATTAATGAAATCAACTCCTGGTGAATGATTTTTCTTTAATCTCTGCATGACCATTGTGAATTCCTCATAGGATGGATCCTCAATGGACATCTCCGCGGTCTGTCTATGAGGGTATTCAAATACAGCTTGTGATACATGTGGAAAATTAAGTAGGTCAGAAAAATGTTCACGCCATGTATCGAGTACCGCATCGACGTTAACACAGAGGTTTCCATACTGGTCCCGATTTGCGGTTCACCAAAATCTTAAGGTATGGTGCAATTCGGTGATTTCCTTAAAGAAACCACGCGAAGTGTGGTCTTTGCTGAGTTGTTGTACTCTTAAGACCTTACCCTTCCACCATTCGCGCTTTTTCTGTCTACAAATGCATTTAGCTGTCCTCCTAGCAAGAACTGCCTTGTTTTTTCTTGTAATTGTAAACCGAGTCTGCGCTTCATTATAGGCTATATTTCATTGCTCAACAGCAAGACGCCACTCCTCATCAAACCAATCATTTTTGGGTTTAGTTTTCACTATACCGAGAATGTTATGGGCAGCATTGACAACCGAGGTTTTCAATACTTCCCAGACTCTGTTCACAACATCAGATTAGTAATTGGATCGCATAATACTTTTGCTGACAAGATCTTGATATTTACGTTGCGTTTCTTCATTTATCAGACCTTCACAGGAGAATCGCGTAGAATATTCCTCTGTTTTCCCTGACTTGTACTTAAATTCCAACGTAGCATTGCACTGACCAGATAATGGTCATTGCCTACGAATTTTGTTGACGACCGATACGATCTCATATCTTGGACAACTCGAGCCCGGCCTTTGGAATTCAACACATGGTCAATTTGGCTTCGGGATGTTTTACGTGGATGTGTCCATGTTTCCACGTGGATATTTTTATGAGGAAAGAATGTATTTGCCACTTTCAGATCATGAGCGATCATTCTTTCCCCATTTTCGGTCACAGTTTCGTGTCGGGAGTACGGACCTATATTATCGCATAATTGATCTGATGTCTACCAGCTCTAGCATTAAAGTCACCTATCACCAATCTGACATCGTGCTCAGGTATAGAGCCCATCAGATTATCCAAATTATTATAAAATGAGTCTTTATCTTGGGGTTGGGTTACATCAGTGGGCGCATGTACATACACAATTGACTGGTTGGCTTACCTCATGTGAAAGCGAAGTTTACACATTCGATTATCGACTGATTAGAAGTCCAGTAAAATAGAAGTTCATGATAAATACTGGAGATGGCAACTTGATTGCCGAAATATATTTATAATATAAAAAATAAAAATTCCACTATAAGGAATATTTTTGAACTAAAAATATCAAATTTTTATTTGATTGAATTTAAAAGTGGAATAAGTCACACATAAGAGAAATTCTTTATATGAATTTCAACAATCAGTATTTTTTATCTTTCCTTATCCTGGTTTCTTATTGTTATCTTCGATTCGGCACTATTGATTATTCTTCACTTCACATTTTTCTTCACTTTTGATTTTGATTATTTTTTAGATTGAAGCTAAACGTCAACAAATCAAATTAAAATGCGTTAAACTAAATTGGTTAATTGGAAAACACTCAAAGTTAAAATATACCAGTTAAAACTTGTTTGTCATCCCAACGAATTAGCCAAGGAACTATTAAATATGCCATGAAATAGGTAATTCAAACTTTCCCGAACGCACATTAATATTAAGAACTAACATTGGTTAAGTCTTACTAATTGAATTTATATTAGCCTTAACGATTTGATTACATATTGTTAGTTTCCTATATAAGAAAGCTTCAAGAATAAAAGCCATAGGCAGTAAAACAATGTTGTAAACAAATCTGTTACAGAAAATGTGGCGTTTGTCTCTCTTTTGATTAAACTCAAACTTTTAACTACTTTGCCAAGTAAAATTTGATTCAATTTTTATCAAAGACTGTTGTGTTAAATGGGCACTTTACTCAATAAAGTACAAATCATAGGTTAGGTTGGTATTACTATATAAATGTGGCTGCAGCTATGGAGGATCAGTTAGAGTTGCCTCCACTGTATATTTATAAGGACGCTGCCTTTATTGGCTTGAAGATGCAATATGAGGTAAATGTGAAAACCTAGAAATTCTAATGGAACATCAAACCCACCTGAAATTTCAAGAATGTGTGGCGACCAGACCAAGTAAAATAAATCGCAAATTAGCTCACGCCACACGCAATTAATATTAAATCGATATTTCGAGTTAAGTTCCTGTAATTCACTAGTACTGTCGCGTCACCACCGAAAGTATATATAGGAATAGCACAGTATGAACATCAAGTCCGGTAGCATATGCCTGATGAGATGGATTTGATCTTTTCGATCACTTAGTCATTCAATGACGTCATCATCAGATCGAAACCGGCCTAGTGAATTACAAAGCACCAGCAACAACTCGAAGTACAACACACATTCAATTTTTACAGTAAAGTTACACGCTTCAAATGTCTTCCAACCGAAACAGAATTTTACAAACCTTGGAATATGGTATTCTCTGATCGCGATGAGTCCCGAGCCGCGTAGGAGTTTCATTTGAACAGGAAGTCTTAAGATTAGACATAAGGGAAGACGGTGGGATACATAGGGAGGGAAAGACGGTGGGTGGGGGGGGATACATGATATGATATAAGGGGGAATAAGGGAAGACGGTGGGATACATGATATGAGAGGTATTATAGAAGTACAAGCCAACCATTCATTATTATAGTGATCCCTAGGTAGATATGTTACCATAATCCTTACAGTATATTCGGCAGAGTTTCAAATGGTTATCTGAGAATTATTTTTCCAAAATTAGGCGGACCCAGGCCCTGCCTGCATCTCAACATATAAGGTTTAGGAAAAGAAATGTTTATCACAGAAACGACTAAGGTGATAGTCCACAGCAGAGTCATTGCTAATTACATTATTAGTTAATTATTATATATTTTAAGTATTATCATTTTCACACTGGAATTTGAGTTTTTTAGTTTTGTTATTATTGTTAGTTGGATAGGTTATGACCATTCTAATTCATCATGCGTTTTCATGTCTCAACAATTAAAACTGGAGAATTTAAAAAAAAACATCTTTGGGCCATCTTATCATATGCTGTATTTAATAATGTGTCCCTATTGTTCCCAATCCATCACCATCTAACGCGTGGGAGAATATATATTTCGCGATGACTCGACAGCATTTCCATAAATATGATGATCTAATATGACAGTGTATTTGTTTGTAAGGGAAACTATTTAAATAAATAAATAGTTCATTACAGTCATATTTAGCTAACCTGATCATTCAATCATTCATTCCATTCCATTTTACATCCTATCTTTATGTCCGTTTTTAGATTTTGAACAAACATTTACACAAAAACAGATTTCTTGTATAACACACTACAATCCAATGAAAGAAATCACTCAAGCGGCGACCCGTTTCAGAAAGTTTAAAAGTTTGTAATATAATTATTTATACAGCAAAGTAGCTGCTTATCAAAGTAACTGAACTTTCTAGACAAGACCACCGGTCAAGTAATCCTATCCAATCTTAAGCATATCACTCAAGAAATCCTATCCATTTACACTTGTATTAGTTTATGAAACGAAATTATTTCAATAATATTTTATTTTTCATGAATGGTATATACCATGGCATATATCAAGCATGTACTAAGAGTACATACCCAAGTGCATATATATACCGTTTCGTTAAAGACACGACTTTCCTAATTAATGAACAAGCATATCTAAATCGAACCTCAACATGTTTATCTAATTAAATCTCACCAATCGATGGTTAATTTTTACTGATCGTATATATTATCGTCAATATAATGATCGTATCATTGTAGTGATCGTATTAAAACAATCTTCAATCCCTTCTAGGCTTCTACTGTTAATATACATGGCACTATATAAAGGGTCCGCCATCTAAAGTTTTTTTTTCAGCTAGTGCTTATTTCGGTGAATGGTAACACTTAGCTCATATCTGATGTGACAGATAATTAGTTTTATCCTTCCGCTGAACGAATATGGTTGTGTATACGTTTGAACAACGCTGGGAAATATTGCGACATTACTTTGAAAATCATGGTAATGTTGCAGAATGTGTGCGAAAATTGCCTACGGATTTTGGAAGAAGAGAAGCACCGTCAGCTCCGTATGTTCGTTATCTTGTGAAAAAAGTGAAAGAAACTGGCATCCTCATCAATAAACCAAAGCGTGAAAAGCCAAAAATAGTGCTTACACCCGAGAATATTGATACTGTGGCAGAAATTGTGCGTGATGCGCTATCAACATCAATTCACCGTAGTTCTCAACAATTGAACATTTCGGAGACATCATTGAGACGAATTTTGCATAAAGACCTTGGTATGACGCCATACAAAGTCCAATTGGTTCAGGAATTGAGGCCAACTGACCATCCAATGCGTTTTCGCTTCGCTGAGTGGGCCTGCGATCGACTTACAGAAGATGCCGATTTAGCCAAAAAATCATCTTTTCGGATGAAGCTCATTTTGATCTTGGCAGGTATGTAAACAAGCAAAATTGTCGCATTTGGGGCACGGAAAACCCACACGCATACATTGAAAAGCCGGTACACCCAAAACGAGTCACTGTTTGGTGCGGATTTTGGTCCAGAGGCATAATTGGGCCATTTTTCTCCGAAAATGAGCAAGGAGTAGCCGTTACAGTCAATGGCGATCGTTATCGGGCCATGTTGAACGAATTTTTGTTCACAAAAATTGAAGAGGAGGATATTGGCAACATTTGGTTTCAACAGGACGGCGCTACGTGCCACACAGCTGAAGCTACACTCGATGTTTTGCGCCTTGTTTTTGAAGATCGCATTATCAGCCGCAGAGCTGATGTCGTTTGGCCACCTCGGAGCTGCGATTTGACACCGTTGGACTATTATTTGTGGGGTGCCCTCAAAGATAAGTGTTACGCCAACAAGCCAGAGACAATTGACGCTTTAAAGGACAATATTCGTGAAGCCATTGGTGAAATACAGCTGCACACAATCGATAATGTGCTTAAAAATTGGACCGATCGTGTAGGCTACTGCATGGCCAGCCGAGGCAGCCATTTGAATGAAATTATTTTCCATTATTAACCGGAAGGATTGTACTTTTAAATAAAAAAAGAAATTTTAGAAAATATTCAATAGTTTTTTTTTATAGCATTTTCAAAAAAAAGTTATTTGGCGGTTATATCGATAAATTCTAGAGAATTAATCACGAATCACTGCTAATACTAAATAAATAACTCACTCGATTGCATTTTTACTATTAAGTATTTTCAAATGTTTTTATTCTAATATAGTACTATTAAAGTGTGCACTATTTTCAGTGTATGTATATGTGTAGAAACATTAAGCTAAATTGGCTTACACATCTTCGAAGTCACTACTAATAGGCTGGCATGCAAAGTATGAAATCTTAAATCGGATTTCATATAGTACTAAATTATAGTCTACTAGAAAATTTATAAAGTTTAAAGCAAATCAAGTGATCGATTTCGTGATTCAACAAACATCAAATAACATTTATCTTTTCCTTTTTTAAAACATTTTTATAAGTGGTTGGCTCGTATCGTGTCAAAAATCTGTCTTGACTGATTTCGATAGTAAGCCCGCTCTTAAAATTTTTAATTTTTAAAACAATCCGAAGATCGCTCTCTACGCCGTGGAGCTGTCGTCGCTGACAGCGATCTCCTCGCCTACCGAAAGCCGGTTTTCCCTTTTAAGATCGCTGTTTCAAGGTATGGATTCAACTTGATCTTTGAATCATCCGTAGATAGATATGTACAAGGATTTACATTATTATATGGAAACGTTGATCATAAAGTTACAAACGACTTTAAATCATATTATAATCTGAATGTTCTATATATGTCACTAATATGTAACTATATATGTCACTAAGTATAATGCTTACATTGCTCAGTGCACGTATATTGTTTTCGATGTGTCATACTTACCAAGTTCATAATGTTATGACTATCCTATGTTCATTATTGTTCGCATTCATTATTAGTGCAATTTCAAGGCTTAGAAAATGTAATATGTATTTATGTTTCACATTCAATAATTGACAGTTATTTTTATTCTTTATCAATTTGCTTTTCAATATCAATTTTTTCAATTTCTTCTGGAGTTGGTAATGGTTCTTCTGGTTTTTGTGTAACTACAAAAAAAGATTAATCAAATTTGTATAATAATATTTACAAAACATTATACATACTTTTGTTACAAAATATTTGCTCGAAAACTAGTATTGGTGATTCAAAAGCTACCACCCAAAATACTGACAATACTAACGTTATACCAAAGTCACCCCAAAAGTTATAAATTGCATTAAAGTCATTAAAGTATTCCGTATTCCTGATCATTGCTTGTTTTGACACTTGAAACATTCCATGTATTAGATAAATACAATAGGATTGACGAGCAAGTGGTGCCCAAAAGTAGAACGATAGAAATTTATTTACAAAGCCACCATATCCTTTGATGCATGCAAATATTATCCATGATATTGATACGCTCCATGCAATTCGACTAAATACAATGTAAATAGTACTTTCAAGTAATGACTCTTTATATGCTAGTTGTTGTATTTGATATGGTCCAAACACGATAGAACACATTGTAATAATTGATACGATCCAAGCAGTTCGGCAAACTTTCATTGAAATGAAAACTGTTTTGTTATGCAATATAAATAAGAAATATCCTAGAATAATTCCGATTAACCAAGGTATTGCTCTAATATGAGTAGGATAATTTATTTTCTGCATTTGATCAAAACCACTTGATCGATAATAATGGCTTGTCTCGAATATATTTAAATTAAGTTCATTAAAGTAGAAAACCAAAAAATTGGAGATTAATGAGATACATATAAGAAGTATAATGCCAATAATTGTTTGTCGTCCCCATTTCCACAACGGAATTATAATCAATGGCGATAAAATAAATAATTGCATGTCTATTGATAAATACCACGAATGCTCGATGCACTATGAAAAAAATAAAATTAGAATAATGTTAGGAAAAATTAAACATAATTCGAGTACATACGATTTCCGATGGGTTCAAATAATTTTGCAAATACAACAAAGCACTCCACCAGTTTTTCTTACAATCTGCTACTTCAGGGGCAATTGTTGCTGTAAATAACGGCCCGGTTCCAATATATTGATATAAAGAAACAGTAAATAAAATTAACATTCCAAATGATGCAGTCAGACGTATATAACGATGAATGTATAGAAGAGGAATATTTATTCTGTTTCTTATTTTCAGTTCTCGAAGCATATTCCATGTAATTAGCAAACCACTTAGTAATAAAAATGTATCAACAGCAACAGATGACCACAAAATCACCATGGAATACATGTTGGAAATCCACTAAAATATAACATACGAATGTAATAACAAATAATTATTCTGAAATTTAATTATATGTTATACGCACCTTTTCTATGTAGTTAAAATTCATTATTGCCGATTTAACAAATACGGATACTCCATGGCAGTAAACAATCCATACTAAGGTAATAACTCTCATGCCGTTCAAACAATTTAGTCGGTGTTCATCCATGTAATTTTTTCTTGCAAATATTTCTCTTATATTAGAAGGTAATGAAAATGCTGTTAAAGCTCTGTAGTTTTTCCTCTCTTCGTCTGTAGATAAAATATCAAAAATGGTTGAAGAAATCATAAAGAAAAATAAAAAAATTATCAGCATTCTGAAAATAATAACATATAACATATAATAAATGAATTAAATATAATATATAGTTATATGAATAAGAAATAGGAAACCTACGTTGTTACAATCACAGCCCCAGTAAATTCTATTTTATTATATTCGGCAATATAACAATAATCTGCTTGATTGATTAGTTTTGGTGACAGTAAGCCATATGATTTCAAAATAAATTTCAGTCTTGTTTGGAAATAGGATGGACTACAGTAACTTGGTATACACATTCCGGTTGCAAAACTAATTTCATCGCTCACATATGATTTATTCATTTTTATTGCTTCAAATCGTTTCAAGTTCATAAAAACATGACCTAAACAATATTGGCCTGTGAGTATGTTGAGAGATTCATTCTCGAATGCATGTCGATACTCAAGGCATTCGTCAAAATTACCAAATTCGTGTGTATTGCCGTAAAAAATACCTGATGGTGTTCTGCCCCATGAATCAAATACTAGAAATAAATGTTAAAAAACATAAAATCTATGAACTGGTTCATCGTTCAATAATTTATTGTACATACAAACTATTAGTACTATCAAATAAAAAGTTCAAAATATGTATAATTACAATAGATTCGATGTCACTAGGATCTATTGTATAATTTAAAAATCAAATCATATTTAATTCATTATAACAATTAAATTAAATAAGTATGTGTGCGACTAAAATACTTTTAAATATCGAGACGACCGTTTATCATTTATTATAGATACAAGAAACCGATAAATTAATGAATTGTTTAATAATCTACTACTTTTACTACAAGTACCTGTGAACAATAATTATCAATGTTCTTATCGGCATTAAAAAATAATTAATTTGGGTTTAATATTGTAGCATTTTAATTGATAGAAGGATTAAATGGATATTATTATATAAGTAGAAAAACTCACATCTTAAAGCCCATCCTTCCGAAGTATTTAAAGATTCTATAAAATGATTGAATTGTAAGTCACACAATGTCCTGTTATAAATTTCAGAATCATTGCTATCATCATAATCAATTGTATCATTTGTTAAACTATAAAAATCACGATTTTCAAAGTTAGATCCCATTAATTCGAATGTGAATGGAAACGTTTTAAAATTGTTTATAATAATTTGACTTATATTTTTATTTTCTTCATTATTTACACTACAATTTACATTTTGACTAATCAATACTATTTTAACAATTAGTAATAATAAAATCGCACAGTTATTAACCATTGTTTATTTGTGTATATTATTTGCATTAATTTGGTTTCAAATTTCAACTATAACTGAAATTTTGATTTCTAGTTTTTCAATGTTATCTTGGCGGAATGGAAAATTTTGATTTTACGAATATCAATACAAAGTCGAATAGAATGATTTTGTTTTTATATTTCAAAACAGACACATTTCAATATCTGAAGGTATTATATTTGAAACCAAATTAATACTTCAGATTATATTTTCGAGTACAACATATGTTAATAATTTCAAGTGGAATATGATAAATAATAAAGTTATCAATATCCGTTGTTGATGTTTTCTTGTTAATTTGATTATTGTTTCTTATAAATGAATGCATTGTTGTCAATAACTGTTCAAGTTCAAAGATATAATTATTTGCTACGTATCAATTCCGAATCCTAACACATGTTTTTATTGCTTCCGATGGCTTCAAGTAAAAATTGGTGGATTCATTGATTGCCTACCGACATTTCGTGATACGAGAACATTCTTTTGAGTCTAAAGTATTGAAAAACGTCATACAATTAAAATACGTTTACATATCACTTAATTTGTCCACTTACATCATCATCAATAACAGGAAATACCTATCAATAACAAGAAGTCACTGACGATGTGTTCGGATCCACTGGTAGGTTTTTATTTGGCAAATTTAACTATTAAAGAACGATCTAATATCAACGATTTTGAAGTCATCAACAGTACGAAGAGTTTATATCAAAACTGGAGCCAGATACATACAATTACAGGACGGTGCTTGTAAAAACCCAAAGTGACATATGGTTTGGATAATTTTAAAAATTAAGAGCTATAACAAATATGGTTGCATAAATAATTAAAAATTTCAGGAGAGTAGAATTCGTCAACGTGTTCAGAATCATCTGAAAATGAAAAACAACATTAATCGTTTATATTTGTAAATACACGTGTAATATACGTGTACGTCGGTATTTAAAATTATCTTATAATATTTGATATCCCATAACATTAATAATTTGACAGGCGATAACAACTGGTTGTTAAACGTTATCATTTCATTGTTGAAACAATATTAGCATCTATGTATAGATATACTTACTTAAAGGTAGTTTGATTCACTAGAATTTGTTAATACTAATTGCAAACACCAGTCGGTGCTCGTTTTAGTTTACTTATGATCTCGGTTACTGTTATATTTTCGAAAAAAAGTGAAACACATTGAATTGCTTAAGAATATTGTTTGTTATAATTATTTTGTAAAATAAATTGAAATGAACGCCGATTAGAGAATAAAGATTGGCTTTTAAGTTCAGTAATCTGTTAGTCAAAAATGAGATGAACTAAACATAAAATTTAAGAAAATGCGTTGGCTCTTAGGGAGATAATCTGAACTAGCGATCCACAACAAACTGCTGTTATACAAACAAATTCTGAAACCTGTATGGGCATATGTTAACCAACTCTGGGGTTGTGCCAAGAAGACAAATATCAAAATCATACAAACAGTTCAAAATAAAATCCTGTGGTGTATTGTTAATGCAACATTTTACATTCGAAACAACCCTCATCGAGATCTAAAGATCGAGCTTGTTGTGGATGTAACTAAACATCATGAAACAAAACACTTTCACCGCCTAAACCAACAAACAATCTGGACATACACTCACTATACGAGTATTTGCTAACTACCCCACTCCAACAAACAGACCGCAAAGAACCAAACCACGTTACATTTACACAAAATCGCGGATAATCATGTGATTCCGCCGACTAATTAAAATACTATATTATGCAATGTAAGTTACTAAATGGGTACAAGATTCAGTTGGAATATATTAAAAATAGAAAAACTTCCAAATATTTTAAAGAAAATAAATAAAGAAAATTTCCCTTTTCTCCAAAAATGATGTATTTCAGTTCAAGATTAAGTTAGACATAAAAGTACTAACCTGACGTTTGGAGATATCCGAGGCTTTCGAAATATTCGATCTCATAAGATATGCTACCAGAAACTATGATTTGAAGGTGTAGATTGAGATGAGCACTTTACAAAGCTGATTAAACATCAATATGAAATCATAAGAAATTGTCTACAGTTACAAAATAAATAAATTTACGGCAAGGACAAATATGACTTCTATTAAGATCATAAGTATTTCACAGATCATATGTATTTCAGAGTGCTGTGTTTATGAACCAAGTTAATGGCATCTACAGGGTTTTAAAAAACAACAATGGATTAGTTGAACGAGCCAGAACACGAGTGTCCAAATAAAAATTTTAGATCTCTCAAGGAAATTTAAAATGGTTGATGTTTCTATCTTATGTTGCGATGTTTCCAGTTTACGAAAACTCTCCTGATCACCGCGATTTAGTTATTGTTCTGGGAACAATAGGAACAGAGAACAACAATAGGGACAGAGTCATCACGATTAGAAATAACGGCAAAATTAGATGCACATAATAAAGAATTCCCGCTTTATTTTGTAGATTCACGCACGCACTAATGACAGAATGCTTAAAAACAAATCAAAATTGATCAGTGTACAATATAAACCGAGTGCTTTTATAAATTATAATTTTTAACTTATTTATTCTCTCACAAAAAACGTATATTTCGATTTTAAGCGGTAAACTTAGAAGGAAAATCACCCCATATATTTTCCCTTTACATGGGCCTCCACTTCAATCCAACAAATTTGGATATTTTTTCTTCAAATATTGTTAACAGATTTATGAGATTACAATACATGTAGGTTTCAATTTTTTTAACCCATGTGTTCGTGTGAAATCCACCTCGTAATCAATTTATTTAAAACTGACATTTTCAATTATTTTAAGATCAGATATCGTTAACCGATTTATAAAACGCATATTTCGAATTTTTAACTCCATCCTCAAGTTGTGACCCCCATATATGTTTTCTTTACTTGATACCTATACTTCGAAACAATAAATTTGGATATTTTCTCTTAAAGTATTGTTAACAGATTTATAAGCTTATAATATATGTAGATTTCTGTTTTTGAGCTTTTCTCTTACAACTTTTAACAACAAAATTTGAAATTTTTTTCTGATCAGATATCGTTAAATTAATTTTGTGTTAATGCAATGCGTTTGTGATCAAAATCTGAAATACATTTTGACACTAAAATTATGTATTATATATTAATTTAAATTACATTTTAAATTTATTTAACAAATTACAATGTAGCAGTCGAACATCATTCCTAAATGATAGTTCATGCTGCTCCAAATATTAATTGCAACTATCCACAAACACATTACACGATTACGCAATGCGACTACAACATGAACGAAGTTACAATATATTATATACATAGCGAACAACACACTATCTGCGTGACAATATAATATATTTACGCTACTATATAGCTCACATTCAGGCGTCGGTACTTTGAATAGTTCACGCGTTGACATCTATTCATAACATAACGAACTCACCTTAATGTCTATTTACGAATTTTGATGGCATGAAGTGCTTCCTTCTCCCAGAGTGTTCCTTCTCACATTTTGCACGAGACAAAAATAAATTAAAAAGATCGGCCATTCCTTTCGTAACAAGCAGCGATGCGAGTTCATTTATTATAATTTATATTGTATAAATAATAAGTAAACAATAATAATATTTTGTTAAATTAAATAATATTTATGAAATTAAATAAAACAAATAATAATTAATTTAATATATAAATAAATAATTATTAACCAAAATAATTTAAAAAAAATAAATCGTGTATCAATAATAATATATATGGTGAAACCACGAAGAGAATCAAAAAGTGCTATAAAAACAACCCCGTATATTCAACCTATTGAAATATCATTTGAAATTCGTTATATTTATGGTATTGCTATTTCAATTCATCTGTTTCAATTCTTTGCCCCATTGAAACAAGTTACTTTGCCACGGCTTGAGTTGTGTGCAGCTCAACTCTTAGTAACTCTTATGGAAAAGGTAGTAACTGTACTAAATTTTATAGTTACAGACATTTTCTACTGGACAGATTCCATGATAGCTCTTCTTTGGATTAGGTTTCCATCATCAAGATGGAAGTCCTGTGTTGCAAACCGTGTATCTGACATTCAAGCTAAATCTTATTCTAATAACTGGTTTCACATAGATTCAAAATCAAATCCTGCTGATTTAATTTCTAAAGGAACTTTTCCTGAATCGTTAATAAATTCTAATCTATGGTGGTTTGGACCGAGTTTTTTATGTTCATCCGAAGAAATTCAGAAATATTTACAATCACCAGACACAGAATCTCTCCCGATAATTCAAGAACGAAAAAATGTTACGGTTGTAACTGCAAGCGCGGATCTCATCGATGATCTCCTTGATAGAATACACCGTAAAAATTCATTTCTAACAATACAAAATGCAATGGCCTATGTCCTTCGTTTTGTCATTAACTGTCGTTCGAAGTCATCAAGAATAATTGAACGCTTAACAGCAGAAGTAAACAACGGATTAAATTTAGCCATACGTTTAGTCCAATTCAAAAGTTTTGATACCGTATATCATGGATTACAAAAGGCTGACTTCATGGTTCGTGATCCAGCATTAAAATCACTATCATTATTTATGGACGAGCAGAAAATTCTTCGAGTAGGCGGTCGTCTAAAATTTGCTGCAATTTCTTACAACTCTCACCACTCCCATATTCATACATTTGAAGTTAGTCCTAATTTAACCCTAACCAACGACAATAATCAAAAATTTGAATGTGTGGGTTAAAGTAAAACAACAATGACATACAGGCGGAATATTGAAAGTTTAAAATGATAAAATACTAATATCAATAATAAATATTTAATAATAAAAAAAATGTTTTAATAATAATTGTAATTAATAAAAAACAAATACATAACAGAAATATTCGCATATTAAATGAAATATTAACTGACCTAAGAATTTATGGTTTTCTTAAGAAATTGAATATCTCGAGAACTAATAAGTTTATCAACAATGTGTTTGTAATTTTCTGAAAGGTCACGATCAGGAATATTTTTAGTACAAACCATTTGAAAAGCAAATTAGTTTTACGGCCTCAATTCAATTTTTAGTAAGCGTTACTACCGTAAGAAATGAGGATTTTCTTAAGAAATATTGAAAATCTCGAGAGCTAATATGCTTATCAACAATGTGTTTATAATTTTCTGAAAGGTCACGATCAGGACTATTTCCATGCCAAATCATTTGAAAAGGAAATTTATATACTGATTTAGTGTGTATCGGTTTAATCAGAATTTCTTGATTAGAAAAGAAAACAATTTTTCGTTTTATACAATTATTTTTATTTTTTGCAGAAAATACATTTTCCCTCACTTATAATTCAGTTTGTATTAAATCTTGAATGAAGTCATCGCCCACAGTCATTACATTCTTCAGTTTTAAAATTTTCAATCAAAGAGTCGAAACAAACTAGACAGTGGTCCTTTATATCTCCTTTATATCAAAGATCGCTCTACAATGCTTTGCTGTAAGTATTTTCGGTAGTTTTGAACTTCCATTAAATATTCATCTTCGCTATTACCGTGAATTTTGGGATAATAACTATTGTTTGCGAAAAAATCTATTGCATATAGATTACCAAAGGTCCACAATTATAACTATCCCGCTGTGTGGGTATTGTAAGTACCCAATGACTATTAATGCACATTGGTAAATATATTCGGCTTTTACCACGACATATTGAATGAATAAATGAAATATAGTCATTACAACGATCGTCCAAAATTAAATCTACCAACTCAAAGAGTTAACCCTGCTCCACCATTTTACAATGTTGGAATTGATTATGCAGGCCCTTTTTAAGTTCACTATCGAATACGTGGCAAAATTCCAACAAAAACATACTCAACAGTATTCGTATGTCTTACAACAAATGCGGTACACCTAGAATTGGCCTCAGACCTTACATCTGCTTATTTTATCGGTGCATTCGACATTTCATTGCAACTCGTGGATTGTGCAAAACGGTATTTTTCGACATCGGAACCAATTTCGTTGCAACAAATTTCAGAATTACATGGGCTGTATAAAATGCTACACAGTGCAGATAATGAAGACCAGATCAATTCACTAATAACCAAGAATCATACAGTCTGGGATTTCGCACCACCTGGATCTCCACATTTTGGAGGAAAATATGTATCTGCAGTTAAATCTTCTAAGTATCACCTGCGTAGTACAATGGGAAACGCTAACTTGACTTATGAGGAACTTCAGATTTTAATAAAATAAGTGGAGTCTGTGCTGAATTTTCGTCCTATCCCTCTAATTACTACAGATGACAATTTGGAAATTTTAACGCCAGGATATTTCTTTATTGGTCGAGCTTTAACCAGTATACCTGAACCAAACATAATTGATCCTAAGAACATTAACTATCTTAAACGTTGGGAGCTAGTTAATCATTTGTATAAACAATTTTGGTCCAGATGGTCAACTGAAAATCTTCAACAACTCCAGCGTCGATATTATTGGAAGAATGATACAAAAACCATCCCGATAGGAACGATCGTCATCATTAAATACCAAGGCTTACCACCACTCAAATGGAAATAAGGTAAAATTATAGAACTTACTAGGCTTTAGTACCACTTGTTACAATTAAAACTGGGACTGATGTAAAAAAGCGTACTATTGCGATTGTTTGTCCATTACCAGTAGATGTTGAACAACAGAGTGTTCAAGATGGGGGAGAAATGATAATGACCAGCAGTTGATCATCTATCAACATTGATTTTTATATGAAATAAAATATTATTTAATCCTAATCAATCTATATTTAACTTTGTAACTTAATAACATAAATATCTATTTTGTATATCATCGTATTATTAAATTTAAGATTGTTAAGTTTTAAGGTTCAATATTCCTCTTTTTCTTCTAAATTAGTACAATTTATATTATTTAGATATTTGTTCTGGCATTTTGTAAAACGATTCTGTACAAGCAACATTACTATTTTTAAACAAAAATTAAATATAAATTATAAAATAATTCTGAAGCTTTACACGAAGTTTAATTTTAAAGTCAACTTCAACAAATTCAACGAGACGAAAAACGCTTCGTCTCCATTTTCAGTTGGCATTTTTAAAAGAAGGTGCACCACATATAATACTTTTATTTTTGAAAAAAATTAATAATTGAAACGTATGTTATTAAAATTGTATGTGTAGATTAGAATCGAAAACAATCTATTCCATTTTTTAAATAAATCAGTTTTGCTTTCTTTTGTTAAATTTGATTTAACTGTATAAATAAACTTTTGCAAAATGGCTGTATTCCCGAGAAAACTGACTTAGAAATATTCAATACGATTTAAACTAGATTTATTTTACTACAATACAACTTCACAAACAAAACAATACTATTCCAATAAAATTCCTAATCAAAAATCATTTAGTCCAATAAGAAAAATGTAACTAAACTACAAAGCATCTATTCCTAATTTGGCGCGAAAATATAATACGTCAAAATATTAACATAAATCAGTTTCTCGTACTGATCGTAGCAAAGTGTTTTAATTTAAAAAGAAGAATCCCGAAACGGAAATCAAATCTAGCTACATATTTAGATTTGTTTTCAACACTAATTTTAATTTGAGATCCAAATCATCTGCCATCGATATGTGTTCAACGTAAAAAGAACAAGACGCTACTGAAAGTTGGCGATTAAGCTGAATCATCTATATTTATATTTATAAAGAACAAGACGCTACTGAAATTTGGCGATTAAGCTGAATATTACAGTCGTCATCTATATTTATATTTATTTGAAATGGTTGTTGTACCCGGCACTCACCTTCAACTCCCCATAATGTTTTCATATATTATTGGAAAGATAATTGTTTGGTCAAAGGATTGAACCAGAACGCAAAACTTAATAACCCGAACCTGAAATTAATAAAATACTAAAGACGTCATCGAATTGGCATTTTTAGCTGAATAAATCCAAAACATTTATTTTAACTAGAAATCAGAACAACACGATTTTTCAAATTTGAGGTGAATCTTTTTTCAAATAAAATATAGGAGCTTGTAAGACATTTCATAAATGAGGTGAAAATATCACTAATTTGAAATTTATTGCATTAACCATCCATGGCATTTTAGTAAAAGATGCTAAACTAAACGATGTAGATAAATTGCTCCAAAAACATTTTGGGAATGGCAAGAAAACGTAATTTTGAAATTTTCTGAAGTTATCAGATGATAAACATCAGATGGAAGAAGAGAATGAAAATATGGATAGTACTAGCCTCGCAGATGTCCTAAGAATTAAAGTTTTAAAAATATTTTAGCAATTGGATTGAATTCAATACTTTCATTTTGTGATTAGTTTTGATTTTTATTTTTATAATATTGAACTTTTTATTATTGATCATATTTATTTTACTTTTTATGTAACTTCGTATTTTATTTTTTATAAAATTTTAAGACGATAATAAAAAAAAATTTAAATCAAGAAATGTTTTAATAGTTAAACAGTTTTATTTCAAAATGGGTAAAAAGTACAATGAGAATCATTAATTCTATTCCATTATGTAACTTTCTCAGTAATTTTATCCCATAATTGTTTTAAAAATACAAGCCTTATTTGGGTAGTGACATATAGATTTAATGATGTAATATAAGAAATAAGGCTAAAGAAACTAGCGAAATAATAAAAAGTTAGGCTTTTTAAAATGATGATTTTAAAGTTATTTAGTAACTTTTAGTAGTATCTAGTTTTTTCTATATAGTCATATATATTTTTTAACAATGCAAACACAGACATATCTTAACGATACGTGATATAACAATTCAAAAAGGTTTGGCTGCTGTGGTATAGATTATAATTTAATCTTAATTAATTACATATGCACATGACGTATTTTATCAAACTTCCGAGTTTTTTCTATAGTATCAGTAACTAGTATTTTGAAAAAGCAAAGCCATCCTTATAAAATTTATCAAAATCACTTTAGAAATCTGCCACAGACCTATTAAACCAAAATAATGCATCGTAGGTTAATTCCTAACAAATATTGATTAATATGAAATGATTGATTAATACTACACACTGTCTGTGTTACATTGCATTGGCCCATACCAACTTGTGGCAGTGAGTGAACAAAAGTGTATATATTTTTATTATTTATTATTATGTTTTATATGTAAATTCTCGCCGCTGACCAAAAATTAACATGCCACCGGATGACATAAAAATGCGGTTGTGTATAAAAGCATTCGTTGGGCTGACCACCTACAATGTGCACCAATCGTTAAAATTAGTTCGTAAGGTCTCAGTTGAGACGCGGTAAGGGCCGTTTACGGCCTCTAAGTCATAGATTTATTTTTTTTATATGTAAATTCAAAAATAATTATCGTATAATTATTTTTGAATTTATATATGAAATAATATTTATTTTTAATATATTAAAATTAATAATACTTCGGTAGAAATTTCAAAATTGGAATTACTGTTTATAAATATAATAAATGAATTCGTTAAGTCTATCATTACGATTAGAACTGTAAATATTGTACATGTACATAATAAGAATGTTGTTTTATTTCTTAGAAACAAAATGATTTCTTAATAAATAAACAATAAATAATTAAATATAATATTTCGAATCATGCAAATACCCGTATTGACATATCGTTTGTGTAAATTTTAAATCAAATATCTTAAAAATCTACTGTAATATCGAATACCATTGTATTTATCTAAAGTACAAAGACAAATCCCCAACATATGTTTGTTTTAAAAATTTTTTAAACTTAATTTGAGTTAACTAACTACATATATTGGTACCACTTTAAAAAAATTATCAATCAATCTTGAACTATTTAAAAGTAATTATTCAATATAGTTATCTTTAACTATTCCAATTTGTATTATAGTGATAATGTGTATTATAATGATACATTGGCTGTGGACGAATATATTAACCTCACCAAGGTTTACTGCAAATAAAATAATTAAATTGATTTTTGATTTTGTAAAAAGTATCCCTCTTTTTAGTTAAAATAAAGTGCTCAAGCTCGGCTCCGTATAATTTAAAAAATAGGTTCACGAGAAGATATGTAATAAAGATGAATGCACCTCTTTATGAAATATAGATTAGAATGACGAAAAAGCCATCGTACGATAGAACGAGAGGAAAATTTTGATTAATTTCGATTGATAAATCATTAATTAAATGATTTTGTAATTATCACTTAAAATAAAATATATTGTTTTTAATAAATAATATGATAGGTATTTATTTTATTTTTTTATATATTTCTTCTCTTTTGCTGTGTTAGTTTCTCAGTAATAAAAATAGTTAACAAGTTAATAATAAGAATAGGGTTAAATTGAAAAGTTCGGTTAGTTTTCTAATTAATATTGGTGTTTATAAGTAAAAAGTGTGAGTCTTAAAGTTGTGTGTGTCTTAAAATACACTAAAACTAAAAATAAAGTTTTAAATAAGTTATAAATAGTTATAAATAAGTTTTTTAAAATACACTAAAAATAAAAATTGTATTCAATTATTCAACATTATTAGAAAGACATTGCTTAACATTTGATTAACTATGGGCATTGAAAATGGAATGAGCCCAATCGTTACCACAACGAATGTAAACTAATTTCCGATAGATTTTTTTTTACCCCGTTTACAGCCCAATATTGGCCCGTACCATGTCAACAATCTGACTCCAATGGTTGAGCAAGCTCTTCATACTGTTGCAAGCTACCAGAAGATGCCAGATCTATCGTTGTGGATCTCTTAGATTACCTAAAAGCTGGTCTCCCTTTAAAGATCGCTGAATCATTCGGTTCGGATCCCCACGTAGAACGTGAATTAGCCAGCAAATTCGCTATCCTTTGATTTCATGCACGATATCAGGAATTTGCATTAAATTCCTGATCTCGTTATTGAACAGAATTCGGTATATGTCATCAACGTCGCGTTTTGGGCCATATATCACACGCATGATTCTTCTCTCGACTGTTAGAAGCCATCTTTCGTACTCATCCGTCAAGGTCCAACGCTCACAATCATACATGACAAAGAGTCTGATCAACACTCTGTACAATTCCGTATTCACATGTAAAGATTGTTTTATAATTCCATGCTTGTGTTTAAAACACGCTTCAAAAGTATTTCGAAAAATTTGTCAAGAGGTGAGAATGTTTTGAGTTTAAGGAGTACCCAGGATGTTTACTTGATTCCGTTCCGGATATCTGGAAGTCAAAGATGCACATCGCTCTGGTAGGCCACTCATTAAAACGGCGAAATTTACATTGCCATTTCGAAATCGAACAATTTTGAAAGTGAATCATTACAGGCAATGTAAAATGATTGACGACAAACAAGGTTATATTGAGTGTTTGGTGGGATTAGAAGGGACTTGTCCAATATGACTCTCTGCAACGAGATGAAACCAATAAATCAATCTTGTACTGTGCTTTATTAGATCGTTTCGAGGTTCTTTTTTAAAAGGTCCTTTTCTTTCGCGGTTCATCCTGACTATAGCCAAATCAAAGACGTACGACTATAGGTTCAATTTCCGTAGACCATCTGCACATTACATTACTCCATAACAATTCATGGCACTGACATCAAAGATGGTTCGGCCCATACGAATCTCCCGCCCTAACTGCCCCAGTATTAACCACTGCCTTATCTATTATTTTTTTGATTGAATGAAGTTAATAGATAGAGTGAAGTTAACTACATTCCAGTATTTATTGTTTGCTGTAAGAGATGCATTTTTAAAAAAGTTTTGAAACTGTTTCTGAGAAGTTTTACTTTTGAAAACTATTTTAAAACACGAGTTAATTTACGATACAATAAAAACTTATAAAATTATAATTTAGTTGTTACTTTCTTACAACAAACGCAAACTTTACTTAAATATTTTGACAATCAAACAGAAATAAATGTAAAGTTTGCTTTAGTTTATCTTTTTCTTAACCATTACAACTTTTAAGTCTTTATATTAATAATGTAATAAAGAAGTGATTGTTCGACATAACTTTTTCATAATCGTTCAAATCGATAAGTCAAATAGTTTTTGGGTTGAATATCCGTATTTTTCTTTTATGTACGGTTAGTTTTTTCCTGAGTTGGTTATTACAACTTTTCAGCTTGAGTTTTCTACTAAATTAGCTCTTTAGTCCTAGTCTTCATTCAAGAATTGATCAATATGACGTTCTTTTAATATATTTAATGTTCCAATATTCGCATCATAATCTATTAAGATATATAAGATATTTAAAAACATATATGTATAAGAAATATAGTTAGTTGGTAAAAAGAATCAAAATCACAAATCATTTCTCAAACACTAAATAAATACTTACTTTGAAATCTCTAAAAATATTTCTCTAGCTCCCAGGATTTTAATAAATCGAACAATTAAGCAAAACGTAGTTCTAGAGGTAAAATGGCGCTTTGTTCACAATCGTCAATTTCCTTCTCATTATTAGCACATATTAGCACAATTAACTCGATTTATTTGTCATACTGATTAATTTCTGTTTTATATTAATAAATAATTACTATGAAATAATAAGAAAATGAAAATGAAATAAAAATGGCTTCAAAACTAGAAAAAAAATGTTTATCCTCTAAATTTAAGTAAAAATATTCTTAAAATTGAAGCCAATTATTTAATATTCATTGATGTTAGTCAAATTTGATCATATTAACAGTAATTTTCCAAAATAAATATTTAATCCTTAATTAAACATTATTAACATTAAGTATGTACATACTTCGATATGGAAATTGAAAATAATAATAACTTTGGATGTTGTAAAATTCGGCTCCTTGCACGGTTAGAAATTTTGGTATAATGTATATATTTTATAAATTTTATGTTATGAAGTTCACAAATACCATATTCCGTTTTAATTCCATAAAAATATAATTTATCAAAATGATTTATATTATTTTTGTAATAAAACCAATATAAAATTGGTATGTTTTGCCTTATTAAACCATATATTTGTTAAATTTATATTATTATTATATCAAATTGTTACTCAATTTTTTTAAATAATTTTATATTTATTATTTTATAAAATTGAGGTTTCATTCTGATACAATGAGGTTTACACCAGAAAATTTTTTATTTCTGTCTCGTAAATAATTACTTTAGAATATAAGTACACAATGAAATGCTAATTGCATATTATCAACGGCTTTTGATAGTTAATACAATTTAAAAATCAAATGAATCAATATTTTGTATAAAAAATTATTTCAAACTTGGCTTAGATACATTTAATACTAAATATTTTCGTATTAACTCTGAAACGATTTCGTATAAAACTAATAACTTGGTGTATTACACAGAAATGATCTGTTAGAATCCAAGCCATTTGGTTTTATATTAAATTCGACCGTCGAACGTCGATCTTAATAACATGTTAAACGTTATACATTTTCTTAATTTAAATTAACAAAGATTGTAAATTTATTTTTTATTAATATTGTGATTAAATTAAGTGTTGAGCATAAATATTTATGTAACAGTGTATGTTAATACAGTTAAAATAAAGTTTAAAAAAGTTATAAATTAATAATACATGTCGGATGTCGGGCATTATTATAAGGGTTTAGATAACATCTTTACATTAGTCAAAAAACGTAGGGAAATTAAATTTATATACGGTTAGTACGAGTATGTATGTACAGATATATCTAGTATTCTTGAATATTTATCTATTAGTATCATAACTACAGATTGGGATACCTGCATTTATTATCATTTACCATCATCTTCGTTCGGAAGAACAAAATTTAGCCGCATGTCTGATGAACGAGCTATTCAACAACTTTTAAGATTTAAATCGATAAGATATGAAATTTGCAATATAAAATATTGGTTTGTTTTGATGATTTTTAATTACAGTTTGAACTTTTAAACGAGGAATATTTATTTGAAGTTTCTCAGAAGCCACCATATATAATTGCAACAGGAAATATAAAATCCAAAATACATCAGTACCTCATTGTGTTAGACGGAAATTTCATACCATTGGCCCCAGAATTAAATTTTATATTTGATATTAAGTATGGCAATAACATGCGACTTTTTTGGTTATTTCTACAAAAATATTTATGCAAGTTGGAGCTAGCAAATCTTCCGATTACAATAATGGATCTACAAGTGAAGTTTCAACAAATAGCTGGTGAAAATTGAAACTATACATAACAATTGTATGAAATTAGGTATTTTTTTTATTTTTTTATTGTTCTATAAGACGAATTATTTTTTTTATGAATAAATTAATATATATACTTACTTTATTTTTAAGAAAACTACCTCGTTCATATCTAAATTGATAAAACATTTAAGACTAATTCATCAATTAGTGGATTTAAAATTGCTGGTTTTAAGGTGTGTCAACATACTTGTAATACATACTTAGATCTTCGAAAACAGTTTCTTTGAGAAACACCATTCTTGTGTTTTGCCACAGTTGTCTAAGTTTGGCTGTGGTTCTCTTTGGAAGGCAAATAAGCTATATGAAGAACATCCACATGCTTCAACCTTTTTATGATGATTTTCAATGCACTAATCCGCTGAGAAGTCGACAGCGATCTCATAACACTTTCACTATTACCTCGGTGAGAGGCTATCTCTTCACTTCTTGCATACTTTACATTTTCAAAAGCTGTTCATTATACCATGATAGAAAAACTTAGAAATTTAATGAAACACGTTAAACAGTTATTATAAAGACAGGTAAACTTAAACTTATTCCTTAATTACAAGATTGGGTCCATTAAATTTCAACAATAAGGTTTCGAATCCAAGGATCAGTACTTTAAAAGACTCGCCAGTAATCTGAAAAACTTTATTAATGTACCAAAAACTTTAACTAGACATCAGAAAAAATTGGCTGTTATTTGAAGTCAAATCGATTCAGAACGTTCAATTAAAATAGGAAAACTTGCTTACTCTCCCAAAGTGATACTTACAGAAATAAGAAGCATTTTAAGTTGTATGGAATATATCGATAACGAACTAATATTGTTGGCATGTTACGTTGAAAACGAAGTACACTTCATACCATCATTGATTATAAGCTTCTTAGAATATGATATTTTGGCTTATTATCAAATCAAATACATAATTAAATTTAGAAATAAGTATTTATTTTTATTTAAAAATGTTAACAAAATGTTTTGATAATTTCCATAAAGCTTTTAATATAGAAGAAAATCTCTTGACCCAAAACCTTATTATTAAAAAATGTTTAGGGCACAAGGATTATAGTTAGGAATTTGTTTCATCCAGAAGAACAAACAAATATTATGTTATTAAAAAAATTTAAAATAGACTTAATGAGAATTGTATGCAAGATTTATTGATTTTTTAATTAAATAAAACATGTTTAAAATTAATTTTTGGTATATTTTATTTTATTACGCATTTTTGGTTTTACCTCGAATTAAAACATTATCCGATACTGCATAGTTGATAAAGCGTGAGTATATCAATTGTATAAATAATAGTATATTGATTAAATTAATACTTCAACTACTATAAAGTTTATAAACTCTACCTATCAAACCTTAATACTAAAATCTTTATTAATTTAATAATATTTGTAAATGGGTTTGATACAGAGACCTTATTATCTCAATACCACTTTCGATTCAAAATATTCCTAAAAATTATTTATCAAATTTATAATTATACAAAATAAAACTAATACATATTTCAATAGTTTATTATATAGAAACCATTTTCTAGTGGACCTAAATGTATACGAAAATTTTATTATAACTATACCATTTTTTACAACCGTGTGGATGAAAAAAGGCTGAATTTAAAAAGGCTGACTTAAAAAAAGTGTTTTTATATGGAAAATTGACTTTTTTAATTCATTTTTCTAGTAAATTTTGTAACTTAAAAGAGGTATTTTACAAAAACAAATTTAATTTAAAAATGACATTAGAAAGGCATATTTTATGTCATTTTAGAAACACTAATCTTAATTCATTTTTAAAATGACATAAAAAATGTATATTTTTAGTCATTTTTAAATAGATATTTTAAATCATTTCCAAAATGAATTAAAAAATACATATTTTAATGCACAATAAATTGCAAATTTCTGGAACACTAATATAATTTTTAAATTTTGGGTTTCTCTTAAATTATAAGAGGTTGAAAATAAATACATATGTTTTCATTAATGAAAATTTGCAAAAGACAATTACAAATTTCTGAAACATTAAAGCCATTCGAAATTTTCAAGTAATGTTTTCATTAATGAAAATTAATGAATACTTATTCATTTTCAATATGAATTAAAAACGGAACATTTTGTTTCAGTAATAAATACATATCTTAATTCATGTTCAAAATAAATCAAGTAATGCACATTTTGTCAGTTAAAAACACAATTCTTAATTCAATTTCAAAATGACTTATGATATGCATTTATAAAGTCAGCTTTTTTTTATTTCTTTTTCATACAAGTTTTATGTCATTTTTAAAATAAAATAAAAACACTCATTTTAAGTCCAAAAACACTTTTTTTAGGTCAGCCTTTTTTAATTCCTGCTCGATGATATATTTAAAATTATTGATATTATTTTAAATGCATAGTAATCTTAAATAAGTAAAAAATTTTAACCCATGTAAGGGTTGTAAATATTAAATTATAAAAATAAATTACGTAAATAACCTTATAAAAATAAACTGATACCAATTTTTCGTACAGCAAACAGATTACAAACATTAGAGTTATTTAACAAATGTTTATTAAGTTTTATGAAATTGAATATAGTTTATAACATGTTTAGTTAGAAGCATAAATAATTTTAAAATGTCATGAAGGATATTAGTGTATTGTCTTAGACTAACACAGCACTTATTGAGTAATTGGAGCGAATAACTTAAATTTTTTTTGAAGTCTGGATAAAGTAATATAACTTTTTGGATAAAGGCGTAGTTTTTAATCAAAAACACCTTTACCATTTAAATCGAGTTAATTTTGTTTTTATTTTAAATTATTTATGCCAACTGATTCATTTTTTCACAAAGATGGAACAGTAAGCTAGAATTTTTGATATGCAAAATATTTAATAAAGCGGAGATAATAGCTTGAGATACAGGAAAAAAATGTCAGTTTCTTACGCTTTTAAGTTGAAATATCAATAATGATATTTTAATTGATATTTTCCGAAAATCATTATTTTTGTCTATATATGACCAAAGGGCATTTTACATAAAGATGACCAGACGAAAACAAAAATTACAGTATAATCGTTGAATTTTTTATTTTATTTGACTATGGCAGAGATAATCAATGTTAGTTTTGTTTTAAAATTTGGTTTTATAAGATTAAACTATCTTTATACTACTTTAACATTTTTGGTGTCACCTTGCACCTTTAACATTGTTTTAATTATAAATAAAATAATCTATGGCTTAGAGGCCGTAAACGGCCCATACCGCATCTCAACTGAGACTTACGAACCATGTTTATTTATGGTCAAGGGCGAGAATTAAACTCGAGACCGCGGCGTGATGAGAAACTCTCTTAATCATTAAGCTACAACCGGCTACAATTATATGAATACATTATTTAATATATTGATTGATGCAACGGATTCTTTAATAAGCAAATAAATAAAGCTCTATTTAAATTGAATTGTTTCCCAATTTGATAAAATTTTATTTATAGTAAAAATTCTAAAGCATTTTTAGAACTGTTAGTTTCGCCTAAATGTAAGTTTGATAACTATGCCACAGTGATAAGTGCCACCTTTGATATTCTGTAAATAAGTTTACATATGATAACATTTTTATATAATCTTATCTTATCTAATTAGTAATTGAAACTGTAAGAATTTCATATACGAGTATTGTTGCTTATGTTTATTGCTTTTGAAAATATTACATATCGTGACCTGAAACTAATTTTTTTCAATATGAAAATTAAAATTTATATTTTTTAGTGACAATAAAATAATTTAAAGGGATAAGATCATGTATTTACGTTATTACAGAAGAATAATGCGCTTCAACAGTTTTATGTTTCTTTATATATGGTGTTCTACCAGGGGAGAACTTCTAATACGAGGGGAGATGTTAAAAGTTTGCTTAGTAGGAAAACCAAATCCTTTCCAATTGTTTGCATAAGATCAAATTCCACCACCAACGCGAACTGAGCATGCATCAGACGAAATTCCACCACCAACGCAAACGGAAACTTGTTACGTGATTCTTTATGATTTTCGGTGTAAACTAAATTCAATACAAATAATCAGTCAACCTCGTTTTGTTTCACGAATTTTAAATGAGGTTCAAAAGCTTGAGAGCATTTTGCTTCTATCTTTCCTAAATAAATTCGAAAATGGGAAGTCTAGTAGTTTTAGTAAAGTCGGCCATCGTGACAAATCTTGGTTATATAAGTACGATTCGGAAACCAAATATCAGTCCACGGTATGGAGTCCAACAGGAGCAAACCTTACACTGAAAAATAATCAAGAAAATTCAGCAAGAAAAATAATGTCAGTTTACTTCAAAAAACGTATCAAAAATTGTAGCTCCTATTCAACTGGAAAAGGGTCAAAAGATTACTGTAAAACGGTATATGATGTAAAATTGATCAAAGACTGACAGTAAAATTTTTAAAAAGTTGGTGAAAAACCGGAAGAAAGAAAATTAGAGGCGCTACTTTTTAAATCATAAAAACGCATCAGCTCACACTGCTTAAATAACGAGAAACATTATTGAGATATTTGGCATCGAAGAAATACGCCCAGCACCATACTCTCCGGATCTAGCACATTGTGATTTCTGTATATTAAATTTGACATCGATGCTGTTTATGGTAAACTAAAACTGGTAAACTGTTTATGGTAACGAAAAGCGGATCTAGTGTAACAATGGCGATTTTGAAGAGAGACAGAACCAGACGAAGAATAAATACGAAAAAATTGTTTATTTGCTACTTATCACTTTAAGAAACTCAACTATAATACATGTTTTTCAACTGAAAAAAGTACAAAGTTCAGAACACCTTCTTATTTGTCATAGTTGTAATATTAACTTGTTTTTTAAAAAAAAAATAAGTTTTCATCTAAATTTCGTAGTTGAATCAGTACATGAACTCTGTGGTTGAATTACGAGAATTTGATTCTAGTTTAGGGTTATTATTTGTTCTAGTTTAGGGTGTTAACTTGTTAACAAATAGAATTTTATTATGTGAACTGCACTATTAAATACTGCAGGTACATATAGCTTGCGAATATTACTCCAATTAATTTATATTAATTGATTACCTTATATATATTTAGCGACTGTATTTCTTGAATCGAAAGTTAATCATACGGCAGTATAGAAAATACTGGTCTCGGTATTTGTCGAGGCTTAATGTCGCTCAAATTTTTGCAACAAACAGAAATTTTAATTTTCAAAATAAAAAAAATATATCACGTCTCTATTTGACATTAAAATTGTCTGGTTGACTTAATTTCCCCGTTTTTTTGACTTGAACTTTATTTATATTGAGCAGTTTACGAAAATATGTTCAAAAGTTATATATCTATAACTATTTAAATATCTTCATACGCTTAAAATAAATAATTTATATTTTATTTATAACATCCTGTGATAGTAACAAAATTCTATTTAACACCTTTCTCGTTATATATTTCCGAAAACCAGACTTTAATATCATTAAACATATCCGCTATAAAATTTTTTGTTCCATGCCAAATTTTTTGTATCTTTTTAAACAATGACAGATGTAATTAAAAAAAGGAAATAAAACAGATAATGAGAAATATTAAATAAAACTGATACGTGCCTTACAAAATAAGAACATTATAGTGTCAAAAACATTTACTTGAAATTAAAGTTATACATTACAAAGTATATTTTTTCGATTAAGGAAGTTCATTTGAATATTACAAGTATTATCGTAAAATGCCATGTAACAATGAGCTATTTTTTACCATACGTAAACATTATTATTATGTTAATCGACGGTGTAAAACATATTTAATAATGGTTTTCTTTTTATTAAATTGTGTAAACAACTTATCTACCATTTTCTATGAATCGTGCTACCTATAGTCTATTCACAGTACGCCAGTCAAAACCATCGATCGACGACTGAAGGCGTAACAATATATTAAAATACATTCTAATTTTTGTAAATTGTATGGTATAACTTCTCAAATTTACCTATTTGCAATATATTTAAATGTGCAACATCCAATGCAATATATTTAAATGTACAACATTTATAAAGAAGACAATATATAATAATTAATTATAACTCAAAAACATGCTAAAACCATATACACATATGCATTTATGGTATGTCTAAATTCAATATATAAGATTATGTACAGGTCAAATTAATGTTATATTAGTTATTCGGGTTAATATTAATCAAATTAAACGTAACATGTACATATGTACATATATAAAAGTAACCTATTCGTTCATATGATTTTATTGATTAACACTAAAAGACATTACTGTCATGATACGTAAAGGGTTAAAGTAATTTAATATGAGTCTTTAAAGTTTATACATTGTATTGATTATTTATAATATAAATACATATACAGATACTGTGCATTTCAAAACTTCTACCTTTTATGTTATTTTTAATGTCATTATAAATTAAGAACACAACTAACTATAAGTTGTGAACTCAAAAAATTTCTTTTGTACCACTTCTGCCGTACACATATGGCAATATAAATAAAATTATCAATTTATTATGTCAAATTGTTTATTGTCGTTCTCATATAATATAAGATATTTGTTCAAATTAATGTCTGATATTTGGAAATGTTTTTTATTCGAAGATTCAATTTAAAAATATTTATTTCTTGTTTTCTTCTGTTTTGATTAACAAACTATACATGGAATTACAAAATGTTTATTCTAATCGCTTTCACTTATTTAGTTATTTGATTGAGTTGTAAAAAACAATTCAATAATAATTGGTGTATAAAAAATTGTCCAAAAAATTGTATTTGAAAATGATCACTAAGTTTATTCATTTATACGTGTTCATTTATAATGAAACAACAACAAATTCATTAAAAAATAAGTAGGCTGTAACTTCTTAAAAATCGAGGGTTCTATTTTGGAACGTTTATGTATATTTGATAGTACAATATTATAATTTCAGTTATTCAATCCTTTATGGTTGTATACATTTATTAATCTAGAACTCAAAAAGGCTTTGATATTTATAAAATGTTCAATTCTTTTTATATAACTTCAAACTTCTGCAACAAATGAAAATTTTTGAAACCATACACTTTTTAAATGAAATACCAGATTATTATTTTGTTAAAAAAACAAACTAATAATCTTTCGGCACTTCATTTAGTTTTCATTGGTACTTTGTTGCATAGTTTGTTGGCTTAAGACCAGTTGAAAAGATACTACGAAATTGTAATTTTAAAATCCAATTTCTTAAATATTTTTGATTTCAATTAAATTCTAAAATTTTTTAAGTGATGTTCTATTTTTAAAAAAAAGATAAACATGGCCAAACGAAAACAGTTAACGCCTGAGGACCGTAGTGAAATTGATGCATCTAAACAAATGGGTCTTACCAGTAATTCAAAACCACAAAAACTGTTATATTGATTATACCATCCATAGTCGAAGATGCATTTATTCTGCCACAGTTATTAAAGAAACCGAACTTAGAATATTACAAAATTAATCAAATTTCTATAGCCCTAAATAGCAAAACTAAAACAAAAACAAGGTTTATAAAAGTCATAAAGAAACAGAAACAGTTTGTTCGTGAAGTAATGCACTGAAAGTGGACGAGAATCGTGTTCTCAAACGAGAAGAAATTAAACTCAGATAGTCCTTATGCTTACAAGTTTTACTAGCATGACTAGGGGAAAGATGAAGCAATTTTATTACATTACTATAGCAGAAGCATAGCAAATGGTGTTATGGGACTATAATCTACTATGAAGCCAGTGATGTTCAATTCAAAACGGTAACTCACTTAATAATGAAAGTTATAAAAACGTGCTTTCAAAAATAGTCCCTATAATAAACCTAATTTTCTTCCCACAAGCATGATAATGCAGCAGTTCATAACTCAAAGATTTTCAAAATTTACGTATTTCAAGAAAATATTGATAGTTTAACTTGGTGGTTCTCTCCAGACCTCAATAAAATTAGGATACGTTGAGTTAAGAGGTCACCATAATCTTAAAACAAACACAACACAGAATTTTAGCCTAAAATTTATATTATATACATTTAAACTTATCTTGATTGTTCCATTGAATTATTATAGTAAAAATGTACATATTTATTTTTAAGGTCAATGACACTAAATAGACACTTGACAATTTATTATCAATAAATAAATTGTTTTCGATATTGTTTTTTGTTTTAGAGTAATAGATTTTTTCATGTCAAGTAGCTATTGCTCGACAGATGTCACTTTTACGTATTAAGTTTAGTTTAAGTATTTGCTAATTTTGCATAATTATTTATTATTATAGATGTCAATAACATCTAACCTAGTGAAATTATTAGTAGTACGAAAGTAGTTTGTAAGATATATAGATTTTTGCTAAATCATGTTAAGATTAATTATTTACAATATTAAAATACAAAAGCAGCGATTGTTCAAATTCATACAACAATATTGTGAACATTATACATTAAACATTAAATTAAACCAAAACGAAACTTTGTAGAAGTTGTAAAAGTTAGTTGAACCAGTGCTTAGCGGCGCAAATTAAATCAAATTTGTACAGACACGAATCACAAAATAATTTATTTAGGAGGACGCTTTAACTGCCGCGTGGCATAAAATAAGTTAAAATAATTTACAGTCGCAATAAAATTTGATTTATAATTTACTACTATAATCGTCAATAAAGTAAAATTTTTCTGTTTGGCTTCAATTATTCAAAGATTATTTTAGATAAAGATGACCCAACCAAAGCAAAAATTTACTGTATGAACGATTTTTTTTGTTTTGTTTGACTAGGACAGAGGTGCCCGTCACTGTAGCGGTATCTGGCCTTTTTAAATTATGATTTATTTTAAAATCTTACTCTGATTGTACCATCTTCATAGGATATAATAATCTTTGCTTTAAGCTAATGAAATTAAAAAAAATGTTTTTATTTTTTTTTTCAAAAAAAAAAATAAGAGCCTACCAGCACATAGAAAAAAAATTATTACCCGTACCCGATTGAATATAACTCAATGTGAAATATATTCTAAAAAATAGAAATTGATAGTTGTAAAATTAATATTAAAATAACTGTAATTTTGTGTCCATTTTTGCTTAAATTTACGATTAATATGAAAGTTTACTCCAAAAAGATGCACCAAAATTATTTTTTATAAAAATATGTAGAATTAAGCCTAATTTCTTTCTTTACAACTGAATAGTTGTAAAGAAAGAACCACTCTTTCTTTGTCGCCGGTTGTAGCTTAATGGTAAAGAGAGTTTCTCATCACGCCGCGGTCTCGAGTTCGATCCCCGCCGTTGACCAAAAATTACCATGCAACCGGATGACATAAAACGCGATTGTGTGTTTCGTTGGGCTGACCACCTACAATGTGCACCAATCGTTAAAATGGTTCATAAGGTCTCAGTTGAGACCATGATAAGGGCCGTTTACGGATTACGTATAAAGAATGTGATTTCACATACATTAGAAGTAAAAATATATATAACAAGAAAAATCTAGAAAACATTTCGATTCAAAAATATCTATAATTCGCTAGAACTGTTTCAACTAAGACTCACAATATATATATACAAAAAATAAAATAAATAGTAACCCGGACGTTAGCGAACCAATATTACAGAATGTATATGCATACAATCAAAAATGCCATACAATTCAAAAAGGAGACGTCGTCCAAAAGGCAGATTAATTTGGCGCCCACTAGCCTTAGCCTTCAATCAAGTCAAGCTTTCGAATTAATTTGTAAATTTACATACGAAATATTAATTTTTCAACAAATTATTACTCTGGGTGAAATTTTTTTTCGTAGTATTTTTAAAAATTCTAGTGTATTTATGATTTTGATGACAACAAAGGACGTAAATATTATTTTTAAGACTTCAACGTAAATTAACTCTTATTATAAATGGCATCAAGTTGCCATAAAATTACATCAATTTTTTTAGAGTGTAAATTATAAAAACCAATTGACAGAATTTCTAATAAAAAGGAAATAGAGGTCAAAAATTGGTCAACGGAGAGAATCGAACTCGAGATCGCAGCATGATGAGAAACTCTCTTAACCATTAAGCTACAACCAGCATCAGTTGTATTATATACACTCACTGCGTATACACTACGTATTATATACACTCTATTTTTACTCACTGCGTAATTTCAGCTCTAAGTCTCGTTGCCGACGGCAAAAAGATTATATTTTGTACGGATAGTAAAACTGTACTTAACTCCTTGAACAATCCTCTAACCAGCTCTAAACTGGTAGGGGATTGTAAGAAATTTCTGAACCTCCTTGGTTGTAGCAACAAGGTAACAGTCATGTGGGTTCCAGCCCATTGTGACATTGAAGGAAACGAAATTGCAGATTGCTTGGCTAAAACTGGTTCTCGCTTACATTTTGTGGATCCTGAACCAGCTGCTCCTCTACCTCTTCACATAGTGAAGAATACAATTAAAACCGCTGCCCTATCGAATCTAAAGCTTACGTGGTCAGCCACAACAACTTGTCGCAAGGCGAAATACTTTGTCAAAGGGCCTAACCCAAAGTTAACCAATTACGTTCTTTCATTGAATAAGGATAACTTGAAGAAATTGGTTTCTATACTTACTGGCCATGGCCGTTTCAAAAGCCACCTTCATCGCATGAGATCCCATGATCGCATGAGATCCCTTGTGTTCAACTTCAGGAATATTCCTGTACATTTACTGTCTTCTATGCCCTGGTCCAAACTGCTCCAGTTTGCTAAGGTTGCAGAGCGCATCAGTGCGCTTTGACGGAATCCAAGGTTTGCACCATGGGCCCTCTGTGGCATTGAGTGTGGAACCTCTGGAAGTCATATTTAATAATAATATACACTAAATTATAACGTTTATTCACTAAATTTACCGAATTGAAATATTTCCCATATCTCGAAAAATGATCACATGTGACGATTTACAAAATAGCAGTTTATAAAACTGACGTAATATTTGTGGCATATTGCATCAAATCATAAGAAACAACAAAAATTATACAACCACAGTGAAAATACAAGCAATATTTGCCAAGAGGAAGTAGTGACAGCTGATGATGATAAGAAAATTTATAAATTTGACTACATTTCTAGTCCGTTTTATAAAAGATGTTTGGGAAAATATAATGCAATTATACAAAAATTGATAAATATGGCAAACCAAATTCATATTTAATTTTTCAGTATTGAATAATATTTTTCATATCTACCATTGTGGATAAATTTAGATATAATCGATACAATGCATCATGGCAGGCTGTCTAAAGCAGTATCAGAAAATTGGTTTAACTTAGTTTAAACCCAACACATGGACAAAAAATTGATAAGGTTGGAAGGTTTTGTTAATATCCTCGAAGAGAAACCCACTCAAATATGAAAATGGATTAAAACAGAAGGAAAGCCTCGGATATGATGTCATTTTTGCTAATTTTTGAACCCTGGGATTGAGTATTTCCAATATCAATCCATTTAATTATTGATTGGTTTGTTAGTCAAAAAATGCATTAAGAACAGTTTTTCTTATAATTTTTAATTGTCCAAAATTAATATTTTTTTGAAGATTAATTATTTTACTTTATTAATTTTATTTATTTTTTTTTACTATATTAATATTTTACAGCTATTGGTATATATAATATAAAGTGATAAATAAAGTGATTTAGGTGAATAAAATACCAATACATAAATAATATATCTCTATACGAAAGATTTGGAAATTATAGTTATCCAATTTTTGTTGAGTGAGTGTAATTGTACTTTACTGGTGATTGAAATTCGAGCAAACCAAAATGTTGACAAATGTACTGTAATTTTTCTTAATAAAACCAATTCATAAACTGTATTTTATTTACTCTTACTTCAGTTCATTTGATTAGATAATGGAAATTAATTTCATTTCCGTTAATTTACTGCGATAATTAAATTATAACATCACAAATCGCGTTCATGTGATCTATTATATATAGAATTTCATAAATTTTAATATTTAATATTTTCAAACAAATACCAATTCACACAATTTTAATTTAATGCCATATAAACCATTTTGTTAAATGATCGTTATAATCATATTAAATTATCAAATAATTTTACATGTTTTTGTTACACTAACTTGATTGTATTGTTTAAACTTAAAACGTGTACTATTGAAAAACAAGAGAAACCAATGACACATTCAGTTATGGAGTCACAAATTAAATTAAATATAATCCAATTTACATTATAACATAACAGGTGTTGGTTATAGTAAAGCATGGATGGATCTAACTCATACTTATGGTAAGGTACGACTCAATATTGATACGCTCTCTAATCTAACTTACATCAACTGAGATAGCGCCTTAGATTTAAGATTACTTACAAATGCCTTTCTCAACCATATATAATCTGTAAAAGCTTGTGGATTGGAGATAACTAGTTTGGGTGAACAGGCCATTAATATAACTGCTCATAAATTTGAAGTTCAATTACGGGAAGTAAGGGAAAACAGGATAACATCTTCAATTTCACTTAATTCAATTTAAAATACCAAAATCCATTCAGAATTTCCTTCGACATTCAAACATTTAAATCAGATATATGTAACTATAAAATAATACTTACAACTATTATAAAATAAAATAATACATTTGTTTTATGAAACAAATAAATGATATAAATATATATTAATAATGAATAATTGATCAAAATCAATATATTAATAACTATATTTATTACTTGTTGGTTCTAGAGTGCAATTGTTCATTGTTTAGATTTAGAAAATATCAATATATAATGGATCTGAATCTATTAAAATTAAGTATCATCTGTACATCAAATGATGACGTATTTATTTTTAAGATTTCTAAATTTATTCGTCATGCTTGTTGACAGAAAGGATTATGCTTTCAAAAAACACTAAACTTTACAAACCGTTAGGTCTAAACTGTACAAATCATAGGACAAATAATAGTAAAATATTAAATTAAGTTGCTGTAGAAATTTGGAAGCTGTTATGAGGAACTTATAAATGAAGTAAACCTGAATCAATATGTTATTCAAGCGAATTCAATTCTGGTCTTTCCGATACATCGGAGTAAGCATACAGTTGCGTTTATATTAAAAACTAGCGGGTTACGCAGCGCGACACCTCCAGGGACATTTAATAAAAACTTCGTTTTGGCATATACATTATTTCTAGGGATTGTTTAGGTAGAAAAAATGACAAACTTAATGAAATTGTATGAGGATTCGGTATTGAGTGGAAAAGGCATGGAACCCTGTCGCTGAAAACGGAATATAAAAAAAACAAACCACTTAACATTTAGTTTTGAAATACATTGAGATAAGTTAAGTGGCCTTAGTTTGTTTATGATCGTTTTTAAAATTTAAAAAATGATAATTGAAATGTATGTAATACATTAAAAATAAGAACAAAATAAGTACAAATTTCGTGCCAATGATATATATATTTTTATAATAAAAGGCTGAACCCAGTGTGCTACCCCCATCATTATGAAATGAAATAAAAAGTGTTTATATAGTGAGGAATAAATTTTATTATAAATTAACTATTGTAACGCTCTAAGATATACAATGATTTTAGTTTGTGCATTCGGAGCATAAACAAACAAATCGTTTGTTTCCCAACACGGGAGCATGCAAGGTGAAGCTGTCCATGGAAAAAGCATGGATTTGACAAATTTAAGCCACAAACTTGCAGAGATTGACCTTGAGCTTTATTAATTGTCATCGCAAACGCTAACCGAACAGGAAACTGTTATCTTTTGAAATCAAATAGTAAATCTGTTGGTATCATAGTACATTTATTCCTTTATATTTGCTCGTTATAATGGTCGCTTCGATTAAATTGTTAAGCATTTTTTTTACTGCAAGTTGAGTGCCATTTCTGTGGTGGGTCGATGTTCCGCAATAAAATAATTGGAACTCCAATTTTGAGTTTCAGCAAATTTGGTGGAAAACCTGGGACATCAAGTGAGTTTAAGAACTCAACAGGATAATTGACAGCATCCTCATCTCACATAACGGTATCGATGGATTTGTATGCTGCTGCAGTTATGCTATTTTATTTAGAATAACACTGTTTACTGAATTGACATCAATGTTTTTGGCAGCAAGTAACGCTCGTTCAGATAACCATTGCTCGTTTTTGAAATTACTTTCGATATTTGGAAATACACTATCGATTAATTAATCGAAAGTCAGGTGGAAATGTAATGCAATTTGTAGTTGGATCCGTTGGTATTTTTCCATTTCAAAATTCCAACAATTGTTTTGAAAATCGAGTAGCTGATGCATCGTGTTGCAGCTGCACTCGCATATTTGTTGTTAGTTTCAGTGTGCGAACGTGTTGCCAAAGAACAGATGATTTAAGACACGCATTAAGCTCGTCAGCTGGGGTTGCACTTCGAAGTACAGGCAATGTTTGGCGGAAATCACCGGCTAACACTATTAGTGCTCCTCCAAATAGTCTTTTGTTGCTTCTAAAATCCTGTAACGTGAGCCTCTAAAGATTTTTTGTGGGCCATTGTGCATTCATCCCATACTATGATCTTACATATTTGCAAGACTTTACCCATGGAAGTGTTTTTAATATTGCGTCTCAGAGAATTGCGGTTTGAAAGGTAATATCAGTGCCGAATGCGCTGTTCCGCCACCATCCAAAAGTGTTGCTGCTATACCGGACGATGCAATGGCTAGTGCAATATTATTTTGCGATCGAACTTTAGCCAAAATCAACGAGATCAAAAACGTTTTTCCTATTCCGCCTGGTACATCAATAAAGTACAATCCACCACTTTCATTAGTAACTGCTGTCATTAAAGTGTTGTATGCCGAGAGTTGCTCCTGTTGTAAATGTGGTAGGTTTTCAGCCTTAAATAATTCTAACTCTTGTGGATTGTAATTGCTTTCTCGTTGTACATCTTGGTCCTACGCATCATCGCCTGATCGATAAGAACTAATAATACCAACTTGCGAGAGGGTCTTGTTGTTTATTTGCAAGCACTTGTCTTCTAGTAGTCAAAGCATCATTATAAATTGCGTCTAAAAATTCAATTGTTTCGTCGTTGCAAGTAATTCTCTTTCGATGCAGTATGTCTTCACTCATATTTGATTTAAATGTATTCCAAAGTTGTTTCGGTTGGGATGGAAAGCAAGTTACCAATATGATAGCAAATAATGCCCTTATCTGGCATGGATGATTAGATATTGATGCATCTGCTAGTATTGTTTCCTATTGCGAATCGTTTTTTAATAAATTAAGTTTTTGGCTTGCCTCTCGTTAAGTTGCACATATTTGGCCACTAACTGTACGCAAGTTTTCAAATGAAGTTGGTCCACGAACATTTATTAGAAGCATTCGTAAATAATAGCATTCTGCATTCTGGGAATGAATAGTATACAGCATACCTAATGCAACAGTGGAATATAAATTTAGCCATCCTTCAACTGTTTTTTCTTGCTTGCGGCGTTGAAATTTTTTAGTTGATGAGTTCCACGTATTGTATGTTGGAATTTGAGCATACAGCAAAGTTTGAGCAAAGGAATCATTTGTACATATATCAAAAAAAAAGAAGTAACGTTGTAGCTGGTGCCGCTGCAGCCCTTTTTTGTGCATTAACTTCTGTAAAATAAACGCGTTGTCCATTTTCGAGGTGAATAGATAAATGCACAACAGTCGGAAAATTTTTACAGAGAACAAAAAGTTTAAAACTTTCAAACAAAATCTGGTGCGAAAAGGGGCGTGAAAGGAGGCGTGGCGTAAGAAATGTTTATTTCTACCTCGCCTAGAGTATATAATGTGTATACAATTTGAAGTAAATCATTTAAAAACTTCTTGGAGCAATTACATAATTTGAAAAAAGTGTGCGTAAAAGTAGGCGTGGTCGAAAAAAGTACCCTATTAATCATGCTAGAGTCCCAGTTAAATGCTGTGAAAATTTCAAGAAGATCGGTCTAGAGGTTTGGTCTTCTATAAGGTACAAACAAACAAATAAACAGACACACATTCCATTTTATATAAATAGATAATTGTTTTGTACCAAGTGAAGAGCAGCACCGCTAAAACCCCTAATACCGCCAAGATAAGAGCATTGTGGTGCACTGTTGCACATCATTTAAAACCTCTTCAAATTTAATGTAAATACAAGTACTATAATAGATGTCACAACAACGCGATTTATAATTTTATAATACAATTATCAACTGAAAAGACATGGGAAAGGATAAAAATGAGAAAAACAAAAATGAGAATTTTCATTCAGGTAGAATTAGAGTAATTCTTATAACTAATAATTTAAAATTAAACCTTAACAATAAAAATAAATAAATTATGTTTAAGTGACGGTTAGCTGCGAACGTGTTGACTTACAACTAATTGTTCTAACTTCATGCACGGTTTCTATATACATACATATTATTTCAACCAATTTGTTTACTTATGACAAGTAACGATATATGTTCGGCATTTTTAAATACTTAAAATTTTTCTTAAGGTCATTGAACTGTTTGTTAACTCAAATTGAGTGACAGACTCAAAATTTTATAATTTTAATAATTATTTCTGTAGGTATTATAATAAAATATTTATGAACAAAAAGGTATTAAACTATTGTTAAATAAGGATTTGTATGAAACCCAGAAATTCAATTGAAAATTAAAACAAAGCCTGGAGTGTAAAATTCTAAAGATCACATTCTTTGTTCGTTTTAATATTTTGTTTTAAGAATTGTTAACAATTTTTTCTATATATAAATTTTATGTTTCGTGAGAGAATGGTTTTTGTATTTTAAGAAATTTAAACTATAATTGTTCTCGATATTAAAAGATTTGTTATTCATATATAGATCAAATACCCTCGTTTAATATGTCGTATGTTAGAATGAGAGCAGTGTCAATCAATCCCCATAATCTATCCAACAATTAACATAATTATTGAGTTCCAGACAGAATAATTATGTTTTCTTTTTTGATTTGAGTTTTTAGCTTAGCGAAGTAGATGATTACCATGTCTTATCTTCCAACTCATAGGTGTTGATACGTATTATATCATCAACTAAATGTACGCTTTTTCAATTAAGAGTATACATAATTTATTTGAACATGTAAGTTTTTTGATTGGTATCTGTTTAAATGTAGAAAATTATAATTTTCAAGTTTATAATACTTGTCAATTCGTTTCATTTTTCAACCAGAGGTTTCCCTCGACTACTTAATTTAAAGATATAATAAGTGCATGTTTACCGTTTTTTTGGATCCCATAAAACCGCAAAAAATAAAGAAATAAAAAGAGAAAGGCTAGATATACTCTTTCCCCCATTCACTGAGGCCCGATTGAAACACTGTGACATTCCATTTCAAACAGTCTACGACTGGAAGGGACTGTTACAATCGATCCCGATATCTGTTTGTTCTTAGAGTGAAGCCCAAGATATCCGGTATGCTCAAGATCGTCATTTGATCCTTAAATAAGAATCACGATCCAAAGCAGTTCATTCTATGGGAGAGTATGAACGACAGGAGTACAAGTTTTTAAAGGTTTCTTCTTCGTCTCTCTCAAACTGTTCGCAGTGTTCAAATTGAATTTTGTGATTATTCAAGAAACTTTCACACTTCATTCGTGAGAATGAGCAGCAAAACCCTGAAAGGGCAGTTATCATATTTCAAGGACTGGAATTTGTTTATTAATCAAAAGAAGATTAAGGATAGACGACAAGAGGTGAGGTGGTCCCATTTCTTCACGTGCACACCACCCAAATGATAGTTGATATCTCTCATAAGAATAATAACATCACCTCTTGAGCTTGCTCAGGTCCCATATAAATTGAAGCTGTACAAAACGGGCCGGATGTAGCTTAATGGTTAAGAGAGTTTCTCATCACGCCGCGGTCTCGAGTTCGATCCCCGCCGTTGACCAAAACTTAACATGCAACTGGATGACATAAAAACGCGTTTGTGTGTAAAAAGCATTCGTTGGGCTGACCACCTACAATGTGCACCAATCGTTACAATGGTTCATAAGGTCTCAGTTGAGACGCGGTAAGGGCCGTTTACGGCCTCTAAGCCATATATTTTTCCAAACGGGCCAATTTATCAACCAATACGTTTTCATTTGTATCCATGTGACTGCGTCTCACTTCATTAAAACTGCCTAGTCGTTTTAAAGTAGCTACTATCCACTAGGAAACTAGTTTCGATGAAACAGTATTTAAGACAATTGTCTTTTAAGCAGCTTCTATATATAGAGTCGAATTACAGAATATTGATTCATCAGTAAAAATTATGATTTCGTCACTGCAGGGGAAGAATGGGCTGCTGAAGTCCTATTTGTGCTTTTATTTGGTAATAATTACACAAAATAATTTTCAGGAAACGTACTACGACATAATAGTGTCCGAAGGCATGTGGACAGTTATGTGCCGGCCTAACTCTCCATATTAGAGAACTTTCCTCTATACTGGAGGGTTTCCCTCCAACCTCATTCATTGATAAGCCACCAAATGAGTGCGGCAAAAGAGATTATGCGTCGGATAACCGAAAAGTATAGCTACACGCATCTGGACTTCCAGCTTCATAAGTTACTGAATGACTGTTTGCATTTCTTCGGTAAATCTTTCATGCTTTGTTTTCCATTTGATGTGCCAGGTAATCATCCGATTTAACCAGATCTCCTATACTTATAGATACTTACCTGCTGAAAAGAGCGATATTTGGAAGACTTAATTTTTTGAAGACTAAGGTTTCCCTGGACTCTGGCATTTTGTGAAAAGAGTTATCTATGTTGTTCTAGGGTTGACGTAGATAGACCCTTACAGACCAATACACCAGGCTACAAAAATGTAATCGCTATTTCAATGTGATTAAATAGTGCAACCGTATATTTATCAACCAGTATTATAGCGATGTTTCAGCATTATAGTAAAATTTGTTGTTTAATAACTACTACCAACTACACCTTAAAGATATTTATTTCAGGCGGTCACTTAACTTGAACGTCTTATCACTCCCCAAGTCTGCAGTAGTTCTCCGTAACCTAATCATTATGACCCGTTCTGGCGGAAAAACAACGTATTGGTCTTTTAAAGTGATCGATAACAACAAAACACCGGACATTATATTTTTTTATGTGACAAAACGGATATGTAACAACTATATAATACACTATATCCACCAGTTTGGCTTTGAAGATGAAATCTAAGATTTCCTATAAGTTTATATAGGTTCAACTACGTTAAAAATCCACATGAGCTGGAACATAGCTTTTAAATAATAGTTTACATTTTATAAAATATGACAACAACATGTTGTCTTAATAACATTGTTTTATTCACGATTTTCCAATTTTACTTATTTTTTGTATTCGACTTTTAATTAAAAACTCGTTTTATCAAAATTGAAAACATGAAAATTATAAGTCGCAATTTCTTAATGATTCGAACACGCCACATGAAAATGAATTCAAGTTAAACCATTTCTTTATACGTGTATGGTTATAGTTATGATTTTTTTTTTGCTGGATGCTAATGCATGTATATAAATGATAATGATCCACATCAATCGACGTTCATAAAACATGAAAATCGAATGCCAAAAGACATAATGATTATAATTATATTATTTAGGGTTGTTTTAACGCCGTTGGTATATGATTACATGATATTTTTATATTTTGGCATATTTTAACATCGCAAAAATAAAAAATTTCACACCGCCTGATTAAAGAGATTGATCGAATCTGAAAAGTGTTAAAAATGGTTTTACTACTATAAAGGTAACTTTATAATTTGAATAACATCAAAATATAATATTAAATTTTGAATCACATGATTGTTCTTCGCTAAGAGGATTTTTAAATATTTATAAATGATCATAATTGAAGGTTGTATGAAACTTTAACATGGGATTAATGTTTTTTATCAGTCTGCTGACAAACAATTCAACGATTATAATTATTTCAATCGTCATCAAAAAATTAATTTTAAACTCATTTTATAGGGTTTGAATGTTTATTGTGTTTTTTAATGTGTATTCTATACGTGTACATATCTAGAAACAGATGAAAGGACTTGTTTTCTCCATAAATATAGAAAAGAAGGAGGAATTAATAAAACTGCTGGTTACTAGATAATACATACAAATTGGGAAGAATTCAAATAACCAATGTAACCTATTTATCAAGAAGAGGTTATTTAGACTATATTTTTTGTGACTAAATTTATTTCGTTTATTTAATAACATTTTTCAAAATGTTCTTTTAAAAATTTTTAAATTATAGATTTGAAAAACAAAACCAGTTTTAACATTGCATCATGAATGTTTGTTTTATGATTGTTGTTGTGGCTAATGAAGATTCCTCAATAATTTTAAATATTTTGTACTTTACTGATTTTGCTTTCATCCTAAGAAGTGCTGTATATTCTCAGGGTTTTAAACATTTGTTGAGTAAACCAAAATTTATTTTAATCGTTAGCAATTTTGTTTGTATAGGGTGATTTTTTTGTGGTTAGGATTTTCATGCATTAGTATTTGACAGATCACGCGGGATTTCAGACAAGGTGTCAAAGAGAAAGATGCTCAGTATGCTTTGACATTTCATAACTGAAGCCGAACGATCTGCCACAACGTCGAATTTTCAGTGAATGGGCCCTAGAAAAGTTGGCAGAAAATCCGCTTTTTTATCGACAAATTTTGTTCAGCGATGAGGCTCATTTCTGGTTGAATGGCTACGTAAATAAGCAAAATTGCCGCATTTGGAGTGAAGAGCAACCAGAAGCCGTTCAAGAACTGCCCATGCATCCCGAAAAATGCACTGTTTGGTGTGGTTTGTACGCTGGTGGAATCATTGCTGTTGGACGCAACGTTACGGTGAATGGCGATCGCTATCGTTCGATGCTAACAAACTTTTTGTTGCCAAAAATGGAAGAACTGAACTTAGTTGACATGTGGTTTCAACAAGATGGCGCTACATGCCACACAGCTCGCGATTCTATGGCCATTTTGAGGGAAAACTTCGGAGAACAATTCATCTCAAGAAATGGCCCGGTAAGTTGGCCACCAAGATCATGCGATTTGACGCCTTTAGACTATTTTTTGTGGGGCTACGTCAAGTCTAAAGTCTACAGAAATAAGCCAGCAACTATTCCAGTTTTGGAAGACAACATTTCCGAAGAAATTCGGGCTATTCCGGCCGAAATGCTCGAAAAGTTGCCCAAAATTGGACTTTCCGAATGGACCACCTAAGACGCAGCCGCGGTCAACATTTAAATGAAATTATCTTCAAAAAGTAAATGTCATGGACCAATCTAACGTTTCAAATAAAGAACCGATGAGATTTTGCAAATTTTATGCGTTTTTTTTTAAAAAAAAGTTCTCAAGCTCTTAAAAAATCACCCGTTATTTTAATTTCAAAACTAAAAATTTGACCAAAGTTGGAATTTTTTCCAAAAATGATGTTCACTCATTGATTATCTCTTTTATCATGAACAATAATGGTTTTTGTTAGCGATAATTAATAACAAAAAATTATTCAAGAAATATTTAAAATGCTATATTTTAATCATTTGAGTGGTATCTTTTCTGGAACATAATATTAACAATCTGTTATATAACGTACAAACAATCTGAAATATGATTGTAAACCAATAAAATTGTAATAAAAACGAGTGTAATAATAGAAAATTAAATAATGCAATTTATTAAATTCCATTAAAATTAATCTACATTTTCTATTGCTGTGTTTTTTTTAAGAATATAATAATGTGAATGAATAATATTCAATAGGACCCATGAACGAAACTGAAACTCTAAAAGTGTCTGATCAGCTAAGTGTAGATAGTGGAATTTTAAAATGAACAACATAATTTATAAGGTTTTATTTTTAGATATTCCAGCATTCATTTCAGCATGTATTGAATTATTTTATTTTTCAGATAAACTAGTTTTGCAATTTGTGCAGTTTTGTGAACGGCTATATTATCCATGACTATTTTTCGAGGAGTTCCAGCCGATACTCCTTCATACATGTGATAAGGCCGTCCAACGCGCCAGGTTTTCTTAGTGACTGCACGTTCCACGTGCTGATCCTCAATCTCGTATCCGGGTACATAAGCGGGGGGTCATTGTTATTTAGGTGGTATCCGATTTTTTTGTTTTTGTTGACATTTTTAACTGTTATTGTTTTTTACGGATGCGGGTCGTCAGCCCAGCGATCCAACCAGATTTAGTCGTCTCCTACGACAAGCTCTGGATACTGTGGTGGTATTCTATGGATCTCATGTTTCGTTCGTAATATTTACGAAACATGGTTGCCCCCACCCACAGGGCACAAGGAAAAACAAGGCAGTTCTTGCTAGGAGGACAGCTAAACGCATTTGTAGACAGAAGAAGCGCGAATGGTGGAAGGCCAAGGTTTTAAGAGTACAACAACTCAGCAATGAGCACAACTCGCGTGGTTTCTCTAAAGGAATCACCGAATTGCACCATACCTTAAGATCTCGGTCAACTGCCATTCGGGACCAGGATGGAAACCTCTGTGTTAACGTCGATGCGGTACTCGATACATGGTGTGAACATTTTTCTGATCTACTTAATGTTCCACATGTATCACAAGCTGTATTTGAATACTCTCAAATACAGACCGCGGAGATGTTCATTGAGGATCCATCCTATGAGGAATTCACAATGGCCATGCAGAGATTAAAGAAAAATCGTTCACCAGGGGTTGATTGCATTAATTCAGAGCTCTTGATATTCGGAGGGCTAACTTTGTGGAACTGTCTTTTCGACCTTGTTCGATTGGTATGGCGAAATGAAGTTATGCCTGATGAATGGAAAGTGGCCGCGTTATGCCCAATATTCAAAAAGGGTGATCGCATGAAATGCGAGAACTATCGCGGTATAGCTCTCCTTTGCACAGCATACAAGTTACTGTCATACATCATCTTGGGAAGAATTACTCCTTTGGCGGAGGAAATTGTCGGTGACTACCAAGGAGGATTCCGTCCAAATCGGTCAGTCACTGATCAAGTTTTTTCGCTACGGATGATTCTTTCCAAGTACTACGAAACATCTCGCGATGTACACCAGGTATTCCTAGATTTCAAGCAAGCCTATGACTCGATCAATCGAGAGAGGCTATGGTATGCGCTTGAATATTTAGGAATACCAAAAAAATATGTACATCTGTGTAAAATGACAGTAACGCAGTCACAATGCTGTGTTAAAGTTGAGAACAGGCTATCGAGAACTTTTGCAATCAATTCCGGTGTTCGACAAGGAGATGCGCTGTCCCCGATACTTTTTAATCTCATGTTAGAATACATCCTTCGTAAAAGTGAAACACCTCAGGACAATATCTTATTCCGACAATCCAATCAACTTCTTGCTTATGCAGATGATATCTGTGTGATTGGATTAAATGGCAACGGAGTGAAAGAGATACTTGATCCACTGGAACAGTTTTCAGCTTCCGTTGGTCTCAAAATCAACGAATCAAAAACCAAATATCTAATCTCGGGTTTTAGAGACCAAGACGCAATTGATTTCAGTAGTGGAAACCACACGTTTGAAGGAGTGATGAGATTCAAGTATCTTGGATCTCTCATCACTCACGATAATAGTGTGGGCGAGGATATCAAGGTCCGCCTTGCCGCTGGCAATCGGGCTTTGTATCCTCTACGTCCACTGCTGAAATCAAAATATCTTGCAAATACGGATAAGCTGAAACTGTACAGAGTGTTGATCAGACCCGTTGTCATGTATGGATGTGAGAGTTGGACCTTGACGGATGAGTACGAAAGATGGCTTCTAACATTCGAGAGAAGAATCATGCGTGTGATATATGGTCCAAAACGCGACGTCGATGGCACTTACCGAGTTCTTTTCAATCACGAGATCAGGAATTTAATGCAAATTCCTGATATCGTGCATGAAATCAAAGGACAGCGAATACGCTGGCTCGGTCACGTTCTGCGTGCTGATCCGAAACAAATGATACAGCGATCTTTAAAGGGAGAACCGCCTTTCGGTAGGCGAAGAGGTCGCTGTCGGCGACGATGGCTCCACGGCGTAGAAAGCGATCTGGCATCTTCCAACTGCTTGCAACAGTATGAAGATCTGGCTCGTGATCGAAACCGTTGGAGTCAGATTGTTGACACGGTACGGGCCAATAATGGCCTGTAAAAACCGACAAAAAAAAAAAAAAAAAAAAAAAAAAAAAAATTTTCGAGGAAACAAACCTTAAGTTTGCCTTAATTTTAAAGCGGTTATTCGTGTAATGTACATGTACCTCCCGCGTATGTATTATTTCTCAAGACCATTCAATTTGCCAATCTCAATTGACGCTTTTGTAATGAAATTTAAGGTATCACCTCCTCTTATCTTTGTTTTATTATTTAAAGTTTGAACCATGGGTTTAGTTCTTTCACATTTTTTAGAAAGTCACTACGTTCAATTTTTCTGACCTTATACAACCATTTCTTATTAATAATTAATACACATTTATCCTCTTCTACTGTCACTCATTTGATGTATAATCACAGAGTACATGTGATATAATATATTATGTATTACATTCTTATAATGTGCTAATGTACTTTTTGCTTGTTAACGTTAATCATTAGAAATAAAAAACCGCTGCAAGAGAAACCACTTCAGTTTATATTATAGTTATTATAAAAACAATGTTTATATTTAAAACCATAACTACTCCATCCATGTATATATCACAAAAATATATTTCCATAAAAACAGCATCTGGTATTCAATTTTCCAATTTTTTAAAATGTAGTTTCTTTTGATTTTGAAAGTTATTTCATTTGATTTGGTTGTAAAGTTTAAATTATTTGAATAAAGATTTCATTTAAATTTGAAAATATATCGTAATATAATATATAAAATATACAAATCAGGATAAAGTTGATTTTAGTTTGCAAAAATTGGAAAATGTTTCGATTGCACTGTAGTTTAATTTGAACTTGAAATGCTAATGTTAGAAGTAATAAAAAAATAAGTCGTATCGTATCTGACTACGAACACATCATAATGAATCACTCAACATTATGATTATTATGATAATTAAACAATAAAATGTCAAATGAAATCAAAACATTTGATAGTTTTTTGTATTATTTACAATTGGCCTTAACCATATCTTAATTGAGACCTTACAAACCATTTTATCGTTTTAGTGCACATTGTAGATGGTTTGCTCAACGACACACATTCGCTTTTTACGTCATACGGTGAATGTTGATTTTTGGTCAACGGTGAGAATCGAACTCGAAACCGCGGCGTAATGAGAAATTCTCTTGACCATTGATCTTTAACCGATTGCATAATAAATAAGATAAAATGTTATGGATATCAACTCAGTATATAAAAAGTCATCTAATTCAGTCATTTATTAGCTTCAATAGCTAAATATAATTTGAATTTTGGTTTCCACATCTGGTAACTTTCAGCTTTTTTACGATTGGTCCTACGAAATATGATGTCGAATGAAATAGTCTACTATAAAAATAGTTAGCTGTTATAAAAAAAATTTGAATGTTTATCAGTGGCAAAATTTAAAATGTTATGTGACAGATTTCTGCGGAGTTTTGGTGCAACTTCATTCCAAATTATTCTATGGCCTATATTCCGAATTAAAAAGAAATATTAAGAAATAGATAAAATAGAAATGATCAAAATCTATTTAGATTACTGAGAAATTATACTTTGTTATAATATTTCACATGAAACACATACGGTTGGTTGTAAAGGCGCAAATAAAAATTCGTTTGTAAACACAAAGGTTAATGTTTGTTAAATAAAGAATTGCAACGAAACATTTGCACTTCTACTGGCTCTTATAAATTATATTCATTCACAGTTAACAATTCATAAAATAACAAATCGAGATGAAAAATTTCTAAAAACGGTTTTGAAACTTAAATATCTCCCACACTATTGACAAATAGAAACAATTACTTTAGTAAAAACCAATAATGATTGATAAGCTACGACTTGTAAAACATTAAAAAATATATAGGTTACTGAACTCGTCTGAATAACCCAGTTATTTCAATTTAAAAACACATTATCTTGTTTATTATCGCCAAAAAAAATTATCAAACACAAAAATAAATGCGTTTACCATATGAATGACAAGTAAATAGAATACGTTCGAAAGTATGTCAATAAACTCGAATCCTAATCACTTTTTAACCAAGGTTACTAGAATTCATTCAAAGGTAAATGACAAATTAAATATTTATACAATGTGATTAAATTTGATAAGATATTATATAAATTGAATTGAGTTTTATCATTGTGCTTACGAACGTTATATTATAATATCATTCAAAGGTTTAGTCCAAAAATAATGCACTTTAAATTATATTGTATGGTTTTATCTTTCATAATCAGCCTAATAACAACATATAGCATCTTAGATTTTACAAGAATATTTTATCTTATGTTTGTCCATTAAACTTACATATAATTTCAATTTATTTAACGATATTCTTCTTGGTACATTTATGTATTTACTACGAATAATTCGGTTTTATTATACTTATATATACATCTAACTATATAGGCCTATGGTTTAGTCTTGTCATTCATATTTCTCGTCATCAATTTAATGATTTTTTTATTAAGCAATACCTTCGTGTGACACATGAGTTGCTCTTGTATGTTAGTATCATTAAAATTATATTGCTATCATCACATGTCAGGCTTTTAGATATTTTTAGATAATGTCTTAGAGAACAGTCTACACTTTTGAGGTACATACTATTAAACCTACTATAAACCCAACTCATGTAGAACTCACTAAAACAAAAAATTCCGGAATATCTCACATGCTATATAGATTTAGTGAAATGGTTTTATGTAAACTATGCACCTATAATGATACGCATTTGAATTATCTTTCTTATCGTGTGTAAAACTAAGAAAAATTAAATTTCAGGATTTACTGAATTTTAAAATCTTGGCAGACATAAATTATTCTTTACTTAGATACATACACCTTATAAAAACCAAATTTATACACAAATTTATTTGGAATAAGGACGCCAATATGACAAGTAAAAGAGTAAAACATACTATAGCAAATGAAAAAAAACATCAGGAAGGAGCAAAATGTTTCTTGAATCTAGGTCTAATGTTATTTCCACTTATTGAAACAAAAAGTGGTCAATTTTTTAAAACGTTTGCCTTTATATTGGTAAACTTCGAAAATTTCTTCTAAGTACTTTCAATTGTATTGTTTCCAATTGATAATATGTCGATCGATGGTGTGTCACTCTATTTAGTAACCCTTGTATGTCCTTGAAGATACCGTATTAAAGGTTTTACAGCGCGTTAAACAAAGTGACAGTTGTTTTACGTTACTATCGTATTGTAATCATAGTCGAACGACCAATTACCATTCTACATTAAGTAACGAATATACCTCTTAATATTTTTTAGTTTTTTTAATGCGTGTCATACACTGAGAACCAAATATTTACACCATAGTGTTGTTGAGATAAACATAAGCATAATAAAAGAAATTTTTTTTTTTGCGCTATATACCATCGTTTATTAAAACCAAACATGGCGTCAGCTCTAGCTTAGCATTGTTCTATTTGATTAGAGAAACTTTTATTTTAACCTCGGTGTTAAAATAACTGAAATTGATTTGGAAACTTTTCGTTGAATATTTAATTTATTTCGCACTATGTTCAACAAGATTTTTTCAATAGGAGTTACATAACTAATTGATGTTGATATTGAGCCAGTCTTATATTACTATATTATTTTGTATGTTGCACTTTTCAGTTTAATTAATGTTCTCGACAGTTGATGTAATATCGTTGGTTTCATATCTGCAAACATTAGGATCTTAAAATTATAATTCCATTTAAAATAATGAAGATCGATAGGCCAATATGGTTATATTTTTGCTTTTATGTAAAATGTTACTTTTAGTGGAATTAATTGCGTACATTTTTTATTTATATATGTGTTTATTTCGGCAACGATCTTCCATCATCAGTATATGGTATATTATTCACTGAAAAATAAATTTTCTTGCCTTTTTATACTTTTTCTAGGATAAAAAGGTTTTTGAAAATCAGGGTAGAGTATTTTGAAAATGGCTGTATAATTTGAAATAAATCTCCACAGTTTTATATGACAGTTGGTTTATAGGTGAAATGAATTCTCATTTTTAGTAAACCCTTAAAGTACATTCTTCAACAGTATAGTACATAGGTACAATACATTTTATATTTCGCTGAAAATTCCTATTCTTTTATTTTCTGGTAAGGACAGTAATAAAAATAACTTTTGTTGTTGTTTTAACAATTGAATAATTGAATTGAAATTTAAAGCGGGATATGAATCAACCTGGAATTAAATTTTGAAAAATTTTTATGAAATTCAAGCTCATAATGAAATCTCATTAATATTTCAACATTCTACCAGTATAGTTTTGGTTGAACAATAAATAAAACTATTCCACCAAGAATTCTTCTCAAGTTAAAGCTTTTATGCTAAAAAGTAGGAGTGCAAAATTAAGAAAAGAACGCTGCTAGAGAGCGCTTCGTTTTGGCTTGGATGTTTAAGTTTGTTGAACTCGAAATGATGTTATTAATAATATCTTTTATATTATATATAATATATATATATATATATATATATATATATATATATATATATATATGTATATATATTATATTATATATAATATATAATATTTATATATATATATATATATATATATATATATATATATATATATATATATATATATATATATATATCCGATAGCATTGTATTTAAGAAGTTCAAGGTGTCACTTTTGATTCAATCAAATGCAGCAATAATTTTAAAAAAATATAAATAATTTAAACAATGTTATCAGATACTTATGTACTTGAGAAAGTTTATTAACCCAAATATACACTCTAGTAACCCAGATTACTGATAATATGAAGCAATTGAAATATTCACCTATATTTTCCAATTTCAATTATTTAATAAGTTATCAGTATTTTTTGAATGAATAATAGCATCTCCGTATATTGATTAAAGCCATATAAATTGAACCAAAAATATATATAGTCGATTAAATGTTACTGAACTCTAATTATTGTTTTGTCTGTGAGACGGTTATTACCAAAAATGATTAAACTTCATATATTTGTAATTTTTCTTATTGTTATACTAAAATTTAATATTTCGAACGGCTATCAAAATACGGCACAAAATGTATTGAATAACTTGAGCAAACTGTATCTAAGTTTAGGATCGGGTGAATATATCTTTAAACATTTTGGAAAATTACGTGTAAATAGTGTTAACGACGAAAAGCAGTGTAATGAACAATTAGAATACTGGTCAGAGGGAATTAATAAATCAGAAGAATGGTCGTTAAAAATGTTAGATGCATGGGGTAAAATACCATCTGGTATATTAGGTGGTAACGTATTTGAATTGGGGTCATTCGACGAATGTCTAAAAATTAAAGAAGTAACTGACGTGGGATTGATCGAGGGCCGATATTGTTTACAGCCCATTTCAATAATCCAACAGAAATCTTCTGTGCAAAGTCGTGTTACTCTTTTGGAAGGAAATCCATTATCGGAAAGTATAAATTTTGGAATAGGGAGTTGTTTCCCTAGGACATGTCCTCCTGATTATTTTCAAACAATTATTCAGGACTTAGTGCAACCACTAAACATTACAATTATGGAAATCGATCCTAATTTACTATGTTTCACAAATGATAAACTCAAAATGGATTCAGTAGATATTACAGTAACGTAAGTTTATACAATGTTTATACACATAGTTTAGACTATTTATTTTTATATACATACATATTCTAAATAATTAATTCTAATTTATTTTGGTTGCAGAATGCTGTTATCGCTCATTTTATTTTTAATGATGTGTTCTACTTTTTACGATCTTTATACAGATCATTATAATATAAAACGAAAACAAATCTACCTCGCATTCTCATTATATTTAAATGGAGCGAAGCTGTTTTCCTGCAAACGAAGTAAATCACCCGACGTGATGTACTGTTTAAATGGTATTCGTGTTTTATCGATTGTATGGATAATTTATGGACATGTTTATACAATGACCGTTTATGGAGTCACAGTAAATCCATCAGCTTTTCAAAATGTAAGAAGCAAGATTAGTTATTAATATACTGAAACTTAAATCAAGCATCTTTTCAGTGGGTCAAAAACTATTATGCCATGATAATTTTATCAGGCCCATTAGCTGTAGACACATTTCTTCTGCTTAGTGGATTGTTGGTTACCTGGAACGTTTTTAAAGAGCTTGACAAATTTAATGGAAAGTTAAATATTCCGCTTATGTATTTCCATCGTTATTTACGTTTAACTCCACCTTATATAGCTTTGATACTTTTTGGTTTATCATATTATAAACATATTGGAATCGGTCCACTATCTAATTTTGTTCAAAAATCTATTATAAGTGATAACTGCGAAAATTATTGGTGGAGTACATTACTCTACATACAAAATTATTACAATCCGGATAACATTGTAAGTAAACTATATTTTAATTTATCTAACTAATTTATTGATATAAATAATTTTATTTTATTTTAAGTGTCTGCAACATACGTGGTATCTTTCAGTTGATATGCAACTATTTATACTTTCGCCAATAATATTAATTCCATTATGGAAATGGGGTCGAAATATGATGCCTGTCATCGCTACACTAATATTTTTATCAATTGGTTGTACATTTGGAACATTCTATGTTAACAATTTTAGTCAAAATTTTATAAAAGCGGGAGGTGTTTCGGATACCGAACAAATGAGAAAAATCTATTTTGCAACTCACACTAGAATGGGTGCATGGTTAGTCGGTGTTGTACTGGCTTATTACATTTTCAAACTTCGTAACGAAAAACTAATTTTACATAAATATGCTATAGTTGTTGGCTGGATGGCTTCCATTGGCATTATTTTAGCGATTGTATTTGGTCAATATGATATGCAACAAGAATCATATGAAGAAAATATTTTAGAATCTTCAATTTATACATCACTGTACCGAATCGGATGGAGTGTGGCATTGGCTTGGATAATATTTGCATGTGTCACTGGATATGGCGGATACATTAATTCCTTTCTTTCAATGTCTATATGGTTACCATTAGCACGATTATCTTATGCTATGTATTTACTTCATTTAATGATGCAAACTATGCGAATTAAATCTCTTAAAACTGGATCATATTTTAGTGAATGGAATGTCGTTCAAATATTTTGGGGTGATTTTGGTACTACAGTAACGTTGTCAATATTTTGGGTACTAGCATTTGAATCCCCTGTTTTTGCAATGGAAAAAATACTCTTTAATCTGGAAAAGAAGCCGTTACCACAACCAAGGGATAAACCGGCAAGAACAATTAATTCACAATTAGTTTAAACAAATAAAACTTTAAATCTTTTAAAAACTATGAATGAAAGAAACGGTTTTTCTATAAATGTATAAACAAGTTGAAAATTATGTTATAAATATATTATAAATTAAAAAAAGATTTTTGTTATTTTTTATATCGATGCCGAGGCCAAGCTCAAGTTCTGAAAATCATTTAACTACAATTTAAAATTAGATTTTTTAGAAAAATAATAGCTTTTTCCAAATTCTATATGACAAGAATTATTGGAATTCATTATTAATTATTTTCTGTATGTATTATGAAAATGACAAGCCACTGAGAGTACGAGGCCCACTGTACAACTTTGTTAAATCTTAAACTATGTTTTAAATAGGTTTAAGCATTAAAAATACGTATGATATCTACCCTACTCTAGAAAATGAAATTTGATTCCTACATAAGGGACACAATAAAGTGTCACTACACAATTAAATACAACACGTATAATATGGTTCGAAAATGAAATATTACCAGAACCATCTAAATAATACAGAGTTTAAATATTAAAATTTGAGTTTAAATTAGAGTAGGTTATTTTACACGCATGATTCTTCTCTCGAATGTTAGAATTAGAAGTCATCATTCGTTCTCATCCGACAAGGTTCAACTCTAACATCTATACATGAAAACGGAACAGATCAACACTTTTTACAATTTCAACTTATCCGTATTTGCAAGATATTTTGATTTCAGAAGTAGACGTAGAGGATATAAAGCCCAATTGCCAGCGGCAAAGCAAACCTTGATATCCTCTCCCACACTATTATAATGAGTAATCCAAGATACTTGAATCTTATGACTCCCTTAAGCGTGTTATTACCACTAAACACTGAACATTGTTTCAATGGATCAAGTATCTCTTGCACTTCGTTGCCATTTAATCTGATCACACAGATATCATCTGCATATGCAAACAATGGTTGGATTGTCAGCATTATATATATATATATATATATATATATATATATATATATATATATATATATATATATATATATATATATATATATATATGTATATATATATATATATATATATATATATATATATATATATATATATATATATATGTATATATAAATATATATAGCATTTTAAGATTAGCTAAACCATAGTGAGTCACCTTTATGAATTAATGAAAAATAATTAATGAACTATATAAAATACAATAAATAATTGTTTAAATAGTCAGCGACTTAACAATTAGCAATAATTTAACTGTCTCATGCTAACTGTTTAGATAAAATTAATGAGATTAAAATATTTTATCATTGTAAATTGAGCCCGAATTAAATAAACAAGACTATAAGCACTGAAAATATATAATATTTTGATATTATCTATTAATGATGCTATTTATATTATTTAGTTTCATTTGTTGTTACTAGCGAAAACTTGTTTACTTTAGATTATTTTTGCTCTTATCTTTGAAATCATACACTTAGGGCCGATTGTATGAACGCGGATAGAATAAATAAAATCCGAGAGTAGTGATATATCTCAATCCGACGATTTTATTTTTTTTCCGATTGTATGAACAAATTTTCTATCTTCCGTTTATAGCAGTTTTACAGCAGTTTTTATTTAGTAGCACTATTTTATTGTTTTTGACGGTTAATTGTCGATAAATATTTATTCAAAGCGAATCGTTTTGCGAATATAAAATGCAAATTTTTATAATTTCTTCTATCATTTTATTATTCAGTCGTTTTGATGCAGAAATTCTTGTTGCCCGTGACCTTAAAATGTTAGATCTTGAATTGGATGTTGAAGGATTGCATATCTCGGTTTAATTAATTTCGTCGGTATCCACAGTATTACCAAGTAAATAATTTATTGCAGAATATTTGGTGGATCCAGTGTAGTTAACATTTCATCATCAAAATATTCCTCATTCATATCGTGCTAAAAAAAGCACATTGTAATAATTTATAATAATTTAAATATATTTTAAGAAAGTTTAAAATAATTTATATTATTAATTGGGTACACCAAACCATCCACAATCGAGTACATCGAATCATTTTCGCTCGTTTTAGGTTGATATGGTCCAACACCCGTTCAGAATCTTTATGCCCTCAGCAATCGTCTTGCGTAAAATTATTATATTCTTGTCTGCTCATTCGTTTAATATGTGCATTATTATTATTTAACTCCATTACTTTATATTTATTCAATCTCAAATTATATAAATTTTATTTTCAATACACAAACAACAACAACAATTTCTATCCTCGGTTATAACCACCGAAAACAGAAGATAGAAACAGACGATATAACTCTACTCATGGATTTATTTTTGTGGCAAAATTATTTACTATTAATAAAAAATCATTCAAAGTATCGGTTCTAATTAAATCTAAACAAATGAGTTTCAAGATTAACACAAGATGTTTCTCTCGACTTACAACAGTTTCATTATAAATTATTTTCCCCGTCTAGTACTAAGATTTAACAAAAAATCTAGGTTTCAAAATAAATCATTACTTATTATGTTTGGTTTTGACAGCTGTTTGTGCACAGACATTTTGGGTTTTTACAGGATCAATTAATTGTGAAATTAAGTATTATTTCATATTCAAATTAATTAAATATAAAAATTTGGACTAATTATTTAATAGTATTTGTTTTGATAGCTACTCACTCACACGGTTTTTGATATAAGCCTTACACCGAAACATAAAATATTATTTGTATCAAATTACGATTTTTTGATTGCAACTATTTTACTTCTGTTGCAAATGCAAATTCTGTATCATAATGTATAAGATATTAATAGTACTGTATTTTGGTTTTTTTGCTACATCGAATCTAGAGGGTGTCTTGATAGTGTCTGACACGAATGGTACGGTTGGATTCCTTGATTACTTTTGACGACTTTACTTTTACCACTTCGCACTGTGAAGCCCCCTATCAGCATTGATGTTTTATAAATAAAACTTTTTTTTCGAATGGGGGGAAACCCTCATGGGTCCTGTGCCGGACTCTCGCCAACTAAAACCCCACCATCCGAGAATTATAAAAATTTTCTTTTGGTTTCAACACAAATCGAAAAGTAAAAACAAACTTATATAAAAGGATGAACCCATCTTTCATATTCTCAGTTCCACTAAGTTTCTTTTACATTCGTAAGAAACGAAACTAATTGTATTTCTCATGATGTTTTTTTAACACACATGACTTTTTGGATTTAATTATAGTTGTTCTAATTATTACGACTATATTAAAATTCGTTATCATAAATTTAATTTAGTTAATTAAGTGGTCACCTCTTTATAATATTAAAATAAAAAGGATAGAAGATAAACCGTAAATTGTTTCTTATTTTGTATATTTTTGAAGATTCTTAGTGATTTTAGAAATAATATTTTGGATATTAAATACAATTTTAATAATTTATTAAAATCAGATACAGTATTATACTGTCGGATTATAATTTGTATATGTTTTAATTAATTAAATAGTGATTACTTATCGTTTATTTAAAAAAATAGTGATAGTGCTAGTAATAAACAAAACGTACTATTTGTACAGTGTAAAGTGATTTTTGTGGAATATTATATAACAATGGATATGAATTCTTATTTTGTTAAAACAAATGTTAATAGTCAAGAGAACTAAGAAAACACGAAGAAGTATGAAAATATCGTGATCTTATACTATCAGGTAAATTAATAAAACTTTATTTTATTATCAAAATCATGAACGTAGATTATACATTTACATGTGGATTTTATATCATGTAGCATCGTATGTTTAAAAAAAACCTTATATGATATTGCACCATATCACCATATGCCATTTATAGTATAATTTTCAACGGTTCATTTATTAATTATCAAAATTACATTAAGTAGCAATAAATTAAAATATGTAATGTTCGTTTATAGAATCTATTTTTGTGGATGTTTCTGCCTTAGTTAGATATTGATTACTTCACCGATTATCAGGACATTAAAATTATCCAGGAATTTGTTTTACCAATTTGCATTCAATACAAAACCACTTCTTCATTTCAATTAAAATTAATCATTAAGGACACTATATCTGATGAGATACATGAACTATATAAAAGTAAATTATATGCAATCCTTTAATTTAACGATATGTTACTATGTATTTAAATAATAAATAAACTTTCTAAAATTAGTTTTTTCTTATTAGTTTCATCGAATATGAAACACTATTATAAATCGACAAAATTTTCGAATTGACAAGTAATATATAATTTATGTTCAAAATATGAAAAACTGTTTAATTTAATCATATTTCTATTTTTTATTAGGATTTGGAGAATTTTTTGTTACAGGCAAAGAGTTCTTAAAAACTATAATCCAGACGAATCACTAAAGGGTCCCTCCGATATATGTCTCATTATAAATATCATCCTGAATCACCACAAATTATTGCGTTAGCACAAGCGGTAGTAATATTATTCCCACAACTGAAGACTAAAAATAAGGAAAACGGTGGAATAGTAAGATAACAAATTTTTTAAATATCTATAAGAGATTACATATATTTCATACACTTTTATTATAGGATGCATTATATGACCGTAAAATAATCGTAGTTACATAATTTCGCGACTTAATAGAGTACGACAAAAACTATTCGGATGAGCAAGATTCTGGAATAAGCAGTACAAAACATAATTCAGGCAGATCTGTAACGACACCGTCGATACATGATAATATAGCCAATAATTATATGATTGGATTTACAAAATCATTGTCTGCTAAATATTTTTGTAGATTTTGACGTCAAGTGATGATACCAAAAAATCTACATTGTTGAATTTCATAATTAGAATTCACAGTTTTAAATTCAATCAAATAAAAATTTGATATTAAATATCAAATTTTTATTTGATTAAATTCAAAATATTCCTTATAGTGGAATTTCATTTTTTATATATCATAAATATATTTCGGCAATCATATATTTTGCCATCTTCAGTATTTATTATGAACTAGGAGTTCATAATAAATACTAAAGATGGCAACTTGATTGCCGAAATATATTTATGATATATAAAAAATAAAATTCTACTTTAAGGAATATTTTGAATTAAAATATCAAATTTTTATTTGATTGAAGTAAAATCTACACCTGAAGATGCGAAATTATTGCGTTCGGACGACTGTTACTACATTTTAGCGGGAACAACCTCCAAATAAAAATGACCGAAACGAAAGGTATTAATTAAAATTCAGTTCTGAATTAGTCAAAATATTTTCATACGATAAATTATTATAGTGTCGATGTTCTTCATGACGGCTTGAAGGTTTTGTAACACTCTTGATTCAATATGAATTTGAATTATTTATAGTAAGACATTTTTTTTATCAATATTAATAACAGATAAAATAAATTGTTACATTTCCGTCTAAAATGTTGGCTTTATTGGCAAGAAGAATAAATCTACTAATATTAATATTGAATGGGTAATTTAGAACAGAACACTATACAAATTCTACGAGTATGTTTGGCTACACATTTCTTTTAATTTTTGATCGGTTTTACGATTCAAGCCAACTAGCTCAATATTGGAAGTAACTACTGGCCTAATTGAAATTTTAAACTTTTTAGTTAGTTATGAAATATCAGATATTAGTAATATAATTCTTGAGAATTTAATAACAACACATTTTGGTTTGATCAAAACTTTGTTTAAGAAACAGTTAAAACCGAAACAGCATGTTCTTCTACACTTTTCTGGAATAATAAAAGTAAGTTTGGTAACATAAACCACCATCTACTGCAATTACAAATTGAATATGTTAGTTATTATTTTTACATAGGTTCACAAATTAATATTTTGATATATGTAAATTATTGCTACATTAATTTAAATTTCACATTAATATTCAATAAATAAGGAATTCTAATAACAAATATGTTGTATAGTGAAATATTAGCTATCAACTGTAATTATTACTAACTATTATTCCCGATTTTGCGGTATTGTAATTTGTACAAACGGTGTACGGTCGGACCCCGTTGTGGTCAATAGTATAATGATTGCTGCCGATTCTAAATTGATGGTAAAGAATACGAATTCTCACATTAATAAAAGTTGCTTTAACAATTAAATATGGTCTTTATAAAAGCGTTATCAATTATTTGATAAATTTTATCAATTATTTGATGGACACACTTTTTTTGACAGTTCTTTTTGAATTGTACCTTTTATAAAAATCATATCCGAGAGATTTTTTTGATCGAAATCAACTCATAATTAACTATGTTCTTTTGTCATAATTGAAACTTAATTCTTTCAATGATTTTGGTATGATATGGTAAATCACAGGAAGCAATACTAAGCTAGTTATGTCAATGATATACATAATACGGTTAAATTAAAAGCATTATAAAAACATGAAATTGAACTTCGGAATTAGAAACATAAGGTAAATAACACTCCCTAACTATGGGTCAGATGTTCCCATATAGCCCCAATATATATATTGTATTTTAATAAATTAACATTAGATATTTCTAACCGTAAGCAATTGCATGCCTCAGTTATATGTACTTGTTTACAATAACTTATTAACAAATGCAATTACCTAATAGTTACATATGTTCTTGTCTTACAGTGATTCATTTAACACACTTTTGTAAAATTTTAATAATCATGATCATATTTTATACCTTAAGCTATCGGAAGATTCATATCAGGTATTTTTATCTCATAAGAGTATAGATTATAAATAACAGTCTCTATACAAATAAAAACTTAGATAATAGATCCGTAGATAAAACTTATCTTTCAAATCTTATTTTAATAATAAGTTTTGCAGTTTGTCTTTTATTCCACATATACGAGCACATAAGTATTCTATGTAAAATGAATTCCGAAAATTTGTCATTAAAAGTTTTATTAATTATTAAAATAATTTTGTTGTACAAAATAAATAGTGCTACCTGCGAGACCAATAATAGGTTTAATTTCTCTTTCGTCGAATTTAGCAAAAGTAGTTTTTTTGTGAATAGTGTGAAACAATTTCTTGATGAAACAAACTTTATGAAATATTTCGATTTGAGGCAAACGAAATGCAACTCGCATATTATGTATATCATTAAACAGATGTTTAACGATACAAAAGTATTACCTATATTTGATGCATGGGGAAAAATCCCATCAGGTATTTCTGATGGTAAACTATTTGATTTTGGTAGCTTTGACGAGTGTATGAACATAAATTTAACCACTGAAGTGGGAAAAATCAAAGGACAATATTGTTTAGTTGGATCAAACAACCCATCTTATTTTAAAATGGGTATTTGCGTACCTGATTCTTGTCGCCCACATTACATAAACGAGCTTTTAAATTATGTGCTCAATAATTCTAAAAATTCAACTGTCCAGTTAATATTAAACTGTCAAACAAACGTTCAGAGACATTTTGATAATCTTGACTATGTCATGTTGTAAGAATTAAATAACAATTATAAATATCAGTAAATTTATAATTATACTGTATTTTTTATATTTTAGATCTATAATTTGTGTCATTGTGCTTTTAATGACAGTTTCAACAATTTATGATTTATTTACTGCTCACTTTTGTATGAGACAAATATCATTGTTACTAATATTTTCGGTTTACAGTAATGGCAAAAAATTACTATCAACCAGCACTTCAAATACATTGGATGTAATGAATTGTTTAAATGGAATACGGGTTCTATCACTGTTTTGGGTCATTATGGGGCATGTGTATGCTTTAACGTTACTTGAATTTCCAATTAATTTGAATATCGTTCCATCGGTATTATAAATCGCAAATAACTTTTAATTCTTAATCTATAGTAATACTTTAAATTTTAGTGGCTTTCACATCACTACTCCATGTTGATTTCAGCAGGAACAGTGTCAGTGGACTCATTTTTGTTACTAAGTGGATTTTTGGTTGCAATTAATGTGTTTAAAGAGTTGGAACGACGTAAAGGAAAGCATAACTTTATGCTAATGTACTTACATCGTTATATTCGAATTACCCCGGCTTATGCAGCGATAATACTTTTTGCAATGTCATTATATAGACATTTAGGAAATGGGCCAATAAATGACTTGGTACAGCAAATTGGAGTTAGCACTTCTTGTGAAAAATATTGGTGGTCGGCAATGTTATACGTGCAAAACTATGTTAATCCATCAGAAATTGTAAGTTTGATAGTTCTAGTTAAATTCATTTTTAATTAAATTTTATTTTATTTTAGTGTCTAATGCATACATGGTATTTATCAGCAGATATGCAATTATTTCTACTGTCTCCGCTCATTCTTCTTCCATTATGGAAATATGGAAGGAAGGTGCTGATAATTATAGTGGCACTTATTTTGTTTTCTATTTTTGCAACATTTTATATAACCTATAAAAATCAATATACTTGGAATTTGTTTAAACATGGAGGATTACTAACAAGCACTCAATTAAGTAAATTATATTTACCCACGCATCTAAGAATGGGTCCATGGTTAGTTGGTATAATTTTGGGTTATATTATACATAACATTAAACTGAATAATGTCAAGTTTAACAAATGGTTTCTAATATTGGGATCGACAAGCTCATTCCTTGTAATTTGTTCTGTTATATTTGGACCATATAATATGCAACAACTAATTTATAAAGAGCATCCACTTGAAAGCCCCTTTTATATATCGCTTTATAGAGTGGCGTGGTCGATTGCTTTAGCTTGGATTATATTTGGATGTGTAAATGGTTATGGTAGTTTTATAAACAAATTTCTATCGTGGAATATATGGACACCACTGGCTCGATTATCCTATTCAATGTACTTGCTTCATATAATAATTCAGTTTCTTAGAATTAAGTCAATACAAACAGGATCATATTTCAACGATTTTAATGCTATTCATACATTTTGGGGTGATTTGGGTTTAACATTGACGGCATCTGTATTTTGGGTATTAGCATTTGAATCGCCAATACTTGCATTAGAAAAAGTGATAAGAAATCAGAGTAACAAAAGGGTTAGATAAAACACCAAGGATAATAAGATGTATATACAATGTTATATGACTAAAATAAAAACAATTTATTGATCCATTGCCCGCAAATTTAACAGCCTTATGAATAGAAGTAATGACGAAAACTTATGTCTCTATTTTATATATTTTTTGTTTTTTTTCTTTTGTTTTTTATATAAGTTGCTTTCCAATCGACCCACCGCTAGTACCCGTTAGTAAACCGCTGGTAGTTCGTTTCGTATATACCAACCTAATTACTATAGGTACTTTCGATTGGTCGATTAGAAAGCGACTATTATATATGAATTTTAGACTCATAGCTTTACGTTTTGTACAAATGGAGTGTTGTGTTGATCTTTACACCGAGTGGACGTGTTTTTTTCCTCTCGGTGTTATTAAATAAAATAAAATAAATTCGTTTGTGGTGTGTGTGTTTGTGTGTGGTTTTAAATCGGATCACAGATGAGTATCGCTATTATATTATTATATTATATTTTATTATTATTGTAATTAGTAATTACATTATATATTATATTATATTGTGTTGTATTTAATTATATTTTGTACAATACTATTACATCTCCATACGCTATTACGCATTGACATCTCACAGGCAATGCTTTATACAAGTATTGGTATTATTGTGTTACATTCAGTTCTTGTTTCTCCGTTTTATGTTTAATATTGTAATATATAACGATTTGTCTTTGTGTCTTATATACAACACAATACCACTAAAGATCAGGCCGATTATTCTCTTTTATGAGTTAGTATGAGTAAAGGGTTAGAAAACAACAAAATTTGTACAATTCGTTCGTAAACTGTCGATTTCTCGCAATTTTTTGACTTTGCTTTGTTGTATCTTACAATATAGGCCTTAACATCAATTTTTGTATATGAGGCATCTAAATATGATTATTTATCAAGACTGCTGTACAATAAATTTCCCATTTATTGATACATGCTAAAATTTTTCATTCATAAGAAATTTTCCTGATTTTCATTTTTATTTTCGGCTAATATGTTAGTTCGATAATATTTCGTTTATCGAATATGATCACATGATCAAAATGGTTCAATGTGATTCGAGAAAATGTATAAACAGTGATTATATAACGTAACTCCTCTTTTGCATTCGAATTTTGTATAGGAAAAACACTCTAGCACACAAAGAATACACAAAGTCACGAAAATTATTTTTTTTGTTTTGTTTACGTTGATTTTTTTGTTTATTTTTGTTTTTGATGGTACATTGTCTGTTACTGTTATTGTATGTTTACTTGTCAGTATGAAAAAAATTGACCTAAAATATATTTAATTTTTGGCAAATTTAAAATATATTTGCGAAAATATAAATTTCAATAAACATATAAATATAAATAAATTTTATATTATTCAATTCATAATTTTATTGACTATATCGGTTGACAAAATTTGTATAATTGTTAATTCGTTAATTCTATTTCGAAAAATTAAACGAAACATCAATTTAATTATTTTTGGAAATAATAAAATTAACGTTTTGTTTAATTTATTTCCTAGTCAAAATTCAGATAGATATTATCAAAATCTAAATAAAATTGTTAAATATCTATATACCTACAAAAGAAATTCGAACAGGTAAAATTTTATGTATATTGAAATTAAATTACGAAAACATAAAATTTATCATAAAACAAATACATCCTCCCGTCGCAACTGCTCGTAGCAAACTAAAACAAAGCAACAAAATCAAAACTAAATTAAAAACGAAACGAATGCACTAAAAGACAACAAAGCACAACAAACGTAATTGACCATTATATCAATTTTATAATTTTTATAAAGAATGAAAATAATTTAAGTCATACAATTCAAACTGTTTTAATAATCCTAAATAAAAATTCTGTAAGCCTAAAACAAAATTAAAACGCATAAAATTTTATGTAATATAAAAATATTACGTAAATACAAAATCATACTGACAACGAACACGTGCTTTCGCCTCAAATGCTCGTAGCAAACTAAAACAAGGAAACAAAATCAAAAATAAAATAAAAATGAAGCGAAATGCACTAAAAGACAACGAAGCACAAAACTGTTTGCATTATTTATAAAAAATATTGAAACGAAGGAAAATGAAAAAAAACGAGCGGGATGTAAAATAAAATCATATTACTATTTGTAAACGGGAAACAGAGCAAGTTATAACAAACAATATGTATTTAAACCCGATATTACAAATTCATTTCGTTTTATTTCTCTATTCACGATCGAAAATATAAAAATCTAGATTCTTAAATCTTCAAAAACATGAATTAAAATATTGGTTTAAATGAAAATTATTAATCCAGGATTGTTGATAAATAATCATTTTCCAAACTCTGGATAGTGAGTAATTCGCTATGGGGCCTGCCTACCAAGTTATAGGAAGGTAAAAGTCAAAAATTACGAAAAAATCAGCTTTTTCATACGATTGTTATGTATTTACCACTTTCTAACCCATTACACATACATAGGATCGGCCATGTTTTTCGATGGGAAACGGCCGTATACATATACGCATTGTACAACATTTTCCAATCACACGCACACCACAGTATTCCATTGAAAGCGATCGCATGCTTTGTATGTTTCGTCTTCTTTCGTTTGACTAGTTCTTCGTACAATTCTCTTATTCCCCTTTCCTTTAGATGTTTTTTTATATATTTTGGTTTATGTATCTTTCAAAACATACAGTAGTAGGGATTTTGTATATTTAAATTTTAACACGATCACTGCCATTGTGCGATCGTTGTGTAGGAAAATGTTAATATATTCAATGTAATTGGCGAATTACATTTTATTTTTATAAATTTTTGGATTGTGTTTGTGTTGTATATACATCATTATTTGATTGTTGAAAACGCAAATTTACACACGACTGTCTCATTTAAATGCCTAGGTATTCATATTATGTATATAACAGAATTTTCGTTTCGTCCATCAAAATTCTGTTTAATTTTTAAAATTTTGGAACCAACTCCGAATATATTGGAAAGTATTTGTTTCTTCGTTATTTAGTTGACAAGAGGCCCGCAAATACTCTTAGCTTTGGTTTGGATGATCGACGTACTAAATGTAATATTTTTTGGATTGAGCCTTTTATCCAATTTATCAACAATTTCCATTGTCTCGATTCTAAAATTAGCAAAAATGTTCGTACTTTTTGAGGTTCCCGCTTTAGCATGATTTAGATTCTTTAGCGAATTTTTTTGCGTAAAAATTGTTCTTTCAGTTGTTGGTGGAATATTTAAATTTCTGGAAATTTGTTTTCTGTATTCCAATTCGAAAGGGTGCGTGTGTGTGACACATAGTTAATAAAGAAGGTGTACACATCCTCAGGGATTTTGTAGGACAGGAGTGTTTAGATTTGGTGCAGAACACGGGTATGTATCTTCCATTATCGGAGTTACATTTGGGGATTGCGGTTGAGGGTTGTTTTAGTCTGGAAGATTGTGATGAGTCGGGCGGGTATTTGAATCTAGTGGCGAGGATTTGGAACTATTTAAATATTTGGATGTCGGCGGGATCGTAACTGTTTTGCAGTGGTAGTTTGGAGGCATTCAGTTTTGCAGAGTGGTGGGAGGTTTTGATGTTTTGGTTGGATTATTGAAGGATGTCGGAAGCGGTTTGAAAGAAGCGGTTTTTGTAGGTATGCTGTTGATTTGTTCTTTGACTCATGATACTGCTGCGGTTCGCGGGGGGGGGGGCGTTTTCGAAGCTGGATTTGATTGAGACGGGCATGAGGGTTAATCTAGTTGCGGTGGCGGTTGGGAGCCTCTGTTGGCATGTGGAATTTTGGACGCGAGTGGGATTTGTTGGGGCCTGGAGGATTCGCCGGAATGTGGGGTGTTTGGATGAATTTCGGTTTGTTGAAAGTCAGTTGAGATATGTCTGTACTTTCTATTTTTATTTTTTTAAGGTTGGTGTTCCGTTGTTGAGGGTGCTCTGAAAGAGTTTGTATTTTGGATGCTTACGATTGGGTTCTCGTGTTAGAGTTTATTTGCTACTAATAGGTGTATGTTTGGTTGAATGTTGAGTTTGGATCGTGTTTGGTTTGCTTGAATAGGGTTCGCTTCGAGGGGTGTCGATTTCCTTCACTTTTGGGGTGCTTCTGCTCCATTGCATTATGTGGCGTCCCTGCCTGCTTTATTACCTGTGTGTCGTGCATACGTGCCTGTGGATTATCCATGCGTAATTTCAATTTATTAAGTTTCGTATTTGGATTTAAGGGTGCTTTTTGAAGACAATATCAATTGTTCTTTTTTGATTTATGAACGGTGAAGGTCGGAGCGAATCTACTACATTTGTAGTAAAGTGACATCCCTGATCACGACCATAATACGGGCATTGCATTACAATTACATTGTATTGCAGAAATATAAAAATAATAATAATAATTTATGGAAAAGGTTTGGTTTTAATTACTTATATAAGTGTAAATATGATTATAGTTGGAGAGGGTTTACAAGGAAAGTTTATTTTATTTTTAATAAAATGTTGCATAATTTTGGAATGTAATACGTTTTAAGAGAATTATTTGGATTTTCTGATAAACATATTCCAATCCAATATCAGCGTAATGGTTGACGGGTACTTTAATTAATTTATGGTTACAGATTCAGGAGCCGTAAGTTAATTAATTAAGAGTTTTGAATTTTATTTTAACTTTGATAGGTGTACGGACTGGATTTTCAATAAATAATAAAATTAATAATAATTAAGTTACAGATTCCTATCTAGTAAATTTATTTTTAGACATTTATTAAATGATTTAATTTTAATACGTTATAGCTAAGTTGCAGGTAATATCTAACTTACTCAATTATTTATTTGTATAATAATTTACCCTATACACGAATGTATGTATATGAATTGCTGTCGGGTCATAAAATAAATAAATATTACCCCTCGCGTTAGATGGTGGTGGATCTGTAAATATAGGGACGCAAATTTATATGCAGCATATGATGAGAAGACCCCAGGATAATTAACCTAAATACTCCAGTTTCAACTGCTGAGGTAACACCAATATATATGATGGAATTGGAAATGTCCTTCCTATCCAAATAAAAATAATAACCAATGATAATGTGAAAATGATATAGATTTTACTAACAAATTATATTATTGAAATAATTATGTAACAGGAAAATGGTTCTGCTGAAGATTGTCGCCCTATAGTCTATTTTGACTCTCTGATGAGCATGTTACAGTATTATGGTAACATTATCGTAATGGATGGCTTAAACTATCAAACTAAATTAATTAAATTGTTTCAGATACCTGAGCGATAAGTTAAAAAATTCCTTTCAGAGTTCTGTACTTATGTTCTAATTAGGTTTGTTGTGCGGATGGGAGTTCAAATAAATAATAAAACTAATTAATTAAGTTACAGATTCCTGAGCGAACTAATAAATTTATTTTAGAATTTTAATTTTAATTTAGTTTTAATTTTATTCAAAATACAGAAGAGCGGATAGGCGTTGCGGATTGGAGAATGCTGATTGGCGATAGCAGACTAGCAGATTAATATTGTGATTGTCTTGTGATAATAGTAGTTTAGTACCGACTGTCATGGTGTCTGTAACCGGGTCGCTCTTTCCTAACTAACATACCTTTCAATCCTTACCTATCGTTTTATGTAAACGGCTGTAGGAATAGGCCCGGCGTTATCCGGGAATCTTGCCTAGCACTTGGTCCTACAGTCCTATCAATCAATCAATCAATCAATCATAGCTTTACGTTTTGTACAAATAAGCATGACTAACAAATTATACAGAAACAAAACTTTGTACTAGAATAATGATACCGCTGTCTAGTAAACCTTTATAGAGTTCATTGTCGATACCATAACATTGGCATAAAGAAGATTATCTTCATTTACATTAGAAAACGATGTTGAAATAACAATGCTGAGCTTTGTCAACTTAGTTGTGTGGCTTGTTCCACTTAAATTCAATAAACTAAAATATTCTTAATTGATTTTGATTTATTCAAAGTACTCCAAATTAGCATTTTATTACTCACTTTCCAAGTGAATCGAAAAAATTCGATTCGAAGCGGATTTGTCCTAATATGAAAGTTGGGTTTCGAATTTTTTCAATAATCGAAAAAATTCGATAAGTCGCGATAGCATAAAATCATCAATTTAAACATAAATAATTAAGAATAAAACTTGAATCGAAATTTTTACGCGAATATCGGAATAATTTCTTTAAATTATACTTAATAATTATTATTATTATATTATTATTATTATTTGAACACCTTATTATTTTTAAAAATAATTTAAATTAATGTTTTTAATAAACACTGATATTTACAAAGTTTGACTAAATAGCAGTCGATTTTTTCTGGTGCGTTCGGAAAAATTCACTGACATTTTTTCCTTTAAGTTTCATAATAGGGCGAATTTATTCGATCGAATTTCTATTTTTAAGACTAATAATAGGGCGAATTTTTTCGATATGGAAAAAATAACGAAATCGAAAAATTTCATATCAGGCCCTCTGTCATGCTAACACGGATTCTCAAAGAAAAATTACTACAACACATAATATAGCCTGTACCAGCATACAACTATGCATCAACTCTCGCATTTGAAGGGGGGAAATCTCTTTTGTGAGGATAATGTGGCGTTCACATATACAATAAATAGTCACGCCACAATAGTAAATTAAATAATTAAATCGAAAAACGATTTCGATTCAAATTTTGTAATTCGCTAGCAGGGCTGCAACAAAGCCTCACAACATATATACAAACAAAATGCAATATGCATCAAGTCCGGTTGCATATGCCTGATGAGATGGATTTGATCTTTTCGATCACACAGAAAATTAATGGCGTAAATTAATGACGTCTTCAACGGCTGATTGATTCAGCGCCTAGCTGTCAATCAATTCCACACCGGAGTTCTGGTTTTAACCCCCATCAAGTTGTCACATTCACAGCTATCTTAGCAAGATTATCACATTCTACAAATCCATACATGTAAAATTTTGATATGTACAAAGTATATTGATATGTACAAATTATACGTGACGTATATTGTTATAACCAAGTTAGAAATAAAAGGAAACAATTAAAACTGTAGCGTTTCTTTTTTTTGACGTTTTATTTGTTTCTTAAAATCACTGTGCGGCACTTATAGCTGGCACTTATAGCTTCTGCATCCATAGTATATAAGTAATTAAAATCAAATCACTTTTTGCATGGGGCAACATTTTATATAAGGATTTATTTGATTTAAAACACCTTTTAATTGGACATTGTATACTGTAATTGAACTCACTTAATTAGATAAGTACATCTAAAGAAGTTCATTATACTCGTAATAATGGACAAAAATATATTGTTGGTCAATTAGTATACTCAATTTAATAATTATAAACAACAAAATAGAACTTATTAAACTTGTTAGTTTTTTATTAGTGCCTTGTGATTGTTAATCACATGATTATCGATTTTTTCTTCAACATTGCTTTAAGTTGGCCAAGGAGATCCATAAATTTCATTTATACGGTTTTTGGGATGACTGAGCCGCAACTCGACGGAGGCGAACCACATGTTGTGCTGCTTTGAACACCGGTGCTAAATACCAACAATATCAACTCGATAACTATTAACGGTGCTTCAAACCCGTGTTAGAAGCAATATTCTTTTGTCATGCATTAGGATCACACTTTTAGAATATTATAGTGAGATCAATTTATCCTTTTTTATAAAAGGTTTAAATTTTGGAAACTCATTTTTCAAAAGGTTTGCTTAAACTTAATTCAACTAAATTAATTTAATGTTTAATTTAAATAATTTTTTTACGGTGTATAAACCATGTTAGTTAAAATAATTATCTGAATTATAAGAAAAAAGGAGTGACTCAAACGAAGTAAGGCAAGATATTTCTGCTCTAAGTTTAAATACTTTCCTATTGAAACTGTTACTGAAGAACAATTCATGAGGAACTGTTTTAAAAAGGACATAATCAGCCCAAAAGACTACATAATTGAGGTATACAACATTTCCAAGTAATACATTTTAGAAACAAAAACAAACAAAAGCCCGAATTTCAGTTTTTTTAATAGAGAGAAGCTCAATATTTTAACATCTATCACGATAAGATAAAAACACCAATGCGTACAAGATGCGGTCCCTTCGCAAAAAATAAAATTAGCTTTTGGAGCGTTCTTTATACGATCTGAATAATAGAAGGCCAAAATTGATGCCATTTAACCAAGTTGTTATATGTACACAACTTGGTTAAATGGCATCAATTTTGGTAAAAATAGATAGAATAAAAGTTAAATGAAATAGGAATCGTCAAGCTCTCTGCAAAACAATTTAACAAAAACATCGAACAAATTTTTGAAATGCAATCTCAATTAGTTTATAAAACAAAAGATTAGATATTAAACTAATATCAAATAAATTTAGTGCGCAATGATCTCAGATAGTACTCAGTAAATTGTCAACAGAAAATCCAACCGAAAACAATTATTCAGGTTTGTTACTGAAATTTGTTTATTAAGCTTTGGAGCGTGAAATATTACTTCTTAGATCTCTCAAGCGATAATAACAGTCGCTTTTAGCTTAAATAATTGTAATGAGAGAATGAAAGTGATAAGATTTCAGCGAGTTAATCAACTTCATGTGAATGCAGAGAGTGAGTTACAACCGATCATATGTACACTTCTACCATCATACAAAACGTATAGAAGAAACTCGAACATACTATGCAAAATACATCAATAAAGTGGACAACTGGAGTAGAATGGAAAAATCTAAAATCCAACGAAATTGTTTTGTATTAGTCATATTAAATCAAAATATTAACCGAAGTGTTAAACTAATTAAAATTCGATGAAGATTTGTGTCAATTGCAAATCTATAAATCTTATACGATTTATTGATGGAATTGTGTAAAGGGCATAAAGTTTATGTAAATTCTAAGTCTTTTACATTTGGATCTGCGTTGGTAATAATTCGGTACAACTTGCGAGAATATCGTAACAATATTGTTCTTGGGCATTACTTAAATTGAGTGATATTCTATAAATTTAAATTTTTATTTTTTAATATGTAAGTAATAATTAGTTGCCACTTGTTCTACTTACAAGGTATTTCATCAATTGTGATAATTTCTCATAAGAATGAAATTTACTTAGGATCATATGATTAACTTAAGAAGAATTCGGAGTGAATTATTTTAATAAATATGTGCAAACTACAACCAACATTGGCAGTCACAATATGTCTTATCAGTTATTCTTGTAGGAGTTAAATGATTGGCATCGCAGAAATCGAACAATTATTAAAAGTAATTATCTAAATCTTGCTAACGATTCATTCTTATTAAGTGACTAGCAAAATGACGTTTTAATCGTTGAATAGTAAATTTAGAAAGATTATTTCAAATTAAAAGAAGTTCCTAAATTATAATTTATTTACACTAATTTTATAAACTGCACATCTTATTTCGAACTTATACACTTATCTGTAATGAGTATGTGCAATTCTTCGCTTCTAAAATATTGATAAGAATATCGAAAACAGAATGTATAGAAGGTTTTTATGCATGTCTAATCATCCATCACAGTTTGGATCATTGGTACTGTCGAGAATACTTTTTGCGACATGATTGGACATCTTCCAGATCATTATGTGGACCGTCGTTAAAAAGCAGAAAATAGTATGATGTTCCACTTCGAAACATTCCGAAAACTGGAACGGTTGAACCAAAATACATTTTATAAAAAAACGAATTAACTCTAAAATGGGTGATTTATATTTGATGGTTTATCCCGTGTTTTTTAAAACACACACTACGAGTATCTAATTGACTGGTTCAATGAATATCACGAAAATTAATGATTAATTCAATTTAGATTTGAAAAATTTCGATTTGATAAATCATTTGAAATTCGATTTTGTTCAGTCTAAATTTGAAATAAACCATCATTGTTTCTTTAATTTTTCATATTTTTATCGAATTCAATTCAGAAATGTTAATACTATCAATTGTTATTTTTGCTCTTGATACTGTATGAATAACTTTGATAAATGATAAAAAAATAAAATTGAAACATTTGGCTATTACTGATATTCTTCGTGTACTACTATTATCTCGTTTAAAAAATATGCAATATATGTTTGTATAAAACCTTTATTATACTTCTTAAGTAAGATAAATTATTATTATTATTCCTTTTTATATTTTTATCTATTTTATTTTCTATTATTTTTTCTTTGTTCCTAGTCGCATTGATAAACGATATTGTGTACCTTAATAAACCGATTTTTTCCAGGCGCGGAAGCCATAATGATTTCTTGTACAGAAAGAAGTATAATGTTTAATTGTTCTGTACATATGGATGGGACATAGGTTTATCATTATTGTCGTATTAAAATTCTTAGTTTTTATATCCACTTCTTGTTAAAAAAGGAAATGAGGCAACTTAACCAATTTCAATCTCCTCTCACTATCTTTTCAAATAATAAAATTATATCTGAAGTATAAAATTTTAATTCGTGAGTTCAACTCTTATAATCATTTGTAATATTGTTTCATCACACAATACCAATAAACGATTAATCAAAAAATCAATAATAACAATAACAGTATAAAATACATAAACATTTTGCTATATATTTCGAATAATATTTCAATACTTCTTATCAATCTGTCATTAGAAATAAATAGAAACAAAATTTTTTCTCCTAACCATCACTAAATGTTTAATATCGTTTCTTTTCATTATTATTCCATAATACTAGGAAACGTCAATAGGTTGTCATCCATTACAGCATACATGATACGATTATGGGATTTAAATTGAAAGATCCTTAATGAGACAAGTGATATACGGTTCAATCCCTCGAGTGATTTCTTTTACATATTTTTGTTGCTCGTAAATTGTATTCGAATTGTATTTATTAGAATAATTATTGAATAACAATATAATTGAAAACCAAAATACATTTAATTTATATTAGGAACTCGTTAAATTTCTACTTCTTTAAGATAGTATAAAGGTTATACTTATTAAGATATTTTTCTCGAAGATGTTTTCTGGTGAGAGAAATTTCTGTTGAGAGTTATTTCTATAATTACTTAATAACACGAATACTGAAAAAAAGTAAACGTATAATTATATAAACCCAATCACGTATTATGTATTACAAAGAATTAGAAGAAGTTCAATCAAGCTATATTTAGACGCTTCATGTCAATAAGATTCAAAATGGCGATCATATTAAAAATTAAACGTGTTCTTTATGAACTTTGATAAACAAATTAAATATATTCCGGTACTTTTTTCTTACTTTGGTTTATGTTATTTACATACTTATTTTGTTACTTTATTATCGCTGTTTTCATATATGTAAGTTATTTTAGAATTTTTCCTAGTATTATATATAACTCATGATCACCTTTTCTGTTACTTGAAGGTCTGAATTTCTTATTACGTATTATTAGTTTCTAAAATCAAGTTTTAATGAATGATTGATTCACGAATTATAACCAGTTTCCAAGACTGCAGGAAAACGCATGTTTTGTATTCTTACCTTGTGGTTACTTGTTCTGTTGTGGTTGGATATGGTATATGATGTGTAGTACAAATCAACCATTACGGTGATTCTAGGTTTACTACCATATATTCAACATAGTACCAGATATCTGTACGACTATATTCCAGAGTTATTATAGCCCAGACCCTGCTTGCAGCTTAAGGTTATGAATAAAACGATAAGCTTCTAGAGACAGTTTTTAATATACATAATTAGTAAGAAAATTCAATTTGTTAGTAAAATATATATCATTTTTACAATAACGATTTAAGATTTTTATTTGGTTAGGTATCTTTCATCATATGCATTTGTGTTAAGTCGACAGTGAAAACTGGCATATTTTAAATAATTTTTCTGGGGTCTACTCATCACATCTGTATTGAAAGTTGCAAACCTAAATTTCCCAAACCATCACCATTTAACACGATGGGCAATATTTAAATATAAATAAAATGCATCAAAACCGTTTTGAAGCACAAAACACAGTCAAAATGGACGGTGTATATAAAAACACCAAAAATAACAATTTAAAAAATAATTAATTAAATAAACAATTATGTTTATTTAATTAATTATTTTAATTTATATTTGTTAATTGTAAATAAAAAAAAACACGTTTGCTCTGTATGATGATCAAATTGCGCTCGACGACTTTCTGTTGGTTGGGTATGATAGCACCAAATTTTTTAGTCTATCCAAGCGTTTAATTAATAGCTACTCACAGTTACTAGAAATAGTAATTAATATTTTATGTATTCAAAAACATGAGCATATAGAAAAAGTTTGAGCTGAAACCGCAATATTTAATAATAAAGTCGAGAATTTTACACCCTATCTAGTTTATATAGTTAAAAATTATACCCACGTTTTATTTCTTATTTAACATGAAAGACATTTCTTAAGAAACAAGAATTCTCATTTTTGTAATGAATGCATTGACACTCTAAACTTGTACTACAAATCTTTAATGAGATGTGATTAATTTAATTTACTTCTGTAGATTATATATGCATTGCTTATTGCAATTTCGATCAATCGTGGTTTAAAGTTATGATTTTTATATTTTGTTTACCAAATCAACCAAAAAGGTTTAGTAAATGGATTGTGAAGTTAACATTTATAACTATCCACATATGTGGTAAATAAAATAATCTATGGCTTAGAGGCCGTAAACGGCCCCTTACCGCGTCTCAACTGAGACCTTATGAACCATTTTAACGATTGGTGCACATTGTAGGTGGTCAGCCCAACGAATGTTTTACACACAAACGCGTTTTTATGTCATCCAGTTGCATGTTAATTTTTGGTCAGCGGCGGAAATCGAACTCGAGACCGCGGCGTGATGAGAAACTCTCTTAACCATTAAGCTACATCCGGCGATATATGTGGTAGAGGTGTTGAAAATCAGATATGAAATTATCGATATTCCTGTAAAAAAAAACTGTGATACGATCAGATTTTACTATTCCTCGATATTGGTATTCCTGTAAGTACAATCTGAAATATCTAAAAATTGTAACTTAAAGCAATGTTGATTAAGATTTTATTTTTTAAATGTTATTTGAAATTATCTGATATTTTAATTAATATTTTCCATCGATTTAAATAATAAAAAACTTAAGTTAAATCCAAAAATTATTTTGAAGTCGTAAGTGAAGATTTTTTGAGTTGTGCATACCCTACAACTAATCAGAAAGAGTTTACCATCTGATGCACTGCTTGCATTTGACTATTTTTGTTTAAAAGTTATAGTTCATATTCTTAAAATCACAATTTTAAGTTAAATATTTTCTATTTATAAGAAAAATGAAATTTCATTTGAAGCTACTAGTATGAATAAATTATAGGTTAAAAGTTAGATAAGGAAGTATTAACAGTTGACTTAAAAAGAGTATTTATTTCAATTAATGTAGTAAATAATATTTAATAAAATAAATAAAATGTAATTGAGGTAAATGTTTATTGATTTAAACGGTATAGTAGTTATAATTTGAAATTGTCAAAGTAATATACAAAATTTATATTTTCTATTTCTACTAAATTAAATTTATAGTTTCCATAATACGTAATACTCATAATAATAGATAAAGAAGCAACATGGCACTGTTAAAACGCAATGCAAATTTTATTTATGGCAGTACTCTATGAATAGTATAACGTTTATGATTAGGCGAGATTTCCATTTAAATAATATTCATCAAACCGTTCATTAATTATATGAATGAACAACATTTTGCTTACTTTTTTTTAGGAAAGATTATTGATAAATTATATACAACTAGGTCGGTCGAAAAATTTAAAATTTGCATTCAAAAATATATTTGTAAAATTTTTAGATTTAAGTCTTTCCGATAAAAAATCTTTTCGAAGAAACTGAAGTTGCTAGGACTATCAATACTTGTCTATATATGGTGGTTAATCGAGGATAAATAAGGCACCAATTTTGCCACCATTTTAAAATATCTTCCTTTCTTGGTATAAGCGTCTCTTCGTTATACTGACTTACTGCCATAATTGTCGTTCAAAAATCGATTTGGTCCAAAATTGATTTGGCGTTTCATTTATTGTCACTTCTATCATTTATTGTTCGTTTCATTTATTGTAATTCTATCTTTAACTTGAATTTGCGTAGATTCGGAAGATATTTTTCCTTTAAAGCGAGGATCCAAATATGTTGAAATTTTTAAACTGTAATTTTTTTCGACGTTACGGAATCGTTCTTCGTCAGAATGCGACACGTGCTAATGCGGAGGCTATGGTTAAGATAATTGTCAGTTTTGCCAAATAATGCTTTAGGGCTTCCATTACAATATCTCCCATGTTTTTAAAATCGTTATTTTGTTTTCAGTACTTAGTTCCACGGTAAGCTCTTCGAAGGATTTTAATAGTTTGCATTTTTCTTGCAATGGTCCCATCTCCAAATTGTTTAGCATTTTTAATTTTTTCCATTAAGCGTAGCTAATGCAGCTACAATTGGCTCTCGTAAATCATAGAATCTTAAAATAAAAATGTATTAAAATACATTTTAGTTTTAATTTATCATTACTTTACCTTGTGAAATGTTGAGTTACATCGTGTAACAACACCATTTGCTCATGAAATTGAAACTACTCGAGTTTGCCACGCGCCAAAGTGCTTCCATGAAAATATTCAACTATCGATTTTAAAATAGTATTTAAAGTATTAAAAACTATACAAGCTTTAAATGGAAAACACAATTTGAAATGTATGTCTAGACCAACATTGGCATGGTTGGGTGAAATTTAGAGTGTATGCTCATTAAAACATTGGCAGCCGAAGTGTCAATTAAATCGTAAATTTTAAACCAGCTTAAAAACTCCTAAAGTGGCACACCGCTTACAAAATCAGTTCAAAAATCGCTCGACGCACAAAAATGTTAAAAATTCAAAGTCCAAAATGGTGCATATAGAAAAATGAACTCAAGAAAAAAGAAACAATAAAAATAATATAGAGAGAAAGACCCATGTATCGTTTATATATTTATCTCTTTTAATCTTGAATTAATGTTAGATATATAGTTAGTTGTTTTCGCAAATGTAAAAAGAGTGAGTCGTGTAAAAAAATAATAAACTAAACCATTCACAAACTGAGTAAAGCTAAATGTTTTAAGATAGTATAATATATTAATATGGTATTTTATAACTAGATAGTTTGGAAAGTACTTAAAATGCCGTACTATTAACCGAACATTTTGAATATCTGGTTAATAATAGCTGGGTAGAATAAGTTGGAACATCACTATAAACTTCAAATTAAACAGAAACAAAAACAATCAAATTTTATTTAACTCACAAAAATATAAAACAATGCAGTTCAGGGTTGATAAACTTAAAAAAATACAGTCAACTTGTATTTCAGGCATTCACCTGTTCTGATTAGGTTAAATAATTTATCAACCTAGGCTTAAACATGTACAATATTGATTTTTGAAATGAATTAGAGATGAATTATTTTGAATCCACCATTTTGTAATTTCGTCGATTGTGGGTGATTGTGAAGCACAGAGTACCATGCATAAATAAAAACGTTATTGACTCAATTTCAACAAACCATCTTTGGTACTTAAAAGTGTACAAAATATTGTAAATGATCGAAATGTTTCTCAAGAGACACCGTAACTCAAAATCTATATGATGATACTATGAACTACCCTAAAGAAAAATTATTATATGAACTACCCTAATACTATAGACACATATCTGGTTTCGTAACTACAGTTTCGAGTTAACTATGATTTCGTTGTAATGTGTCACTTGTAACCATGGTTTGCAACTTGGTTTAAATATGGTTTCGGAATGAGCTATTTTTTCTCATCCCATGGCATTTTAGTGACGACAGTGCCAAGTTATAATGTTAGTAAATAGCGAAAACTATAATATTGTTTTTTTTATGTATTTGTTTATAAAATTTGAAGTTTAGAAAAAAATATATTATGCAGAATTTGATAAATTTATGGAAAATCAAAGAAAAAGAAAGGAAAATCAAAGAAAATATGAAAATTAAGGCGGAGGGCGAATCAAAAATATTTTTAAACCACATTACTAAAGTAAGAATTTTAATGAACTATTATAAAGTGTCAAATGAAATGAGAACTGTAGTGTGTCATGTATTCTCATTTCGAAAATCCTAGTTTCATAATCATGGTTACGAAACCAGATATGTGTCTATGGTATTACACGTTAATCAAAAATAATAAAATACAGAACAACTTAACAAATTGTTTATTTATAGACAGTGACTCACAGTGCAACTAATTAGTCTTCGTACACTGAAAATATACCTAGAAATCGGTTAAATAAATAATATCCATAATTTTGTTATTACTGATTGCAAATTACTGTGGTTTGGTTTTTAAATAATAAAACTTGTATGTACATAGATCAGATTGTAAAATGAGTCTATATCTTGGGGTTGGCTTCCATCAGTGGGCGCATGCACACAATTGACAGGTTGGCTAATTTCATATGGAAGCGAAGCTTACACATTCGATTGTCGACTGCCTGAAGATCCAGTACAGCCTTTTTTACCTGTGGCCCAATGAGGAATCCCACTACAAGATTTTCGAGATCATCTCCACTGTGTAGCAACGTATAGCCTTGGGACACATGGTCTCCACTTTTAGGCCATCGATTTTCTTGGAGCGCTACGAGTTCCTACCGATACTTTTTCATACATGTGACAAGGCCGTCCAACGCGCCAGCTTTTTGAAGTGACTGCACGTTCCACGTGCCGTTCCTCAATCTCGTTTTCGAGTACTTAAGCGGGAATTCAGTATTGTTTTTGCGGTATCCGACTTTTTTTACTTGTTGACATTTCTAACATGTGTTGTTATTTACGGATGTGGGTCGTTAGTCCAGCGATCCAACCAGATTTAGTCGCCTCCTACGACAAGCTCTGAAGAGGAGTTGCGGCGCTAATTTACATCACCGCGATACAGTAGCGCAGATATTATTGATGCGGTTAATGATGAAATTCATTAATGCTGAACTGAACTCACTCGAAATGAAAATGTAAATGTGCCAATTCGAAAACATATTCGATGTGATACGACACTTTTACCTTAAGACACAAATAGTTGGTTTAGTTGAAGTAACTTTGGATTCATATTCTAACCTGTATATAACAGAAATATTAATTGTTTGATGAAATTTCTTATATGTATAAAATAAATTTAAGCTCATTTAAATCGAGATTTGTTCAAATTTTCTTGGAGATTTATTAATTATTTTTAGATTTTTTTGACAAAAGAGAGCCCGTTTTATTACGGTATCGTAGAATATCTTTTTTCGGTTTTTAATGGCCATTATTGGCCCGTACCGTTTCAACAATTTGACCCCAACGGTTTCGATCACGAGCCAGCTGTTCATACAATTGCAGGCACTCAAGCAGTTAGAAGATACCAGATCGCTCTTTATGCCGTGGAGCCATCGTCGCCGACAGTGACCTCTTCGCCTACCGAAAGGCGACCTGTAGAATATTAAGATCTATAAATAATTTAATAGGAATTTGAAACAATATCTACTTAACCGTTATTGGAACACAGAACATATTGTATTTTTTGAGAAATCAATTTTTTACTAGTTGCTAATTTATTTCGTTCCAATAATTATGCTGTCGGAAAAATGCGATTCATATTAAGTTTGTTCGGAGATTATAGTAAGGCGATTATAATGATATTTATATCATGGGATGATAGTATCACCATAGTATTTTTCTGGGTTGACATTGAAATCCTAAACCCATAGCGTAGCTTGACAATATTAATTTTCTGGGTTGAAATGAAATCGTGGGCTGATCGTTACTGTCGTATTAGTTTTGGTGTTTTTTTATATTTTACACTATGCAATATGTTTTGGGTCTCAAGGTTCTCCCAGCTTATCCAAATCCTACTTTACGCCTTAATGACCAAATCGAGGACGTACGGCTATAGGTCCGATTTTCGTAGAACCATCTGCGCATTGCAAAGCTCCATGCCATTCTGCACTCCAATAGGGGGTCATAGATGTGTTTATTAACACCACCGATCGTAATCAGATGGTGAAAAATCCCTTTTGCATTCCTGCTCCTATCGGGATTCGAACCTTGTACCTCCCACTCCAACTGCCACAGCTTTTACCACTGAGCCACCTAGGCGGTCAATTTGGCTTTTTGATGCGATGAACTGGGCTAACTTTATATATTTTCGGCTATTATATTATAAAAGAAATATAAAACAGGAATAATAATAATTTTCTATATAAATACTAATTATGAAGGAAATGTACGGTGATCGAGATTTCTATATTTTGTAATTGATAAACTTACCTAATGTTTGATCAATTTTAACATACCTATCTTATATTTTGTCGTTAAAATGAATGTCAAAACCAATTTTATTATTATTTGAATTTTACACTCAGCAGCACATTTTTAACGATTTATCTATATTTCATTCAATAAAGGAATCTGCAAAATACAATAAGCGTATTCTTACATAAACTTGAATAAATAAAACAAACAAAATGTAAATCTTGAGAAATCTATGTAGATTTGTGTTCTAAAGAAATAAAATCTGTATATGCAATATTAACACCTGGATTTCTTTACTGTTTCAAACAATGGTTGTTATTCAAATTTTATTTATTTTTTGCATATACATGTACATAATTGATTTTCCACACTGTAGAGCATAAGTGAAATATAGCTTATAAATTAACTCAAACGACAAATATTTTGCAATAAACAACTTTACAAAAGAACCAGTTCAAAATAAAATAATTATATGCGTACAAAAGCAAATCGGTGGGTTTGGTAAATTAACACAGAATTTCCTGCCGAATGATATTATAAAATATGATAAGCTTTTGTTATCGATTAATATTTGATGTGTACCAATTTATTTTAACTATCGTATTGATCAAAATACTTAAACTGATCAAACTGAAATCATCCTTAATAATACAAACTGTGTGTTATTCAACTTTAAAATAACAAATTATCATCATGAATATGAAAACGTTTCGTAGTTCGATATGAATTAATAATATGTGATGTCGCTATGTTAAGCTGATGCATAGTGATGTATAGTGTAAATAATGTCTAAATTAAAAAAACCCATATGCAAATTTCTGCTTAAAAAATTGTTAGCAATTTGGATGGAGATAAATTGTGCCTTGCAATTATGAATGTAAAACATATGTTTAGCCGAGTTATTTCTAGGCTATAAATTGACGATCCTAAATAAAGTAAAAATTTTATAGAAGCTACCTATATTTTAAGCAATTTGTTATGCTGGGTTATGTCTGATTAAGAGCCAATATAATATCTTATACAAAAATTGTTATAATTATTATATGAAGTACGATTGTCCAGTAAAAAACTAAAATGTGTCGGAATTTCTAGTAAAGTTTCGTGAAATTTAAAACCCATCTAATTTTTGAGGAAATATGTTTTCAATATCAGTGAATAGATAGACCGAAAACAAACAGTTCATTAAATCAAATACACGAAAAAAATCAATCAATTGATCGGATCGAACCAATGGTAAGGGAGTTATATGTTTCATATTCGCTTTGTCACTAATCTTGTTAACACAATTTATCAAACTTTACTAATTCATTTTAATTCAAGATTAGCTTGCCACTGGTGGATGCTATATTACTAGTCTTCAGTTCACTTCTTTAACAATTTACTGATTAAAATAAGACTTGTCCAATACGATGATTCAGCACTGCTATATACAAATCAGTGGGATTCTAGATATTTCAATTCTACTCGCAACAGTCAATGTAGTGGTTAAATTCGATGTAGTATAATTCGAGATGTTTCCATGTGTCAGTGTAGTAGTATTTCCAACTGATTTTTATTCATTTGCTTTTTCCCCTGATGTTGATTCTCTCGTGTTGATGTACGTCCGATGGATGTACCTATATATACGGCCATTTTTTATTGTAACACGCCATCATCGCCACCAAAAGTGATAAGTTCTCCATTATTATCTATGATTAATTATATGCAATATTTTGCATGTTAGATTAAGCCTCACTAAATTTATACAATTATTCATTATATTTACAATTACCCTATATATTTATATACATATTTATTAGATACTTTTATTATATATTTACACATTTATTTATTTTTATATTATATAATATTTATATTTTTTTTGGGGGAACCGCGAATCCATTAATAGTGATACACTTAATATTAATTTATATTTAAGTTGTCAATATTTAATGAAATCTTTTTCCACTTTATATCTAAATTTTTGTGGTTTTCCTTGGCAATGTTCGGCGTTCTGTTGGATTATACGCTTAGCTTAACTTCTACCTCAATGGATACCACCATGTTCCATTAAGAGCATGGCTAGCGTGGGATAGCACATTTTTAAGGGGAATATTAAAGAATGGTGATAACTTACGTGCAGTAATATGCCGATGGAGAGAGATGTGATACTACCTTTCTGTTTTGTTGTACAACTTTTATTTATTTGTAACTATAATAATATATTTACTTCTGTGATCAAACTGTTCCGTAATGATATTTATTTGTGATTAAATGTTTAGACCCGTTTTCAAAAATCGCTCCATGTTTTGTTCGAGTAGTTCATATTTGAGAATTGTCAGTATGTGGTTATGAAAACAGCACTTCAAGATCTCTGTGGCAAGTGACAAGAACCCCATCCAGCCGAATCAACCTAGCAGGCAAATGTGCTGCGGTCACTAGTGTGAGGGCTACAGAGATATTATGTTCACGGAGGGAAAAATTCAAAGATGAGACGAACCGTGACACACCTCCAACATAAGAATGGTGGTGTTTCAAGTAGTAAAAATTAAGCTATTTTTTCTACTAAATTCTTTTATTAATCGCAAACGTTCGGGACGCATTCTGTTGTAGCTTAAAATGTATAAATATCGGTATTTTGATTTTGTGCAATACATCATATGTTCAATAATTTAACATAATTTATAATTAACCCAAATAAATTTGGACTAAAATATAATATTGTATTTGAAAGTAAGCGTACATAATTACTAAATAATGTAAATTATTTGGAATGTCTTTTTTGTAAAGAATACTTATTAAGGCAATGTAATGTGGGATATTAAGTGATGTATTAAGTGGGATCGCTACTTCCATCATCGTTTACAGTTTGTATTCCGTTACAGTTTGTATTAATGTTTTTTGTTCCAAGTTATTCTTTTATTACGTTTCGTTTGGAATACACCGAGCTCACCAGATCATTATACTTGTCTATTCCATTCCTTCTTTGGAATGAATAAAAGAAAACACCCTATATTAAAGTTGGTTTATATACCAGTTATATACCAAGCAAATATAACACAATTTGCTTTTATGATACCATAATTTTAGTTGAAGATGTAATAGAAGCGAGTAGCAAATTGCAAAAACTACTGATAGATTTTGTTGCTGCACGAAAAGACAGAGAATTAAACTAAATTAATCAAAATCAATTCATATTAATTTAACTAATAGAAAATAGAAAATACGAACCGTTCGTTTTAAGTATCAAATAATCTTTAATGCAAGAAATTAAATCGATTTGTCACTTGATGCTTCATTTAAATATTAAAAGCATAATAAAGTCGAAAGTTAAAGAGCCTAACATTAAATACAAAAATGCACTGGCTGTTAGTTACGAAATAAGATCTAATCCACCTATAGTATTGAGCTATGGAACTACCCTAAGAAATGTTATACAAACATATTAAAACAGGGTCCTACAGAAAATAGTGATTGTTTCCTAGTACATTAAAATTATCTATCTTCACAACGACTTAAAGATGAAAACCATCCAAATCAGTAAAAAATAAATAAACAAAACATGAAAATAAAATGTCCAGTGCATTAGCACGAAAATGATGAGATACGTTACATGTTATTGAATATAAACTCAGGAAGGCACCTGATGAGACAAATGATGAATTTATAAGACTTGGGAGATTGAAATTGTAACGGCTGAGTTGACTGCTGAGTTTTTATTGGAACTATCCAATGAATTTTTAATCTGTAAATGTGCAAAACCTTATGTGGTATGAATTATAAAATTTAATTATTTAAAATTTTATAAAATTATTTGGTACTAACGATTAATCTGGTATGTAATTAAATATTGTATACAGTGTACGATGTATAGTTTAGCTAGTTACTCTGGTGATGTAACCCAGGACTAACTAAATATATAATAACGAAAACAAATAATACAAAATCAATACTGATGATGACTAATATTTTAATTAAACAAAATATTTTTCTTGAAGACATTTTTGTTTTAAAAAATGATATAATGAGAAAAGCTCAAAAGTCACATCATAAAAATTAACAAAGACATTAACACACAAAAAAAAGAAACTCAAACAACAAAATCTTTGTTTTACTTTTTGGGGTGGTTTTTTCTTAATCTGTTCATTTTTTCAGCCTCGCGATTAACTTTTACAAAATATAATGATGGCTTTATCTTTAACGTTTCACAGTTTTTTTCTTACTTCCTTCACATTATTTGCTCACACTAAAGTATTTTCCTTTTTCGTGTCGTTTTTTTTTTGATTTATTTCATAAAATAATTTTTTGTGCCTTGCTAGAATATCTCTGCTTCATACATATTTTTTTGTTGTCATTGTTATATTTCATTTTGAAATATTTTCCAAAGGATAAAATTGTCATAATAAAGATCAAGAAAACTTTAGAAATTAAAGTACAGAAAAAATGGTGTCAAATGACCAAACATTCTAGTATTTTTATCCTAAAACTTGTACAGAAAATAAATTATTGTGTGACTTGTCTCTACAATTTTTTCTGATTTAACATACACCAGATTGCAGGATAAATAAAAAATTAAAATTAAAGGAAACGAACATTTTTTGTAAAAAACGAGAGAATATTAAATAATCCTGACAAAAGGTAAAGGAAGTATGAATAACGGATGATTAAGAAAAGTAACTTCTTAACCTAGAAAATAAATTGTTTGTTAATTTTAAAAAATTTGTTTAAACTGTTTAAAACTTTTCAATTAAATTAAATAATCCATTATAAATTACTGTATTCTAAAAAGACTGATGAGGCAAGGCAATCAGATGCAACATTTTGATTAATTTTTTATTTGGTTACACCAAAATCTATATAAATATCATTAGTTTCAATTGTTATATGTTAAAGAGTTTTTAAGCAAATGAAAAACCGATCTTTAATAGAGTTAATACTACTAAATTGAAACAAGGACAATGTTATAAAATATAAGATATGTTTAAGTTACGTAATTATTTATCATGTATATGTTTAAGTTACGTAATTATTTATCATATTTTGTCTTATGAATTAGCTCGAGAATTATACCAGTTTTTTCAATATTTCACATTGTTTTATATTCTATCAGAAGAATTTCCAGATTATGATCAGTTTCAGGTGGTGTATAAGAAGCATATGTTGTAAAAACGGAATAGTAAAATTTAACTTGTAAATTAAAGTTTGGATACCATTTACGTTATACCACGTCTTGTGATTCCAGATCACTGCAAAACAGTACGAATTTGAAAATGCGCCATATGACCTAGGCTTGCTTGTTGAAAATATTTCGTATCGGCCAAATTATTACTTTTTGACTTTGCTCCAATTTTTTGATAAAGTTCATAATTACCTGTTAGATTTACAAAATTGTTTACTACATTAGCTGATTTATTCAATATAGTAGTAATCTTTCGGGTAGATATGCCTTTGAGTTTACATTTTGCTTCTCCTGATTAAGCTTTAGACACTCAACAATTCTATTATGCTATCTGGAAAATTTCACAGTTTTTTTTTACTGCCTTCACATTATGAACATCTTGTGATTCCAGGTCACTGCAAAACAGTACGAATTTGAAACTGCGCCATATGACCTAGACTTGCTTGTTGAAAATATTTCGTATCGGCCAAATTATTACTTTTTGACTTTGCTCCAATTTTTTGATAAAGTTCATAATTACCTGTTAGATTTACATAATTGTTTACTACATTAGCTGATTTATTCAACATATTAGTAATCTTTCGGGTAGATATGCCTTTGAGTATACATTTTGCTTCTCCTTATGGGAATATTTAATTTTATTTTAGTGTGAAAGCTGGTAAATCATTCGCTTACATTTTAACTGACTAAACCGTAAAAAAAACCTAGAATATGTATTTACACAACCACATATCATTGATATTAACAAATTTTGTCCAGAACTTCAATAAAATCCACTTTAAATTTGAATTTTCTAGATAATCTTATTTAATTTTCTAGATAATCTAATTATGTGTTTTCTTATTTGTTCTTATAAAAATAAATCTATTGTATCAAACTCAAATTAATTGTAAATAGTTTTATTTGATAAAGTGTTTCCAATTTTCCATTTTACTGTTTTTCGAGTGACATGCTCTCAGACATTTTCGCTCAACCTCAAACACTAGCATTTTATATAATGTTGCAGGCGATACATTATACCATATAGGTACTGCGTATTTTAATATTGGTCTGATAAGTGTTCGATATCAAGTTAAATATACATTTTCATTTAATTATGGTGAGAAAAGTAATCTTGTAAGCATTTCAATAGCTTTTACCTTTTTCTAGTGGCATTACTATGTGTTTATCAAAATATATGTATTTTTCGATATTTATTCCAAAATACTTCCCTAGTAATTTTTGTTCTACTATGATATTGTCTATTTTATTCCACTTTTTTCGTATATATTATTATTTAATTTATTTAGTGGAAGTCTTAATAATTACTTCACATTTTTTTATACTGATAGTTAATTACCAGATTCTGTATTATTCTTTTATAAAATTTAAATTATTTTGCAGTATACCTTGTAATGTTGCTACATTTTTGGATTTAGAATAAATAACTTCACCTTCAGCATATGCTTACCCTTGGCATTCTTTAGAATTTAAAGATTCGGTTTTTATCAGATGTATATAAAATAAACATAATTGGTGCTAATATTGTACCTGGTTGAAACCCGATAATTGGTTGATGCCTGATAATTGGAAATTGCAACTTGTTGAATCGATACCATGAGATACGATAAATTTCCTTCCCTTAAGCATTTCAAGTAGGTTGTATATTAACCTAATACTACCTTAACTATACTCCTTAAATTAACTATACTATATATCGAAGACTATACTTGTTATAGTTTATATATTAAACCTTCAATCCACACCGAATCAAAAGCTCGTTCTATACCTATGAAAATAGCACCAGATACACTATTGTTATCTGATCCCCGTATCTGATATCAACTTGTCAATTGCGTGTATTGTGGAGTGATTGTAACTAAACCCAAATTGATTATCTGGTAATAAATTTGTATTTTAGATATGATTTTTGTTCTTTCTGGAAAGAAGTACCTATTGAGTTATATTACTTCTGATACACTTTATTTGTGTTGTTAAATAATACAATTGACTTTTCTCGGTTGATTTTAGATATGAATGCGTTGACTGTATCATCTAGTGAAGACTCACATGATTTGTGCTTGTATATCGGCTCCGAGCACGTTTAGTTTGTCTTTGGCATATATGGTTTCAATATTATTATCGTCAAAATAAGTTTAGTTGTTGTTCTGTCGTTTAAATCAATTGAGTAAATATTTTGGAAATTTAATAATGCTTGGTCTTCTGCATTATTTAAATTCAGTTTTAGATTATCAAATTGGGGCAAGATGGTAAAGGGATTTTTCACCATACGATTACGATCGGTGGTGTAAATGAACACACCTATGACCACCTTTTATAGTGCAGAATTGATGGGCCAACCCATCTTCCATGTCAGTACTATAGGCCTGGCATGGAGCTATGCAATGTGCAGATGGTTTTACGTAAATCGGACCTATAGCCGTACGTCCTCGATTTGGCTGTAATGGCGTAATTTAAGGACGTAAATAAGCGAACCGCGAAAGAGTTGGAAGTGCCTCGAGCTCCGAAACAGATTGTAGCGATAAAAACAAACAAACATTAATTTTTCCGTTTGCTTGGATGGATTAATAGTTTTAAAAATATTGTTTTTTTTTATTTACTTGAATTTTTTGTATCTTTTTTTGCCATAATTTAATAACCTGTATTTTTATGGTTTGTTTTATTAATAAAAAATTTCAACAAATTAATATTATGATTTTGTGGTGTTTTATGTTTTTTTATTTGTATAATTTAAAAATTATTTTATTTCCATTATATCTTTCAGATACAACTTTATTGAATTGTTACCACTCTCTTTAATCGTCGTTATTATTAATGACCCTTTATCCATTAAGTATTGAGCGATTTTAACATTAGTTAGGTTACTATTATTGAGAACTGGTTTTCTGAACTTGAACTCATCACTGCACATTTTATCGTAGTTTCTTTCTAATTTATTTCTATAAGTGTTCCAATTCATACTGCTGATTGAAAATTGATTTATGTTATTATCAGGTGTATTGATGTGATGTATTTAATTATATTACGTTCTGTAAAATAATATAAAATTATAAGACGTTGTGGTCGCTGTCATATGTGATAATGTTTATAAAAGTTTCATTTGAGAGTTTAACTCTTTCGTCAAATTCTTTTATATTAAATTCAATTCTTTTATAATGTTAAATGTTTATATGTGAAGTGATTTTTTTTAAATAGCCGTGCTTCTTAATTTATTCAGGTCTATTTTACAAATTTACAATTCAGGTCTATTTTTGTTTGAGATAGTAAACTATAAGGAGTATATGTATCAAAAAATATGGTTAAATTAAGTTTATTTCTCTTGATATGATACAATTAATGAAAAAATGTTACGATTTTTTAGAATTAACATAAATCTAAGATTATTTGAAAATAATTATAACTTCAATTATCAATCAATTTTGATAATGCAGGTATTAATATTAACTAAATGTGTAGACATAATACTATCAGGTTATTATCAGTATTAGTATTCAATTTACTAATTACATACATTGAATTGGAATTGTTTCTTTTATTCATTCCATATATGGGATCATGCGCGAACAATGTTTTTGGTTTTTTCGTATTGTTCGAAATGGTCGTACGAATAACAATTTCAGACAGTGCTACTGGGACAAATATTATTGAAAAGAATATTTTGTCTGTTATCTGACAAAAAATGCGAAACAGTATAGAGAAATATATTGCATTTATTTATTTTATGAATTTTGTAGAGATGTAACCTGACATATGTTATCCACGAGATATAAAAGTTAAGTGATGCTATTAGTGCGTTAAACAATTTAGTAAGTTGGAACGAATTAAGGGATAAGAACTCTTCATAGAGTGGAACCTGACTAGATTCAACAAATCCAAGGTATGGCTTAACCAAATCGAAGAAATAAACAGTGATAACGGCCAAACTTATTTATGGAATGTAAAGCTTACCACAAGGACTATCTAAATTCACAATTCATTTAACTTTTTTTATATAATCATGGTTTGTAAGGTCTCAGTTGACACGCGGCCTTTAAGCCATAGATTTATTATATAATCATACTTAGTACATAGGTTATAGTTTTTATTTAATAACAATAGTATTATTATTGCAAAGTTTTTTTTCCACATTCGAACGGTTGTACGCGTATTCTAATGTTTTGTTGCTTCTTATTCAATTTGCATGTTTTTTTAATTAAAATCATAATCAATAAATTTAAAATATGTAGTTTTTTGATGATAATAACACGGATGTTCTGTTTTATGAAAGTCTAAATTTATCTCATTATTTATCAAAATATAAACTATCTTGTTTTTAATGCCTATTAAATGAGAAGCAGTTTTAAAAATGTATCAAAAAACATAATTTGGTGCTTGCATAATTCATAAAAAGATTGCGATGGTGCCTGAAGTATACCAAAACAATTCGCCATAAAGTTGTTTTTAACTAAAAGCTTAGAATTACATCCAACATAATCAGTATGTTTCAATAACGAAGTTATACAATGTTGACAGTTAAATCTATTTATAATTTTGTGAACTAATTAGTCAGCAAAATTTCTAGCTGGATCAGAGTTAATATCTCGTGGTTTGTTTAACATTTGTAAATCATATTCCAAATGGTAATGGCCGAAATCGCGTTCCATTTCACCATTTTCAAAATGTTCGATGTTACTCATGATACTTTGTTATTCTTTAGCATCTGTTGGCTGGTTTTGAACGTCTTCTCTTACTACGTGTAAAAATGTTGAATCAGAATCTCCTTTGCTATTCGATAAATTGGTGAAAGCTGTAAAAAGTTTTATGGATAGTATTTTTGCAACAGTTCAACTAAACTCTTGGATAGATGGTGTGAAATTATTGCCATTTGCTGATCTTATTAAAGAAAATGTGTTTTTTTAAAGTATCTTGATTTAATCGCCAAGTTTCTTGTGATAATGCTTTGGACAGAGAAATAATAACACGGATTGTTTGAATTATACCATCAAATGAGTAAATCTTTTGACCACTTATAATTTTTATTTGATTTATGTAGTTTAGTTAAGAAAGTCGAGGGCGTCGTTGTTATCACTATAGTGCAAAGCTGATTTAAATTTATTGGCATGAAACAAATGTTTTGAATTTAATCTATATCGAAAAGTTTAACCATTCTTTCACTAAAAGTCCAAGTTACCGGCGCATTTGTTTTAATAGATTCCATAAATTGGTTCAACTCATAAGCAGTTTTTAACCCTGCAACGCTTCGACTAAAAACCTGCGTTGCTAATTTAATCTTCATTTGTTCAAAGTGCCCTGGATATATATGTCTATCGGTAACACAATACGCATTACAGATTTTAATTCTTTAATTCCTACTTATAAAGGGCCCGAATGACTTGCCAGCTTACTGTACCGTCAGGTGTTTTGATTTCCGATATATGCAAATCATTTCGAAGTAATTTTTTTTTATTTGGTACATCAAATATTCCTACTGAACCCTTCAAATATGGTAAAATGAATCTGGGCATCGTAAATTAAGGACAGATTGTAGTTTCTATCTTTCAATGTTACCTTCTGTTTTTTCGAGCATACTATACATATTGATATTAAAGTACTCATCATTGTAATTAGTTTTGAAAAGTTATTCCTATAAATTTGATTTCTCGTTTGAAATAAAAATTTGAATTTCTAAAAACTGTGCTTTTTTAATTTTTAAAACTTAAAACTTTTTTAATTTTCTATATCCTTTTGGGAATAGTATCTTTAGGAAAATCTTTAAAAATTGAACTTGTTTTAGTTCCATTTCACAACCTGTATGAACGAATCCCGATTAGTTTTGATTATAACCATTCTCAAGATATTTGTGTGAAATATCGACGTTTAATTTTTCTGCTGCCCAGTCTTGTGCAATTATCAGACCAAAAGCAAAATTAGATTTTCCGAGAGTTCAGTCAACATAAACTCAAATATGGAACTCAAAATTTCAACAGTACCTTGCTTAGCAGGTCATTCAGCACACATAAAGGAGTAACCTTTACTTCTTCCCATATATATATATATATATATATATATATATATATATACATATATATATATATATATATATATATATATATATATATATATATATATATAAATATATATATATATATATATATATATATGTATATATATATATATTATATATATATATATTTATATATATATATATATAAATAAATATATAAATATATATATATATATATATATATATATATATATATATATATATATATATATATATATATATATATACATATGCACTGCAGTTCACTTGAATAGGAACAACGGTTTTTTTGGAATTTTTCGAAATCGGTCCAGCTTTTTTAATATTTTTTTTTTACAGAATTAAAAGTTTTGATTTAGCAGTAAATATTAAAGGAAAAACAAATTTATTTTTTCATGGTGTATAATAATGGTAAATTTGAATATTCACTTGAATAGGACGATCAACTAATCATAATAAAAAGTTATTTTATTGACTAAAAATTTAATTGAATTCGATTTATTTTTAAAATTAATTGAGTTTATATGGTTTTAATAATGTGTACTACTTTCCGTATTAAAAATAACTTCATACAACCTGCTTGAGATGGAGTCATAAAAAGATTTGAAATAATCTAAAGAAATTTGATTCCAGGCTTCATTTATCGTCTTAATAAGAGTTTCTTTACTTTCGAATTGTCGACCACCTTCGAAAACTGACAACTTCCGAGACAGCCAACCGAACACGTTTTCCATAATATTGAGATCAGGAGAATACGGAGGCCACGGAAAAAGCTCTACATTTTGCTGCGATATCCATGATTTGATTATGTTAGCTGTCTGGATAGGGGCATTATCTTTATATAGCTGATATATCCATGGCAATGGCTTAAAAGTATCATTGAAGCGGGGAAATGCTTCTTTGATGCCCTTGTAAGTTGCTGCGGTCATTTTTCCGATTGGAAATGACAAATCTCCCGGACCATAAAATAATATAGCCCCCCACACATAACGCCTCCTTCCCGGATGTGGTGTTTTGCTAAACACTTTTCCTCTTTCGTGGAAAAGGTTCGAGGTCGTGAAAATAATAATTAAACCCATCGGGGTCATCGAGGTTAAATTGGAGCTTTCTTCGAATAAAGTGATCTACTTTTTTAATCACTCTCCATACTGTTATTCGGCTGGCCTCCACACCAACTCTAGCTTTAATTTTTGCACAAGATAGTGCGCAATTGGATACTGCTCTGAGTATGGCCCGCTTGTCGGCTGCAGATGTGACCTCAACAGTTCGACCTTTATTGTTTGAGCTATATTCTCTTGGATTTTTTGTAAAATTGAAAATACCAGTCTTACTTCTCCCTCTTTTATCTGCAATTGCTTGTAGAGAATAATTTACGCTGTGTAGTACTTGAATTTGTGCTATTTCTTCCTCACTAAGTTTTTTTCCTCGATCTATATTTAAATTTTTTATTTATGTAAAGGCCCTGTGGTTGGGGGCATTTAGGCCCTGTGGTTGGGGGCAAACATGTTTCGTAAATATTTCGAACGAAACATGAGATCCATAGAATACCACCACAGTATCCAGAGCTTGTCGTAGGAGGCGACTAAATCTGGTTGGATCGCTGGGCTGACGACCCGCATCCGTAAAAACCAATTACAGTTAAAAATGTCAACAAAACTAAAAAAATCGGATACCGCCTAAATAACAATGACCCCCCGCTTAAGTACCCGGATACGAGAATGAGGATCAGCACGTGGAACGTGCAGTCACTAAGAAAACCTGGCGCGTTGGACGGCCTCATCACATGCATGAAAGAGTATCGGCTGGAACTCGTAGCGCTCCAAGAAACTCGATGGCCTAAAAGTGGAGTCCATGTGTCCCAAGGCTATACGTTGCTACACAGTGGAGATGACCTCGGAAATCTTGGAGTTGGCTTTCTCATTGGGCCGCAGGTAAAAAAGGCTGTCTTGGACTTCCAGGCAGTCGATAATCGAATGTGTAAGCTTCGCTTGCACATGAAATTAGCCAACCTGTCAATTGTTTGTGTACATGCGCCCACTGAGGTTAGCCAACCCCAAGATAAAGACTCATTTTACAATAATTTGGATAATCTGATGGGCTCTATACCTGAGCACGATATCAGATTGGTGATTGGTGACTTTAATGCTAGAGCTGGCAAAAATCAGACCGACTTATGTAATAACATAGGTCCGTACTCCCGACACGAAACTGCGACCGAAAATGGGGAAAGAATGATGTACTTTGCGATCGCTCATGATCTCAAAGTGGCAAGTACATTCTTTCCCCATAAAAACATCCATTTGGAAACATGGACACATCCACGTAAAACATCCCGAAGCCAAATTGACCATGTGTTGATTTCCAAAGACCGAGCTCGGGTTGTTCAAGACGTGAGATCGTATCGGTCGTCAACAAAATTCGTAGGCAGTGACCATTTTATGGTTGCTGCAAAGCTGCGATGGAAATTTTCGTACAAGTCAAGGAGGACAGGAGAATATAAAACGCGATTCTCCTGTGAAGGTCTGATAAATGAAGAAACGCAACGAAAATACCAAGATCTTGTCAGCAATAGCATCTTACGATCCAATTACCAATCTGATGATGTGAACAGTGTCTGGGAAGTATTGAAAACCTCGGTTGTCGATGCCGCCCAGCACACTCTCGGTATAGTGAAAACTAAGCCCAAAAATGATTGGTTTGATGAGGAGTGTCGTCTTGCTGTTGAGCAACGCAATATAGCCCACAATGAAGCGCAGACTCGGTTTACAATTGCAAGGAGAAACAAGGCAGTTCTTGCTAGGAGGACAGCTAAACGCATTTGTAGACAGAAGAAGCGCGAATGGTGGAAGGCCAAGGTCTTAAGAGTACAACAACTCAGCAATGAGCAGAATTCGCGTGGTTTCTTTAAAGGAATCACCGAATTGCACCATACCTTAAGATCTCGGTCAACTGCCATTCGGGACCAGGATGGAAACCTCTGTGTTAACGTCGATGCGGTACTCGATACATGGCGTGAACATTTTTCTGATCTACTTAATGTTCCACATGTATCACAAGCTGTATTTGAATACCCTCAAATACAGACGGCAGAGATGTTCATTGAGGATCCATCCTATGAGGAATTCACAATGGCCATGCAGAGATTAAAGAAAAATCGTTCACCAGGGGTTGATTGCATTAATTCAGAGCTCTTGATATTCGGAGGGCTAACTTTGTGGAACTGTCTTTTCGACCTTATTCGATTGGTATGGCGAAATGAAGTTATGCCTGACGAATGGAAAGTGGCCGCGTTATGCCCAATTTTCAAAAAGGGTGATCGCATGAAATGCGAGAATTATCGCGGTATAGCTCTCCTTTGCACAGCATATAAGTTACTGTCTTACATCATCTTGGGAAGAATTACTCCTCTAGCGGAGGAAATTGTCGGTGACTACCAAGGAGGATTTCGCCCAAATCGGTCAGTCACTGATCAAGTTTTTTCGCTGCGGATGATTCTTTCCAAGTACTACGAAACATCTCGCGATGTACACCAGGTGTTCCTAGATTTCAAGCAAGCCTATGACTCGATCAATCGAGAGAGGCTATGGTATGCGCTTGAATATTTAGGAATACCACAAAAATATGTACATCTGTGTAAAATGACAGTAACGCAGTCACAATGCTGTGTCAAAGTTGAGAACAGGCTATCGAGAATTTTTGCAATCAATTCCGGTGTTCGACAAGGAGATGCGCTGTCCCCGATACTTTTTAATCTCATGTTGGAATACATCCTTCGTAAAAGTGCAACACCTCAGGACAATATCTTATTCCGACTATCCAATCAACTTCTTGCGTATGCAGATGATATCTGTGTGATTGGATTAAATGGCAACGGAGTGAAAGAGATACTTGATCCACTGGAACAGTTTTCAGCTTCCGTTGGTCTCAAAATCAATGAGTCCAAAACCAAATATCTGATCTCTGGTTTTCGAGACCAAGACGCAAGTGATTTCAGTAGTGGAAACCACACGTTTGAAGGAGTGATGAGATTCAAGTATCTTGGATCTCTCATTACTCACGATAATAGTGTGGGAGAGGATATCAAGGTTCGGCTTGCCGCTGGCAATCGGGCTTTGTATCCTCTACGTCCACTGCTGAAATCAAAATATCTTGCAAATACGGATAAGCTGAAGCTGTACAGAGTGTTGATCAGACCCGTTGTCATGTATGGATGTGAGAGTTGGACCTTGACGGATGAATACGAAAGATGGCTTCTAACATTCGAGAGAAGAATCATGCGTGTGATATATGGCCCAAAACGCGACGTTGATGGCACATACCGAGTTCTTTTCAATCACGAGATCAGGAATTTAATGCAAATTCCTGATGTCGTGCATGAAATCAAAGGACAGCGAATACACTGGCTCGGTCACGTTCTGCGTGCTGATCCGAAACGAATGATACAGCGATCTTTGAAGGGAGAACCGCCTTTCGGTAGGCGAAGAGGTCGCTGTCGGCGACGATGGCTCCACGGCGTAGAGAGCGATCTGGCATCTTCTGGTTGCTTGCAACAGTATGAAAAGCTGGATCGTGATCGAAACTGTTGGAGCCAGATTGTTGACACGGTACGGGCCAATAATGGCCTGTAAAAACCGAAAATAAAAAAAAAAAAAAAAAAAAAAAAAAATTTATGTAAAATTGGTAACATTTTTTAAAAAATTAAATTTAATTTAAGTTTAAGTTGCTAACACTTGAAATTTATTGATAATATGGTCGTTTTTATTCAAGTGAAACAAACAAAAATCACACTTTTTAAGAAAAAACAATATAAAATAAAATTCTTCTGGCTTACAATTTTTTTTTTATTTAAAAATGATGTAACTTTAAACAAGTGCTAATCCTGTAAAAGTCAATCTTGGAAAAGTTGGACCGATTTTAAAATATGTCAAAAAAACGGTCGTTCCTTTTCAAGTGAACTGCAGTATATCAACAAACTCATAGGCCCCCACAATATTGAAGGCAACTTGAATGGTCAAATGTACCGAAACCTTTTGGAAAATGAACTGTAAATATTACTTGAAAATTTGAGCTTAGAAGTGAGACGGAACATGAGGTTTCAACATGGTGGTTGTCCTGCACACTATTCGGTGGTGTCACGTGAAATACTTGATCGTGATTTCAATGGTCGCTGGATCGGTAGAGCTGGTCCGATAAATTGGCCCACCAGATCACCAGATCTTACTGCGCCAGATTTCTGTTTGTGGGGCTATCTCAAAGACAAAATTAACAAACAAGAACCAACAACACGTGAGAACATGATTGAGCGAATCAGAAATGCGTGTACTGAAATTCAACCAAATACACTTCCCAGTTGTGTACAATCATTTGAAATGCGTATTAATAAGTGCATTGAAGTCGCAGGCCAACATTTTGAACACTTATTTTAAGCTAAAATTATTTTATTCACCTGCCATGTACATTTATAAATTGTTTTGATGACGAATTTCGAGTATTTCCAATGAAAACGTGATGTTTTTTATTTCAAACGTATTGCAGAATCGAATGTCTCTAAGAAGAAGAAATTGAAAATACTGAATTTAGTAGATTACAACGCCATCTATTATGAACCGAACAAAATATTTCATTCAAATCATACGTACTTTTAGTCCTAGAATCGGTATCTGCAATAAAAAATATGGCTTCCTATCTTAGTTTAAAAGCTACCCCCGCCCCACCTACAAAGCGGGGGATGGGGCACTTTTTTTTGCACTAATTATTTCTCCCGCGGTATGATTATATTTTGATTATGGACATTTTTTCTGTAGAGTGGCTATTTTTCGAGATATTGATCGTCTCAGTTTAAAAGAAACTTACCCAGTATATATATATATATATATATATATATATATATATATATATATATATATATATACATATATATACATATCTATACATATCTATATATATATATATATATATATATATATATATATATATATATATATATATTTATATTTATATTTATATATATATATATATATATATATATATATATATATATATATATATATTTATATATATATATATATATATATATATATATATATATATTTATATTTATATATATATATATATATATATATATATATATATATATATATATATATATATATATATATTATATATATATATATATATATATATATATATATATATATATATATAAATATATATATATATATATATATATATATATATATATATTTATTTATTTATATTTATATATATACAGGGTGTCCCCGATTGGGATGCTGATCCGTTACGGGCTGATTCCTTGGTATATTTCATGAAAAAAATCGTATGGCAGGGGGGGGGGGGGGTAAAATGTACTTCCCTAAATATTTATTTAAAACTATATTTTTTTTTATAAAAACCGTATTTTCTAAACAAAAAAAAACAATTAGAATGTTTTTAAAATTAATTTTAATTCAGTGTCATAATAAAACAACTATAAAAATTTATAAAAGATGCTCAAAATGTCCTCCTTGTTGCTGAATGCAGGCTAATGTTCGATTAAGTATACCTTTCGTAATTTCAATTCTTGGTAATTCTTCCTTAATCTGTTGAGCCGCTGTGTGTATTCTTTGAATTAGTTCTTCTTTTGTTTCTATCTCTTTGGTATATACAAGTGCCTTCATCATTCCCCATACATAAAAATCTAACACAGTTAGATCGGGCGATCTTGCAGGCCATTGAATTGGACCATTCCTTCCAATCCAATTATTTGAATAATTTTCGTTTAAAAAATTTCTAACAATTCTACCGCAGTGACTAGGTGCACCATCATGTTGATATGTATGCAAGAATCGGCTTGCAAGTGGAACATCATCAAGGAGCAGTGGTAAATCGTTTTCTAAAAATTGTAAATAGCGTTCGCTATTTAATGTAGATGGTAATATGAATGGTCCAATTAAATTATCGCCAATTACACCAGCCCATACGTTTACACTGAAGCGATGCTGAAAGGATGTTTGTTTTTTCGAATGTGGATTTTCAGAAGCCCACGTGTGTAGATTGTGAAAGTTTGTTATACCGTCTCTTGTAAATTGAGATTCATCCGTCCAAAGAATACGTTTCACAAACCTATCATCGTCAAAATTCTTTTCAATTAACCAATTACAAAATTCCAATCTTTTACTAAAGTCTATCGGTAAGTTCTTGAACGAGTGTTGAATGATACGGATGAAGTTTCTCCTTCTGCAATACTTCATGAATTCTGTGGCGAGAGACGTTCAATTGTAAGGAGAGCCTCCGTATACTGACAGTTGGATTTGCTGTTGCATTTCTTATGATCCCTTCATCGACATCCAAATGATTGGATGAGACTGCATGGGGCTCGGCCCGCATATTTGATGTTGATATTATGTTTGGCACTCTTCTATGAGTATTTATAAATACTCCCGCGTCCGGAACGCGACGCGTTGGGAATCTTCGCTGATATTCATTGCGAGCTCTTGCTGCATTACCATCGCAGAATCCATAAATAAAATGGATATCCGTGTACTCCTCGCCCGAGAACTGTGCCATTGTGATATTTAATTTATTATGATTTATTTGTTTTTATTAAATCAATTTTATTTTCTCATTTGAATCAACGACACAACACTAGATTGTTTCTCACAACTAATAAAATATTTAATTTTTGTTCTTCAACATTTAAACAAATGAGTTGCTAATCGTCGCCTCTTATTTTACTAACGAAAAAAATTGTTACAATTTTTACACTACCATTATCTTTTAACAGAAAATATTTGTGGGTAGTGTTTTCATTCTTCGTCTCATAAGTAAAAAACTATAACACGTGGGTACAAATAATGTATTGAGGGATTGTAGAGGAGATCATAGCGGATTAAAATTAAGAAAAAAAAAATTATTAGGGCATTTTTTTGAGAAAAACTCAAATTTATGAAAAAAAATATCATTTTTTTTTTATTTTTTTAACTTTAAAACGCCATAGCTCTTAAATGGATACAGATGCGAGATAGCCAATGAGATCTTAAATATAGCCTATTTAGTTGTCCGTCAAATGAGACTTTGTTAGTTGCTGTCCGATAATTTTGTAAGTTACAGCTTAATATCCGCTTGTACTTTTTTTCCGAACCAAATTTTTTAAACGCGCTGTATCTCAAAGAATATCAAAAATTGACCCCCCTCTGCAATACGATTTTTTTCATGAAATGAACCAAGGAATCAGCCCGTAACGGATCAGCATCCCAATCGGGGACACCCTGTGTATATATATATATATATATATATATATATATATATATATATATATATATATATATATATATATATATATATATATATATATATATATATATATATATTAATAAAGATAGATATATACATACATATATATAAATATATATATATATATATATATATATATATATATATATATATATATATATATATATACTCGTATATGGAGCATATATCTCGTATTTATTACTTCTATTAAGCATATTGTTAATGTTATAATACTACGTACATAGTTTAAATACTCAAACATGTAAATGAAAGTTAATACTGGAACATTTTTTATTATTTTATATGAAGTTTAATTAATTTTATTAAATTTTTTAAAAACATTTATGAAGTTTTTTTATTTATATATAATTCTTACAATTTAGCATATAAAAAGCATTACTTTTTTTCAGTATGAATTTTCAAACTTATATTATTTGTATTTGAATTGTTTTTTTTTATTAAAACATTTATTCGGCGGTACTTATATAGCTTAGTCCACATTGATTTATATTCAGTAGTTTCAATTTTGTTTGATTACATTGGTTTCGAAATAGTTCGTTTAAATTATACTTTATAGACGTTCCATCTCAAATTCTTTTTAAAGACATTGCCATGTTTTTACAATTCAATAAGCATTGAACATTTCACTTTATCATAATACAGTTGGTCAGAACACATTTGCTCATCAATCAGATACACATATACCGTACAAGATCACCCACGCAAGTCAAAAGTAGTAATTATAACATAACCGTATTATTATAATCATTACCTAGAAACAAAAATCAAAAGTAAAAAACAACAATAAAATATTTACATGTAGTTATTGTATTATTGTCTTTTATAATGACGTCATGACTTATTAACATGTTTGTAAATAAAGGATATAATCTTTTTAAGCTTCTTTTTGATCATTCCGCTTTGTATATTTAGGAGCTTTGGTGTATTCTATGAATGCTGCAAATTGTTACCTCCATCTTATCCTTCAACAACAGTTGACTAAAATTTAGAATTTTACAAAATGGGTTTTTAACTGTATGCTTTAACTACAATATATTGTTTTCAGACCATTTTTATCCGATTGAATTAATTGTTTAAAGGTTCGATTTCAAATATAAAAATTAAAGATGTACCACCAAACTTTGAAAATATAATATTGGTGCTGAAATCTTCAATACTTAAACAATATCTGTTCTGCGTTTGTCTTCCCATATGAATTAATTATAAATTATTAATATTTAGAAAAAATAATAAATTAATTAAAAAATACAATTGAATTTTGTCATAGTTTTATAACAGGCATCATTATGCATTAAATTTATTTTAATAAATTCATTAAAGCTAATTTTACTGTTTTATACGTATTTCTATAAAGAGATCTATTCAAAATGAAATATTTATAAAAGATAAGTTGAAGTAATATTCGTTTTATTTTTGATAAAAAAGTGTTTAAAATTAAATGCTTCTGAACTAGAGAGATGGAAAGATGTAATTGTTCAAATTAAAATCATCAAGTTGAATGATTCTTTTGGTGATCATTTTTTATTCCGTTTTTCTTCTTTTAAGCGAGATTTTTTATATTGTTCTTGTAACAACCCTTAAATGTAATTAAAAACAGACCAAGAAATTAAAACGAGAGTCAACCTCAATTACTGTAGCTGCTAAAGCTGTATATGTCATTTTAAAATGAATATAGAAACTTAAAAAGAAAATAATAAGTATTCCATCACATAAGACCACCCCTCTAACACAGAAAAAAGGATTTTCTCTTCTTAGTTGATTTGTGTTGTCTAATTTTTTTGTTCCTTCTCATTTGATTTTAATGTTATTTAAATTAGATTCAATGTTTTTAATTTTTTCATCTGCTTCTTCTAAAGCAAGGATTTAAATTTTATTTTGAATAATTTCTGTGGTAAAAAATAATTATACACATAAGAAATTCTGTTTAGAATGAAAAAAGAAGTTGAACAAAGATTTAACTAAATATAAGTGACATTTTTTGTTTAATGATGATGACATAGTTCAGCAGCAAAAAGTCTCTATAAAATCACAATTTATAGTGAACGTAATTTATTAAACCCCATTATAAATTTTTAAATGACAGATTAAGAGTTAATCCTATATAGTTTTTCAAACTATAGCTTAGATACGAGTATATGTACAGTCTTAGATACAAGTATATGTACATATTTTACTGTTACCCTAAATATTTTTCGTAAAGTTTAGTTTATAGATTGCATTTAAAATTTAGAAACTCTGCAGGCTGCTTTCCTGCCACTAGTTCATGAATACAATTCAAAACCATTTTGATTAAAATAATAATCATTATTCGATGGAGATAAACGAAACTTAAAAATGTAACTCGGGTAGTTTACAGTTTACTATAGAGCTTTGACTTTTATCAATAAATGTAATTTAATTACATTATTAAATCTTGTAAAAGATTGTTGATCGTCACACATAGCTAATGTGTTTTTTTATTATTATAATGATTTAAAATATTTAAATATTACACCATCACAATTTTAATTATTGATGTAAATACATTACATCTCAATATCCTTTTAAGAAACGTTTGCATATGACGTATTATATACCTATTTAGTTTTGTTTCGTATTGCACGGTTTCTTTTATTTTTCATATTTTGCTTGCTTTGTGCGTGTAGCAAACCATACCCACAACCTTTCATAGTGTTAAGGATTTCGATAGTTTTGCATCTAATGCTATCATATTTAAAGTTTTATGTGGGAATTTAGATGTTGCTTTAATACTGATGAGGTTTTGCTTTAACACTAGGCATATTAATGTAGAAGGGATTGAACATGTATTTTAATTCGGTCACTACTTTCATAAGTTCATTATATTGACCGTAATACATGTTTAAGCAAAGCTGCCTCCACTAAAAGCCTACCAAACTTTTCAATTCACAAATATAATTATAAATTGCCAGAAATTTCTTAATTTTAGTTACTTACAACAAGAATGCAATGTAAATTTAAGATTAAAAACGAAAAAAATGATTTGCCTCATTGCTAAATATATATACATATATATATACATATATATATATATATATATATATATATATATATATATATATATATATATATATATATATATACATATATATATATATATATATATATATATATATATGTATATATTTATATATATATTTATTTATTTATATATATATATATATATATATATATATATATATATATATATTTATTTATATATATATATATATATATATATATATATATATATGTATATATATATATATATATATATATTTATATATATATATATATCTATATATATATATATATATATATATATATATACATATATATATGTATATATATATATATATATATACATATATATATATATATATATATATATATATATATATATATATATATATATATATATATATATATATATATATATGTATATGTATATATATATATATTTTTATATATAAATATATATGTATATATACATACATACATATATATATATATATATATATATATATATATATATATATATATATATATATATATATATGTATATAAATATATATATATATATATATATATATATATATATATATATATATATATATATATATATATATATATATATATATATATATATTTATATATATGTATATGTATATATATATATATATATATATATATATATATATATATATATATATATATATATATATATACATATATATATACATATATATATATATATAAATATATATATATATATATATATATATATATATATATATATATATATATATATACGCTTAGGGGACCCGAATTCAAAAAGGCTGACTTAAAAAAAGTGTTTTTTTGGGCTTAAATTGAGTGTTTTTATTTCATTTTAAAAATGACATAAAATCTGTATGAAAATGAAATAAAAAAAGATGACTTTATACATGCATATCATAAGTCATTTAGAAGTAATTAAGAATTGTGTTTAAAACTGGCATAAAATGTGCATTTCTTAATTCATTTTGAATATGAATTAAGATATGTATTTATAACTGAACCAAAATGTTCCTTTTTCATATTGAAAATGAATTAAAATTCATTAATGAAAACATTACTTGAAGATTTTCTAAAAATTTGCAATTGTCTTTTGCAAATTTTCATTAATGAAAACACATGTATTTATTTTCAACCTCTTATAATTTAAGAGAAACAAAAAATTTTAAAATAAGATTAGTGTTCCAGAAATTTGCAGTTTATTGTGAATTAAAATATGCATTTTTTAATTCATTTTGGAAATGATTTAAAATATCTATTTATAAAATACCAAAACAAATGCATTTTTTATGTCATTTTGAAAATGAATTAAGATTAGTGTTTCTTAAATGACATAAAATATGCCTTTTTTAAGTCATTTTAAAATTAAATTTGTTTTTGTAAAATACCTTTTTTAATTCACAAAATTTACTAAAAAAATTAATTAAAAAAAGTCCCATTTTTCCATATAAAAACAATTTTTTTAAGTCAGCCTTTTTTAATTCAAGGAGCCATACGCTTATACTACCTCATGTCTATCAGAAACCTTTTAATGTATTTCGGACTGACGACTTGTTATGTAGGAGATATTCGTTTAAGTTACTTTTTTTATAAACGATTAGATCATCATGATATAAAAGTAAATTAACGCGAGGGGTTAAACGATGTAGAGTTGGGGGATAAGGATACAACTCTAAATACAGCATATAATGAGATGACCCATAGATGTTATATAAATAAAGTACTCAAGGTTATTTGCTGTTGAATTATATCCAATATACATATGATGCAACAAGGCATTATCAAAACCTAATCACTATACTAACATATATACTAATAACTAGCATCCTTAATTTTCTAAACTCTCTAGTCGTTACTAACCTAATTATGACTTACAAGTGTTTATCGCAGTTAGTTGTTTGTGTGACTAACATCCTTATTCCTTATAATATTTTTTTAAACGCGGTGGGGCCTTGACCTTCATAATTTTGGAATGTATAATATTATTTCATTCATAATACTAGTATTTTATTAATGTTATTATCAATATCAATGTTATAAATTAATAATAATATAAGCTTCATAATATTTTGTTGCATATATTCCAGGAATGTGCTATAAAAACGTTCCAAAATGCAGGTAGTTTTAACAATATCATATCATATTACAAAATATTGGAATTTTTCAATTATTTTTATTAAAAGTTTATTTTATATAGTAAAATGGATCTTTTATTATAAAGAAGTTTGACATTTTGAAAAGTTACCAATTTAAAATTACGAAATTTGAATCGTTATACGCATAGTCTAATAATCTCTTCTACGCAGTACTAATAAGAAGTTATCTCCAATTTAGTAAACTAAGACTAAAATTTCAAATTTATTCGAATAAATCAGTATCACACATTTATTGAGCGATGACCGAGGAAGAATATTTTAAATATACTTTGTATGATCACGGTGGAAACTGATGAAAATTAAAACACATCATTAAAAAAATGTAGGTAATAGTTTAATAAAACTACTCATATATTTGTTTTAGATCTAAAGCTACGAAATAATGAATATTATTTTAAATAATGTGTATGTCGTACCGCAGACACTTACTACGTATACTGTGTAATAATTCTTACTAGTTTAAGGTAAACTAATTTTGTAGCGTACACATCACGTGTGTTTATTTTTTTTCAATAATATTGTTTTGTTTTTAATACAAATATTTGTTTTATTTTATGTGTTGAATTTTATAAACACTTATTATATCGTATGTATGTGTTCATATACATACCGGGTGTTTCTTTTAAACTGAGACGATCAAATATCTCGAAAAATAGCTACTCTACGGAAAACATGTCCATAATCAAAATCATACCGCGGGGGAAATACATTAATGCAAAAAAATAGTCCCCCACCCTCCGTTTGTAGGTGGGGCGGGGGTAACTTTTAAATATTATAGATAGGAAGCCATCTTTTTTATTGCAGATACGGATTCTAGGACTAAAAGTATATGATTTGAATGAAATATTTTGTTCGGTTCATGATAGATGGCGTTGTATCTAACTTGTATGAACTTGTATGACGTTGTATGAACTTTTAAACTAAGATAGGAAGCCATATTTTTTATTGCAGATACGGATTGTAGGACTAAAAGTATATGATTTGAATGAAATATTTTGTTCGGTTCATGATAGATGGCGTTGTAATCGACGAAATTCAATTTTTTCAATTTCTTCTTTTTAGAACAAACGCATTCGATTCTGCAATACGTTTGAAATAAAATTCGTCATCAAAACCATTTATTCAATTTTGTGAATCACATTTAACGTTTGTGTGATTTCTTATCTTCAAGTTTTTCGTAATTGCAAAATAAACGATAAAATACTTTAGAATGGAGCGTTTAACTGTGGTAGAGAAAATTGAAATGGTTCAGGTTTATGGAGAAGCTGGCATAAATCTTGAAAATGCTGTTGCTATTTACGCTCAACATTTTCCGGATAGGATTTGCTCACGTGCTTCATTTGGCCTTACTATCAAACAATTTATTTCTGATGGAAATGTTCAACCGAAAAAGAGGACCCGTACAGCAACAGTCACTGGAGAAAATAATGAAATTGCTGTATTGGCAGCAGTGGCTCATAATCCTCATGTTAGTAGATTGTCCCTCACCAGTGTTTGGAGAATTTCAAAACGGCACAAGTATTATCCATATCATGTGTCTTTACCCCAAGATCTTCATGGCGCTGATTTCCAAAATCGGGTAACTTTTTGTCAATGAGCACGTGAACAAATACAACAAAACCCCAATTTTTTCGTTGCGTAATGTTTTCTGACGAATCGTCTTTTACAAACCATGGAACGGTTAATTGACATAACATGCTTAGAAGTGAGACGGAACATGTGGTTAAAACATGATGACTGTCCTATGCACACTATTCAGTTTTTAGCACGTGAAATACTTGATCGTGATTTCAATGATCGCTGGATCGGTAGACTGGTCCGATAAATTTGCTCGCCAGATCACCAGATCTTACTGCGCCAGATTTCTGTTTGTCGGGCTATCTCAAAGACAAAGTTTACAAACAAAAACCAACAACACGTGAAAACATGATTGATCGAATCAGAAATGCTTGTGCTGAAATTCAACCAAACACACTTCTCAGTTGTGTACAATCATTTGAAATGCATATTAATAAGTGCATTGAAGTCGCAGGCCATCATTTTCAACACTTATTTTAAGCTAAAATTATTTTATTCACTTGCCATTTACATTAATAAATTGTTTTGATGACGAATTTCGAGTATTTCCAATGAAAACGTGATGTTTTTTACTTCAAACGTATTGCAGAATCGAATGCGTGTGCTCTAAGAAGAACAAATTTGAAATATTGAATTTCGTCGATTACAATGCCATCTATCATGAACCGAACAGAATATTTCATTCAAATCATACGTACTTTTAGTCCTAGAATCCGTATCTGCAATGAAAAATATGGCTTCCTATCTTAGTTTAAAAGTTACCCCCGCCTCACCTACAAAGCGGGGGGTGGGGGACTATTTTTTTGCACTAATGTATTTCCCCCGCCATATGATTAAATTTTGATTATGGACATTTTTTCCGTAGAGTGGCTAGTTGTCGAGATATTGATCGTCTCAGTTTAAAAGAAACACCCGGTATATAGCATACCATGGCTAAATCTACGTTTTCAATTTTATTTTTCTTTGTTCGTCTACATAAGATGTGCTCTTACAATACATATTTTTTCTATACATTATGTTTACACAATATATATTGAAAATTTAAAATCGCGAATCAACCCGATTCGTGCTTTTTATGTGCTTCTGTTGGTTGTATCACTTGTTTGTATCTACTTGAATGCATTTATGTTCACATTATTAAAAATAGTACAAACTTATTTAATGTAATTCTTAATTTGTGCAATTTAGCTGGTAGCACTTTACAATAAAATTTTGAACGAAGTTTGGTATCGGTTAAGAAATATTTTTTCATTACATCAAGGATATGTGTGAATAAATTAAATTTTTTTGTTAAGAATTAAATGAAAAACCAAATTAAAGTACAAAACTTTGAGCTTGATAAATATTTTTACTGTGTGAATTATTCAAAATGTTGACACAAATTCCAGAGAAAAATAAGTATGATAAATATCTCACAAATTCTAAGAAGTTAGGTTTCTTTTGTTTCAGCCATTAGCAGAGATGGACATGTATGCGTCGACTATTGTTTATGTGTCTACGTGGCGATAACTCCTCAAGAACATTGACAATGTAGATGATCTATTAATAATGTATATATATAATTTATCAAAATCAATAACCTTTTTCGATGAATCGATTTATTATAGCTAAAACGTTTTGAACGTTTGACGTGAGATGTATGTCTGGTACATAAGTATGGAGGGATCTTGTCACTTGGTGAAATTGATCTTGTCATTAACTTTTAAAGAATTTGATTAAACAAAACGTGTGAATATGCATGTTTCACTGAACCAAGTTTTATATTTATATAGAAAAAAAAACACAGCCATTATTGTTTTACTGTAAGTCACCTAAAACTTTCTGAATTTGTTCTTCAAACTTTGTTTGATAGTGAATTAACTGGCCTAAATGTTCATTTTAAGTTCATTTCCAAGTGTTGGGCTATATTTGGTTTGTTTCATTCAACGGTAATTGGAAGTACATAACAGGCCGACACATTGAGAATAAAACCTTAAATCTAGCATTTTTAAAACCGCGTTTTCAAATGTCCAGAATAAATTACCTTAATATATCAAATGATGTTTTATTTTAAACAAACTTGTTTTGCTGAAATATTGTTAAATCATTCTTTACTTAATAAAAATTAATAATTAATTATTGCTTAAAGATCACAACAAGAGCGAGATTCTCTCAGTAATGCTTTTGCATTTGCGTTTACAAATACATCATATAGATAAAATTGAATATAGGTAATCACGATTTAATTCAATTTAAAACCCAATTTTAATCAATTCAATTGGAATTGTCTGGCAATAATGCCATATATAAAGTATACATAATTGATAAAATCGTTATGATTAACTCTAACCATGTACCAAACACTTATAATAACTCATTATTATTATTTATTATTTTAACTTATTCTGTGCTACTAATTTTCAGGTTACTTATTGCAATTTATTCATTTATTATTATTTATTAAAAACCGGCGTTTCCAAAGAAATTCAAAAACATGTAATACCTCTTGTAAAATTAATTAAATATGACGAAAGGAATTCGTTATATCGGCCGTGAGGGCAGATTCACCTTCGAAATGAGTCTTACTTAAGATAGGCAAAATCAGGTTTAAAAACCCTTCGTGTGGTTATTTTTAAATGACCAGACGTATCTTATTTATTTATTTTATTTTATTTGTTTACAATAATGTTTTGTGTGAACTATATATCCCATTTTTAGAATAAGCTCATTCATAATGAGATTTACAGTTCATAAATTTATATATTATATTAAACTTTTGCTCCTTTAGTTTGACAGCTTCTGCACTCTGTATGTTTAACATTATTATGTATGTGTAGTTGTGCATGTAGTTGTGCATTATCTCTTGACTCGATATAAGTCAAATTAAACTTATGATCAAGACACTTAATCAAAACGGTTTTTAATTAAAAATATAATTTTTCACGCCTATTTGACACTATAGTCATGGCAAGTCAAGATCGTCTTAGTTAAGATCGTCTTAGAATTCTAATCACTGAGGAAAAAGAAGCAGTCTGCGGAAGTGATAGTTTTGATGACGTTCAGAATGTGAAAACTGGAAATAGTCGAGGAATAAGCTTAACCAGCTTGAGTAAATAATTATAAATATATAATAATTTAACAATTAAAAACCGACTGGTTGCAATAAATGAACCTCAAAAATAGGTTATATAAATTACTATATTTTGCACTGTAGCACATATTGTTATAATTAAAGGATTCAGCTACAAAGAAGCCGTGAAATTTAACTCAAATGATCCGATAATGAATCCCAACTAACAATTTAGGTAGTTTATTCTATCGCTTGGTGTAATATGTGCTATTTCGGTTGAAATAACGTAAAATTTTGGTTAATTTTCTACTTTCAAGAAGTATTTGCTAATTGGTAAGAATTAAAGGCGTTTTTCTACCTTTAGGTGACTTTTACTTTTTAGTCTAATATTAAGAAAGTTTGGCCTTATTTGCACCAGCGAATCGTGTTTAAAGTAGAAAAGAGTTGGTAGTAGAAAATTGGTTTCAAAATAAGTACAATTTTTCTTCTTTTCCTACTTATTGTCAACTTTAAAGTTACTTTAATTTTTAACTCGAAAGAATAACAAATTTTAATAGATTTCGTCAATTATATTTCACCAATTTTCAACCTTGGAAACGATTATACTTTGACAAAGAAAAATAAGGATTTTTTTCTATATTTTTCCATTTTTTTCTACCTTAAGGTTAAAATTTCTTTATAGAAATATTATAGTAGAAATTTAATTTTACCGATCGTCTATAAGACCGTAAATCATCTACAAACTTCACTTAAAAGACGAATTTCCTAAAAGGTTCTCTCACAATTTTCTTTATAGTCGAAAATATGCAATTTTTACCTACTTCTAGTTATTTTAGAAAAGTGAAGTGTTATAAAGATAGAAATAAAAAAAAATATTTATATTCTCTCAGCCCTTTAAATTATTCAACATCTATTAATTTCGATATCGCATCATCGATCGGAGCACCTACAGAACCAGTGACACATGAAAACTCGAACGGCCAGCAAACATTTCTACAAATCAGTTATCATCTTCATCTTTAAATTTCACAAATTATTCACCATCAGTTAAAGAGTCATCAGATTCAGAATCTGCACTTGGCCGTGCCAGTGACACAGAAAACATTTTTTTATGGATGAAATTGACGAGCATATTTTTGTTGAAGATATTTATAGCAAATTGGAAGAAGAATCCATTTCTGAAATAAAACAAACAAAAATATAACAAAAATTGTAAATGTATTATATGACACGAAATTATAAATGGTAAAATATCGTAACAAAATTTTGACATATCTCGCCAGCATGGTGAACAAAAAAAATTGTAAAGGCAGAGCTGTACTTTTAGATTTTTTGTTTGCGTTGTTCGTTCTGATGTTCTTTCGAACATTTACGACAGTTAGTAAATTGATTAATTTTATTCGAATCAACTCAATTTAAAATTCCATATTTTTTATGCTTTTCTGAAACATAAATTTGTTTATAAATTTGCCTAGTTCGTGCTATAAATAGATGGTCACTCATTTACCATAGGCGTCGTTCATTTTCTTATAATATAATAGATTTATTTTTTTTTGGTTACTTCACTGGAAATTGCGCAAAACGATGTAAAAATGAGTTCCAGTACGATAATTGTTTACCTATAAGTCGATTAACACCCTGTTACGTACATATTTTTTCTGACTTGTTTAGTAAAATTTTTCCTAAACAAGTAGAAATAGAATTCGAAAACGCCATTTGAAATTGACCTAAAAGTAGAAATTACTTAAACAAGAATTTTCGACTTAAAATAAGTAATTTCGTTTTAAACCGATGGATATTTCGTCGCTAAGGTCGAATAATTTAGTAATTATGGAAAATAAAGACGATTTTTAAAAATCCGCCATATGTATTTTGCTTAATAATGATCGTGAACCGAAATTTGATGTTACCGAATGACAAAAAAAATTATTTCTGTATTAATTATATAAAAACAAAATTACAATATAAATTATTTATAGATGGCATTTCAATTTTTTGAGGCAGAAAGTGCGTTTTCATCGAAAAATTTTCAACGGCATTATGTTTTATATTGACTTAATTTCGCACATATTAAAAATATAATTTATTATTTTTCTCGTAATTATTATTTTTCTTGTATTTGTATTTTCCATTTCAAAATTAATAAAATAACTTATTTCGTTTTTCTGAGAAGTTATATTAAAACTGGGTAACATGTTATTGTCGTAGTAGAAAATTAGGAGAAAATAACTTATTTTTTCCGTCGAATCGACGTCAAACTAACCAAAAATAGGTTAAAGGAGCAAGTGAAAATGTACCTAAATTACACTTTTAAGATATAATTTTACGTCGAATCGACGTCGAAAAATTCTCCAATTAGGTTCATTCGACGTCGATTCGATGTAGCCTTACACCTATTTGGTTAGTGTTTTTCGTTTTCAAAGACTATTTTTAAGTAAAAATGTATAATCGACATAATTTGTTAGTTGGGATGTGCAGTGTTGCCACAACTACCAGCAACACAATATATATATATATATATATATATATATATATATATATATATATATATATATATATATATATATATATATATATATATATATATATATATATATATACATATATATGTATATACATATATATATATATATATATATATATATATATATATATATATATATATATAGAAATATATATATACATACATATATATATATATATATATATATATATATATATATATATATATATATATATATATATATATTTATATACATTTAAATATATATATATATATATATATATATATATATATATATATATATATATATATATATATATATATATATAGATATTACTATTTAAAACAATTATACCATTATTGATCATCTTCTCTCTAGCAAAATTGAATAACGTAACACCTCGAAGGCTATTTTGCTGTTTATCCTCATCCTAGTTGCTATTTTATCTTTAATCTGTGGCTTTATTCTAGTGATAACTGTAGTTAGTATATATTTAACACAATTCAATCAATTTGAAATCTAATTAATGTTTATTGATTTCATTATGTTTGGATGTACCCTAAATTTATAATAATACATAATTTAACATATATGTACACTTAATATGTTAAAATATTTATAATCGATTTTTTTGGGTTTTTTTGAAATGGCGGTCAGAAAGCCACATGGATAGTAAGTGATGGGATTTGGGGAGTTGGGTTAATCCAATTTATGAAAGTTTGTTAATAAATAATGACACAATAACTGAAATATAAACGGGCATGAGAAAAAAAGGATGAAATTAGTTTAAAGCGATATGTTGGTTCAAATTATTGATCACACACAGTTAATAAGGGGTAAACGATTATATTTTAAAGCAATAAAATTTTACACCATAAATTGTACATAACATTAAATCATGACTAAAATTAATGTTTTTCTTCATCTTTGTCATTCACCCAATTTTAATGGTGATAAGTTACAACTTACTCTTAGTAATAGTTGAACACGTAGAACTACTTCTAACAGCAAACGATCTGTGCTACCTGCCATAAATATTTATCTCAAATGTGTGATAGATGAAATCTGAGACTGGAACGAAGATTAAAAATGAATACTTATACAACAAATATAATTTCAGCAAATGGAACAGAATTTTATTATACAATATTCTTTTTCTGTTTATATATCACTCGCGAAACAACTCGAAGTAGCAATAAAACATAAGATATATTTTCGAAGGTTCAGATTTCAGTACTAACCTTAAATATGACATCAATTTATTACAGAGAAATTTCGTCTTTCAATCATATTAGTCAATTTGTCATGGATATATGTATATACGATATGGCTGATGATACGATAACCAGCAGCATCGATAGTAAATTAGTTTTGTTTGAAGCCAATTTTACCCACTTTCGATCATTAAAGCAAATAAAACTAATTATTAGATGAATTTATGCATTCGATAAAATCAACTAAAACCGAATTTATGAACATAAATCAGCTTTAAAAGAAATTTTCAACATGTAGTTGTCAATGAATAACATTATCAACTGATCAATGTTTACATTTCAAAATTGATTATAAAACGTAATTACAATTTCTATTTTGCTTCCTATTTATTCCCAATCATAACACAAAACTAAATTATATTCTCAATCCTGAAAGACATAGAATCATTAAAAAAGGCTTATTTAGTCTGTAAAACATAAGCTTAATTTTATACATTGCATAGTTATGTATTGAATATAAAACCAATTGTCATTTTGAATAAATATCAAAAATGAGAGCAAGAGTATATTTTTTTTTTTATAAAGAGTGACAGTTCGATTAAGATCATTACTAGCGTTACTATACTATAAAAAATTTTCAAGTCATTCGTTTAAAGATTACGTGTGTATGTATTTAAGTAACAATAAAATCAAGTTAAATATGTATATATAATTTTGTGCATCATTTTCTGCATAAATGCAACACAAATTACAATACAACTTTAAATTAAATGAAGTTGGTTTGGTTTGGTGTAAAGTGCCATTTGTATTTATTCTTTTTGTGAGCATACTTGAAATACAATATAGTTCTCGTAACCTCATTTGTCTCTATTTGAGTTTTAAGTTATTAAAATACCAAATTTTCATTTGGTATTTTAATAACTTAATAACTTAAAACGCAAAAAATAGATCAAAAAATGATCAAGTTCAGGATGAAAACTGAAATTTTTATGTTCAATTGAATTTAACCTTATATAAATTCGAACAACTTTTTATTCAAATATTTTTGGTTTATATGTCAATGTATACAATGTATTTCCGAGGTCATCTCCACTGTGTAGCAACGTATAGCCTTGGGACACATGGACTCCACTTTTAGGCCATCGAGTTTCTTGGAGCGCTACGAGTTCCAGCCGATACTCCTTCATACATGTGATAAGGCCGTCCAACGCGCCAGGTTTTCTTAGTGACTGCACGTTCCACGTGCTGATCCTCAATCTCGTATCCGGGTACTTAAGCGGGGGGTCATTAATATTTTGGCGGTATCCGATTTTTTTGGTTTTGTTGACATTTTTAACTGTAATTGGTTTTTACGGAGTCCAGCGATCCAACCAGATTTAGTCGCCTGCTACGACAATCTCTGGATACTGTGGTGGTATTCTATGGATCTCACGTTTCGTTCGAAATATTTACGAAACATGTTTGCCCCCAACCACAGGGCTTATTATATATATATATATATATATATATATATATATATATATATATATATATATATATATATATATATATATATATATATATATATATATATATATATATATATATATATATATATATATATATATATATATATATATATATATATATATTTATATATATATATATATACCGCCCAGGTTGCGCAGTAGTTAAAACGCTGCGGCGTGGAGCGCGAGGTATCGGGTGCGAATCCCGATAGGGGCGATGCGAAAAGGGATTTTCACCATTTGTGCGGTACGATCAGTGGTGCGAATGAACTTATCTGAGACCCAGTTGAAGTTAGACTGATTATTGTCGCATATTTCATGTCAGTACTATAGGCTGGCATGGAACTATGCAATGTGCAGATGGTTTCTACGTAAATCGGACCTATAGACGGAACGAAGTCATATAGTGAGAAGTCACTATGGTGGCATAGGTACTATGGTAAAGCGTGAGTGGCAGATAACACTACAACAACATATATATATATATATATATATATATATATATATATATATATATATATATATATATATATATATATATTTATATATATATATATATATATATATATATATATATATATATATATATATATATATATATATATATATATATATATGTGTATATATATGTATATATATATATATATATATATATATATATATATATATATATATATATATACATATATTATGTACTCGATATAACTGGCTCGTAATAAACATTTCTTTGCAGAAGTTCTAGTGAAGAACTCAACACTTTTAAAGTAAAATTATGTAATGCAATATATGAAAAACAGTATAACCATCTAAAAGTGTACGCAAAAAACAAAGTCGGTTCTTGTCCCATACCAAATATGACCTTTGCCATAGAATCAAAGTGCGTTTATTATAGATAGAAATTAAATTGTATATAGAGAGTATTGAAAAATAAGCTTCAGAGTTATATTTCAAATGTTCATTAAGTGTGTGTTTTTTTTCTAGAATTATTTATGGCCTCATAGTACTACTTTAGGTTTATATTAATTTTTGAGTCAAACTCAAATCTACAATTTTTATACCGGGAACAAAAGTAGCTACCCCAATTAAAATCTTTTGAATACCATTTTGTCCGTGCAAGATAAAGCTTTTACAATGAGCGCTAAATTGGCAAAGAATTTATATAGAAACACATTAAATTTCGATTTAATTTATTAAAATAATTCGTTACAATTTTTTTAAATTAAATTCAAATACTAAATTTAAAGAAAATATTAATCAAGAAATAACCAAAATTAGTAATTCTTTTTGTAATATGAAATCCAAATGTTAATTAAATCTTTTTAAATCAAATCGTTATAATTTAGTGTGTAAGAATTGTTTCTTATATTAATACCAATGAATAAAAAATCATAAAACGTGTTAATGAATATTTTTCGAGTTACGGAAGAATTGTTCATTTAACGACAAAGTAGGACATATCTTAAATTTTAAGTTAATTAATCCATTTATGTTCAACCAACGTAAATTTCATTAAGGTATAAATAAGCAATTAAAGAATATTATAATGTATTAAATATATTTCATAATATTGACAATATCTTCTTCTATATAATGAATATTTTTTGGTAGAATTTTTAAAGACTGACCCTTCTTTAATAGTATGTAACGATTTCTCTCGGTGTATTAATGCTAATTTCATACATTAATCAATGTAAATTTCATACATTTTGTATGAGATTAACATTGAAATTTATATTTTAATTTTAACTCGTTTTGAACATTTAGGCTTCAATCAATTAAGATCGCTTTGGTTTAATCGACCAAATGCATTCTTACTTCTTTTTGCTTAATATATCAGTAACGGTCCAGGAGCAGTTGTCTTATAGAAAAATATTAAATTATACAGGTTAATGACTGTATTTAACACTCGACTTAATTTCACTTTCAAAGCTTGCCAATAACCATTTAACATACAATACAAAATTATAGGGCGGTTTAAAAGCTTTTCAAAAGGAATTTATAATATGTACTAAAAATGTATGAAACATATTTTTAAATTACATTTTTTTAAATTGTATAATTAACGCGCCTGTATAAGTTCAGAACTAACCAAGAATCTATAAACGCCTGTCTTTTTCTGACGAAAAGATGGCGTCCAATAGCAAATTTCTTCAACTAAATGTATTTCCTTCTTGTAATTTTATTTGATATTTTATGGATACACATGCAAATGTTGTACCTGAAATGGATTGACGAGATTACTATTTATAATTTTTATTATTCCTTCAAACGAAATATATTAGAAATATAAAATTGTCAATATTTATAATTTACAAAATATATTTGAAAAGTTGATTCTTTTATTTTTATTTTTTATTCTTATCCTAAAGCACACAATAAATGAATAAATGAACCGAACCAATAATATATTTATTATTTTTGCCACATATTACGAGTACCTCCTTTACTTTATTCCACAATTTCAAAAATAAATATTTTCATTCTATTTTTATAAGATAAATTACCAACTTACCAAAACAAAATTTAGTACTTTTGTGTTATTTTTGATTCAAATATAACATAATAAAATAATTTTAGGAAACGAAAGTTTTGATTTTTTGATAATTTCAAAAAATCTTGAAGTTTAAATCACTGAATTATTTTTGCACACTTTGCTTTGCTTGATTTTGACAGATTAGTAAAATAACTTTTTGATGAAATGATTATTTTTGAATAATAATATTAGAATCCAACTGCTGCAGCTTTAACCACTGCGCCACCTGTACGGTATGTTATTCATTTGTTAAAAAAATATACATATACATATATATATATATATATATATATATATATATAATATATTTATGTATATATATATATATATATATATATATATATATATATATATATATATATATATATATATATATATATATATTTATATATATATATATATATATATATATATATATATATATATATATATATATATATATATATATATTTTAATATATATATATTATAATATATATATATATTTTAATATATAACTTCGATGGACAAGATCGTTTAAGAAATCTTTGTTATTAGAAAATAGAAATGGATAAAAAAGACATTTAATTTGATATAGTAAAACAAAAAGTTTCTCAATAAATCTTAAATTAATTATACACGATTTAATCCAACTTGCTGATTTTGACCACACAAATTATAGAGTTTTCGATTAATTAATCATCATGTTACAATTTTAGTACGCATGTTTTCTGACACTTCAATTATTTTTATTTTCTTGCAACAAATGGTTATTAATGACGACGCCAAAATTCTTCAGTTGTTTTTATTTTCTTTATCCAGAAATATTCAATTACAATTTGTGTTTTTTAAAAATAAGTTTTTTTCTTATTATGCTTCTAGCAAATTTATTTAACATATTTAAGATAAGTGAGAAAAATTATAATGTGTATGTTAGTAAATGTATGTTCCAATATATCAGTCGGTCTCGGTTTCCAATATATCAGTCGGTCTTTTAAATCATATAGTATATGGTATAATGCCGTATATAATCTACTTAAACATAAGACAGTAAACACATTACCTAAATAATATAATTACTTTAATGTTTAATAAAATATTATAAATATAAAAAGTATAAATAATAATTAACAAATGGAATAAACCGAATTAGTGCGATTTCTTTTAGAATAATAATTGTTCGAGAAAAATATCTATAGTCAGAATGTTTAATCTCGGTAATTTGTTAACTCAGACTATTAATTAATAGTTTATAGCTTTATATTTTATAGCCACAAAAGGAACATTATGCAAAATTTTTAAAAGGAAAAGTTGTTCTTTAAATTTTGATTTTATAATATAAAAATACAGGCTCTCAAATATTTAACAGAAATTCAATGTCATTCAATAAAGATTTAATTGCATTAGGTGTTCATAAATTCTGCAAATACATGATCAATGATCGTTCTTAAAACGAAAAAATTATTCTACCCTTGATTCAATTCAATTTGAACACGTTTTGTAATCCAATAATAGCTTTTTTTGATCAACGTTGATGTTGAATGTTTGCTATTTATATTTATTGCTTGTAATAAAACACTTTTCTCAGCTACTGTTTAATTAAACAAATTAAACAGTAGCTGAGAAAAGTGTTTTATTACAAGCAAAAAATATAAAAAAATAAACTCATCAGAATTTTACAACATTATCAACTAGTTGAATGTTTGCATACTTTTAATGTTTCGTAATGTTTAATTTCAATAATATGGGTATTTTGAACATTTATCTTGTCAATCGTTATCCTGGAGGATCATCAGTATCATCCTCAAACTAATCACAGTCGTCAAAATTTGACGTATCTTCGGAACAAAACGTTATATAGACTTAGTTGATTTTATTGATTATTGTTTCCAGTTTTATAATGAATATACATGTTTTTCTTGTAATAAATATATCTTTTAATTTTGAAAGTTTACATGTTTTTTGTTTTAATCTGAACTCCACCTCGTTAAAAAGTTTAACCGAGCAAGCTAATTCAAAATACAAATACCACTAGCCCTTTGGAAAAATGTAACAACTTTGATTAACTTTATTATGTTTCTGCGCAAGATTTCGGTAATTTATTTTTTATTTCTTATTAGTTAGCTTTTTCTTACTAGAATTTTATTCATTACTAATTTACTTCATGTTGTGCACCTAACGGCTGCCGAGACAATGATTGTTTGTTTCAATAAACATGTTACTATTATTCTTTGTGTATTTGGTATTGTCTCTTCTATCTGTTTTAGGGCCAAATTACTTCCATAATTCGAGGAAGTAAAAATCAAAGTAAAAAAAGGCCCGATTTGCGACACCACAATGCATTGCTTCCATGACTGTTTAGGAAACTGACATATAGAATATCGGTTAGATCAAGATGTCTGCACTCTAAATTGAGGGTCAGAAATATATTAAACCACATCACTCATCGTAATCGAATGCCCCAGCTTAACCCACTGCACCATTTGGTCAGTTCATTTTACTATAATTCACATCATATATGTAGCGCCTAGATGAGGAATAAATCCACACCTCAAGCTCAAGTAAATTCAACAGCTCTAAATACTCTTGACGAAATTATGTGGCATGAGAATAATGGAGAGAACGATCAAAAATGAGTCAACATTTATTAGCCTTAAATCATTTATAAACATTTTTATAATATTCAGGAAGTAATTCAAGGAGAGCAAAAATATCGGCCGCAATATTTGCAACAAAAATTATCATTTGAAAATGGAAATTAAATCGAGCGAATAAAAAGTATATGTTCAATACATAAGTGAATTATTCAAAGAGTATACAACAAATAATTCATTGTGAAAAGCAACGAGAAATTTACAGAGCCCTGTGAGCTCGAACCCAGTAATTAGATTTTCAAATAAAATTAGACGTTCAGTTGTGATCTAAGAGAGTGTTTTCACAACATAAAGTGCATAACAACTACCTAAGCAAAGAATAACTGATTTAAATGGAATAGAGTTAAGGATTCAATTTTATACTGGATAAGTCCAAACTGATATAAGAATTGCCAGGTAAATGTATAAAACTATAAAGCTATTAAATTCTTAAACATTATTAAAACGATTACGCGACTGGATTTGTGTCCGCCAACTTGGAATATTAACCCAACCTTGAATATCTCAAAATGCAATATTACGTAAACCTGAGAAACTTTAGACACAAATCTGATCATAAACATATTTCCAAGCTGTTTGAAAAGATGTTACTTCAAAATATAAAAGTGTTAGAAGGAAACTTGGATTTCGCAATTTTGGATGTCAAGCTTTTGACAAAGTCTAGCAGGAATGTCTTTTTTTTACAAAAAAAAAACTTTACTAAACAAATGCATGCAGTTTATGAGTATTATCGGCCCAAAGTACTTCAAACCCATTTAATAAACTTGAGGACTTGCTAAAGACACGAAGAATAAAAGTGAAAAAAATAAATAAACTTAGATAATATTTAAGTATGACAAACGAACTTGTTTTTCGGTGAAATTAATGTAATTTAGACTTAAACTTGACTTCAAACAAATATATTTATAAAACATTAATATTCTTGGTCTTAGCTGACTTGTGGGTTGAGTTGTTTTTTTATTTATATAAGTTGATGTAGATTTAGAACACCATTTTGATTTAAGAAGCATCGGATAATTGACCAAATTATTGACGGATAAATGTGGTCAAATTATTGACTGATATCTATGTGTATTTCAAAAAAGATGTTTTCGTGACAGTTATCAGAGCCATCTTCAGCAAAACGTTACTGATTTAGGATAAAGTAAAAAACAGTTATTAAAACTCATATTAAAATTTTCTGTTTTACTTTTGTTGAAATAAATTGAAATATTTTTCAAATAAAAATTACTAAAGAAAACAACATGTCGAAATATATTTAATTATTTATAACTATATAACGAATAAATATAAAAAATCGACTGCAAGGAATCATATTTTATTTTATTTTATTTTTTTTTATATTACGCTTTAATTGGGTGCAGGGCGGACTTTTAGACAGTCCTAGCTCCTTGTAACAGTCAGAGCTCCTGCACCCAACGCGCGGTCCTTCAAGTAAAGGTTGATAGCGACCTTAAACTTGTGCATTTTATAATCCAACGGAAACTGAAAACCGGATAACGAATTCCACTTCCTGGATGTTCGATGAATGAATTCGCGTTTTGTACCTTCAGTTCGAGGTTTCGACAGCTTCACCGTAAACCTATGCGCATTGACCGTTCCTCGTGTTACCCGTCCTGGCGTAACTAATGGTGGTACTTTCTCCTTTAATTCTGCAGAACATTTACCATTTATTAATCTATAGAACACGCATAGTTCTGCAACATCTCTGCGGTGCTGTAGGCTGTCTAGATCTTCCGTAAGTCTGGAGTTTAGTATTATTCGTATGGCACGCCGCTGAACTCTATCCAGCAACTGGAGAGCAGTGCCATATGCTCCACCCCAAACTTGACAGCAATATTCTATACACGGTCTAATAAAGGTTTTATATATCTGGAGAACCTGATGCGATTTAAAAAACCGTCTGCATCTATTGAGGAACCCGAGTTTACGTGAAGCTGATTTGGTCAATGCGATAATGTGTTCATTCCATTTTAAATTGTTACTAATTTGAACACCAAGCAGACGAATTGAGTCACAACCCACGAGAACGTGGCCTTTTACCACAAAAGGGTATTCGTTGCGACTTCTTTTACGCGAGAACGTATGCATATTTGTGTTTTTTTCTCGTTAAATTTGACCTGAGTTTTAATTCCCCATTCAAATATTGTACTCAAATCGGAATTAAGCGAAGTGACAACTTCCAGCCGTTTACCGTTTAACTCTGAAGGAGTAGGCTCGACCTCGAATGAAATAGAAGAGTGAAATGTTGCATCATCGGCAAAACTGTGGATAGGGTTCACAGTGCTATCCAACATTCATAAAAAAATGCTGAGATTCTTTATTTCCTAATGAAATCTGCGAATGCTATGAATAATTAAAATACTTTATAAGCTTTTTTACATTGGTAAAAACAATTACAAGTAGTCAATACAAAATAAAGCATTTGAAAGAAAAAATACAAATATTACAAAAGTAAAGTATCTTATTATGCGAATAACAGCGATTCTGTAATAAAATATATTAGTTTAAAATATATATAAAGCCAAAATAATCATCAGATATCATTACGCTAGTTTTTATGGTCAATCACACTTTCGGCATGTAATCCACATCACAAAATAACTTTTTGCGGTTGTAATTAATTCTTTTGAAGCACGTGTAGGTTTGTTGTTATCCAATAATGCATTTTCAAATGATCAAAAGTTACTTCAAATGATCAAGAGGTTTTAGGTGTTAAATTTATTTAATCTTGTAAGAGTATAACCTAATAATGATTTGAGAGATTTCTGTAAACAGCGTGGAATTTTTCTCATTTTGAATTGAAGCACTTACGGGTACGATTGTTTCGGTAATTCAACAGTTGCGTTCACTTGTACAGAAACATTTAATTGTGTATATTTTGTCTAGAACTTATCTACTACAATTTCACATCCTCTCTGTGGGACAATTGTAGAAATTAGAGTAGGTGCCACAACCGACTCAGAATTTCGGTCTAATTTTTAAAATATTTACATATTTGTCAAACTCATTCGTGAACTTCATAATGATAAAACTGCAATTTTTTACTGAAGTTTTGAAATTGGTAGATAATGAAACCGCTGATATATATATATATATATATATATATATATATATATATATATATATATATATATATATATATATATATATACATATATATATATATATATATATATATATATATATATATATTTATATATATATAAATATATATATATATATATATATATATATATATATATAAATATATATATATATATATATATATATATATATATATACATATATATATATATACATATATATACATATATAAAATATAAAATAAAATATAATAATTATATAAAGTGCAACGAATTAGTTTCCGAACACTGCTGAATATATACCAAGAAATAGGTTAAAAAACGTACATAATTTTATTATTGCTGACTGCAAGTTACTGAGGTTTAATTTTTAAATAATAAAACTTGTATGTACATAGATCAGATGGAAGCATTAAAGTCTGGCCAAATCCAAATGAACACCTTACATTTAAAAATTTATTTGGGACTGTACATGTAACACATCGTCAAACAAAACGTACACGCAGTGTGGAGAAATTTGATATAAGTGGATCGTTTATCTTCCAACAAGATAACGATGGAAATCATACAGCATATATGGTCCAGGAATGGCTACTCTAAAATTGCCCAAAGTAATTACATACGCCACCACGGAGTCCCTATATAAATCCGATTGAACATCTCTGAGTTGAACTCAGAAAAAAAAGAATTAAAAATTGTATTGTTAAATAAGAAAGATTTCGTTGAAAAACAGAAATGGCCCTAACAGATAACTAAAATAAATCAGATCAGCTTCTTAAGTCATTATTTTATTTTATTGAGAATTTTATTGACAGTGTACGGAGACTAAATAGATATATTTAGTCTCCGTACACTGAACATATTTTAAATTTAACTAGGTTTTAACTTTAATTTTTGTACGAGTGTATTTTAAATTAAAAATTATATTTTAATCAAAAAAATAAAATTATATTTTTTTAAATACCCAGCAAAGATTCATATTTATAAAATTTGGTTTAATCTATGTTATATCGAGCCGCTATATCGAGACTCGAAATAAGAAAATTGTAGTAATGTTTATCCTTTATTATTTTTAGTCAATTGTTAAATGAGATATTTCAATTTTAATAACAATGGCTATATGGATAATACTAATAATTTTCTTATATCCTTCTCTATCGAGTACGAATAATAACCGCACCATATGTCTATGTTTGGTTGGCCTATTTTAATGTAATTTAATTTGAACAATAATTTTATTTGAATAATGCTTAATTTGTTAAAATGAATTTCTTGGTATAGGTGAATTTTAGTACAATAATTATGCTTTTATCATACCTAATTTATAGTCATATTACGAGTGATTTAAAATTGTTAAAAATCTAAATTTTTTAGCTTCACACCGGTTACCTGCTGTATAATGCGAAGAGGATTAATAAGATTTCCTATAAATCGTATCGATGATTTACTTTACATTTTTGAATTGACCCCCTGGTATTTTTCGTTTCTCTGATAAAAATAATGTAATAAAATATAAATCCATATCAATTTTATCATAATCATTAATTTGTTACTTCAAAGATAGAAAATGAAAACAAAATATAAGACTAAAATATCCTTAGGAAGCCAATAAATTATATTTTAATAGCCGGAAAACTCATTCCACATTTACTCTACACACTTACTTATACTTGAGTTTTATTTAAGTATAGATAATAAATGAACAAACACACATACATCTATATCATTATATATATATATAAGAAATCCATAGCTCCATAGTTTAACATCTTGTGTGCTTGTATTTAATCCATTAGTTGAACTCCACCACTGAATCATTATCCATTTATACACATCCATATTTTATTATATTTATTGTACTAATCATACTCGTAGCAGAGAAGGCAAAATATATCATAAAAAATACAACAATAAAATCAGTGGGTGATTAGACACTTTAAGAAATTTAATAGATACAAAAAATTAAGAAATTAGAAAAATATGTATGTATGTATCTTTATCTATATAAAAAATTGTAATAATAATAAATATAAATAAAATAAATAAATTTTATGTTTATTGTTTTTACAATAAAATTTATTATCTCTAAGTTATTTCGTTGTCTCAACTTAATTTAATATGAAATTTCTTTAATACTTGTATATAATGTGTACAGAAAATAATTTGAAATTTACTAAATCGAGGGGTTGAATGTGTGTAGTAATAACGTGAATATTATTCGAACATATAAATACTCTAATTGATTAACTTATAAGTTGGCGATGGTACAAGTTTATAAATTACTTAAGCTTTGGAAATGTGTATTTTGTGGTAAGATAATATGAAAATGAAAAAATTGAAAAAATAATATATGTATAGCAATAGACCAAGAAGCTTGAAAAAAATGGAGTGAATTATTATAAGGGAAAGTAATATTTTGAGTGGTTTTATACATTAAGTTATGATCGACTGAAACAAATATGTATATCTTAACAAATATGTGTATTAAAAACAAAATTAGCATTTTCTTACATTAATTTTTGATTCCAGTCACTAGTGAACAAGATGTTTTCTGCTTAAATCTATCCGAGAATGGATATTATATTGTTCCCGTTTAACTACGGTTCATATCTTCATTATTGACAATTTACAGACGTATTGGAAAAAATAATCTAAAAGAGTTTAGATACATTTTAGCTATATTTCAGAAACCAATCATTATTTAAATAAACTACAATTACTCTGATTAGTAACTTTAATTCGAAATGAATAAATAACATATTTAAGAAAGAACTCTTTAATCGGGTTTCTCTACGTAACAAAAATTGAATTCCCATTACAGAATAAGATCATATTCACTATAAAATATAATGATTTCTCTTATCACAAAAATATACAATATAAAATAAAAACCATAAACAAATGTCCTTCCGAATAGAAAATTTGGAAAATCAATAACGATTTGTAAAAATCTAAAAAAAAATACAAATGTCGCATTATAAAATTTTGAAAGGTTTAGTATAAATACAATAAATGTTTAATAAATTTTCTTTTATTGTCAGTAAACAAAATGTAGTGAACGTATAAATTAAACATTCACAAGCTACCTAGGTTTACAAACACGTCACAAATTGTAAATTTATGGCAAACAAGCGCAATAGAAAAAACAATTAATTATTCATATGTCTAGATGCTTTCGGTTATTGAATAGCAATTCTGACAATTCTCGCGCACGTACGAATTTAAAATTACTTTTAAAATTTCAATTATGTTCATCAGTAAACTGATAACTGATCAGTAAAACTGTAGAAAAAAGTAGATACTCGGTCAGTTATTAATTTATTACTATAATTATTAATTTAAATTTATAAATCATAAATAAAATGATAAATATTTTCAGTAATTTCTAGCTTATTTTTTGCCTAAGGCCCGTTGCATATTTCAGATAAGCTAAGCTATGAACATCGTTGAGCATATCTTAGTTTAGTTCGGTTATTTCATTGCGCTGCACATATCAAATATACATCGCTCACACACATACATTAATGTTTTTGACGCACCAATATGATTTATTTGTTACTTTTCCAATTTTTTTTGACAAATCGGAAAAACTCAATGTATATGTGAGCGATATATTTTATGTTAGTAAGGTCAACACAACTCGAACTAAGTTAGTTTGCATCGCTCAAAACAAAAAACATAGTTCGCATATATTAGTTTAAATGTGCAGCGACCTATATTTAAACTTGTATATTACAAAAACATAGCTTACATCGCATAGCTTAGCTTATCTGAAATGTGCACCGAGCCTATACTTTACAGAAATATTTGTTCATTCTTTTTGCATAAGCGTCATTACTTTTTTATTTTAACACAAAATACGCATGCATAATTTGAAATCATTAACAAAGTATGATTTTTAAATTAAGTTTAGAACAAGTAAATGTTTATTTAGAAATTTAATTGGGTTAATAATAATAAATTACTTTGACCCATCAATGTTCTAATAATATACATTTTTTGTATATACCTCTATTAAAAGCTTTGGCATTAAATTAGAAAAAAAATTGTTTTAGGACCTAAATTTATATGCATAATCGACAGTTAATATTTTATAATTTATGCTCGTTTTTCTATCTTTACGTGTATTATGTAAATCTATTAACAACTTTACCATTCGATAAAGACACAAGCATCCAATAAATTAAGCATTCGATGAAGAATGTCTTGTATTATTTACTGTCACAATTTAGACAGTTAAAATTCTGTCGCAACAATTAATTCCAAGTATCGTTATTTTTATTATCATTATTAAAACATCTTATCCTTGCTTGTTTTATGATCAATGTATTTTATTTCATTATTTTTTATTAATTAATTTTTGGAAAATTAATCGAAAAGAAAAATAAAATGTATTTTTATTTTAATTGGGGAGTACAAAGTGACATTTCTGTTTGTGGTTTTCTGGGTTAATTATCATTATAATTTTTCCAGTTTCTTTTTATGTATAATATACATAATGTATATATGTTAACATTACAACATACAATACATATCTGTGCTTGTTAATTTGATAAAATAAATAATTTTCGTTTTCATTTTGTTTTTGTTGCTACTTGCCAAATGTATTTTGTGTTTTAATCTTTTGTATGTTGTAGGGTATATAATATGTATAATATCTACATACATATGGATGTGTAACTATGTAGATATTTTATATTACGATTATTAGACATGAGGGATATTAATCAGAATATTATTTTAAAAAAATTGAAGACAGTTTTATAGCATATGATTCTTCAAATATTATCATACATATTACGTATAATAGGCCATCCATAGATAACTTAAAAAAAATTGAAACTTAATATAAGAAAACTTTAAAGTACGGCAAATGTTATTTTTGTAAAAGTAACTATTACCAACTTAGCTTTAAAAACTTAACGAATAATCACTAAAAAAATTAGTGGTACGATATTTCTCGTTCAATCTTTAGAAAAAACGGAATGGTTATATGCTTGTAAAGGGATGTGTCTGTCTGTATTTTCACAACAAAAGCAAACCTGAATATTTTGTTGTTTTTTTGTAGACATTTAAAAATTTTTTAAAAAAATCTGTTATACTGAAGTATATTATAAGCTTGGCAGTGAATTCGCAACTATATTTGATGATTTTTAGTAAGAATATTTGACGTTTTAGGAAAATCAAAAAAAATTTTTTTAAACCGTAAACAAACAACATTCATTTAAGAATGTTACTTTTGTTTAAGAGTCATAAAAACTTAAAAACTAATTGTATCATTAAAAATTTTAATTTTTTGATGACTATTCAAACTTTTTGTTTATTACCATTAATTGATTTATTTGAATACGAGCAGATTGTTTTTTATTGTCAATTTAAAATCATATACTTAATAAATTAAGTGATAAATTTAATTAATGAATTTTCATAATAAAATTTATCGAATGTGTAATGGAATCGACAACTAACTATCGATTGTTAGCAGAATTATTTATTTAGAGAACTCGAAGCGGTCACCTCTGGCCGGCTTAGAGCTCAGGGAAAATGAGAAACCTTGTCAGACCGCAGAGAGATGTAAGTAAGAAATTAGGACAATATAAAAGCTTAACAAGGAAAAGTTAAAAGAAACGGACTATGGTCCGTCAACTGCAAATACTTATCTGATCATCCCTTATAATCAGTGTTTAGCTATCCATTGTTAAACGATCCATATGAACAACAAAATACGAAAAAATTTATAATGGCCGATGAAAATGAAATTTTGACCAACCAACAATGCCAATAAATTTATAAAATATAATATCATTTATATAATATCAATCTAAATTAAGTGACGTCATAAAATATTGTATGAAGCCGTAACTAATTATTTCGAAATGATGTTAACCCCAAAAAAATAGCGATTTTCTTTTTATAGTTAGTTATCGCTTGACACAGCAATTTGGAGTCAATTTGTTTCTTATCACGAGTATTCAAAATAAAAACCCGAAACCAGAAAAATTAAGGACTAAATTTGATTAAATATAATAAAATTCACCAATCAAAATGGCTGCCGTCGTACTATTCTTATCGTAGATTTTAAGTTTTATGTATTTTTCGTAGTTTTTAATTCAATGTATTAATTTGTAAGCTTACAATTTTGAGTCTTTCATTCACAATTCACCTTATTATGTATTCAGCCAATACTCGTATACTAAACTATCTACGATATGAGGTTAAGAAATGAAATATATACGAAGAGGTTTGTTATATTTACTTCGTTCACTGTTTTTTTTATATTTTTATTATTATGCGTTAGAATACTTGATATTTAATATTAAGTTTCGATATTATTATTTTTGCGTTTTTATTTCTCGTATATATTTATTATATTATCATAATTAATTAACTAGGATTATTTATAGTTATACCCATGCACAACCAAAACACAATATCATAGCATTAGATTATCAACTATCTACATATTACAATTTGTAAATTGAATTTTAATTTAGTATTAATTCATAAAAAATATCAGTAACTGCATTCTTATTTCTTATACCAGTCATTATCCTATCTCGTGTGGTTAAAATAATTAGTGACAAAAAAATCATGAAATTGATGATTCTTCATCCCGAAAACCCGCGTTCTTTCCGATCTCAACAGTTCATTTTCATTATAGTAATTAAACAGTAAGCAATAACCTATTCTAACACAAATATATAGCTATTATAAGAACTTGTAACCTATTCTAACACAAATATATAGCTATTATAAGAACTTGTATCTGCCGTGTTTTATTTGACATGATTACAACATTTAAATGTCTATTCTAAAAACCACAATATAAGTACCTAACTTCAGGTGTATGAAACAAAACAAATTTAGAATGTTTAAAAAACTCCGAACAACTATACTACGGAACAGCAACTTTTACAAATCATTCGATTTTACAAATAATCTGAGAGGTCTATTATAATACTTAATCGAATTAATTCACCAAGTCTATCTAGTCTACGATAGTATTAAGTCAACTTAAAAAAATGTGTTTAATAGTAATTAGTTGCATATACGAGTATACAAAGTGTTCAATCTACTAAAATAATCTGTTAATATTAAAAACACACATAGTGTATACGTTGGGCATTCAAAATCGGATTAAAGTTAGTTCTATGCCATTTGAGTATGAAGTACAACGTCATGCGCCTGTTATAGGTCTGTGGATGTATACGAAATTCGAGATAATAGATAGCTTTTTCCAACAAAAGAGCATGCCTCATGTAGCCACAATTTTAACTGTAATATTGTTTTTTCAGACCTTGTTGCATGATCTTGGTTGGCATAAGATTTCTTAAAATTATGCGATATCAAACTTGGTTTCTAATTATTCGAGTAGTTCACGATTTCTATGACGTCATATGACGACGATTTCTATGACGTGACGGAGCATAATTTATGATGGATAGTAAATTATATACATAGCATATATTTACAAATAAATTTACAAAGATACAAATAGAAGTTGTCCCGGTAGAATTTATTTTCCTTGCAATTTACAGTCTTTGTTATAAGTTTTATTGGTACAACTATTTTAAAGGTATAACAAGAAAAAATGTTGTATAGTATTAAATAAAAAAATGGATAACCATATTCGACTCAACTGAAATTTTATGAACCATTTAATACGTATTGGTGCACGTTGTAGGTGATTAGCCCAACGAATACACAATCGCTTTCTTCAATGTGATTGGTTATAACAGTGATAAATTAAGTCAATACCTTAGAAAAATATTATTTTAATTTTAAAAGATTTCAAGTATTTCCACGGAGTCCAAGGCATTTATTATGAACTCTTCCTTGCTAGTCGATATAAGACTTCAACATAAAATATGTATATTCTTCATTAAACCACTCATCGATGGCTTTATTTATGTTTTGTATAAATAAATAGCTCGTTTGCGGGAAATTAAACAGCATGATTGTATATGACTACTGATGAAAAAACGGTGTTTTTCATACTAGTGTTTTTCATAATCAGTTATCGATGCTATCACATAACTTGGTTTTAGTTGAAATGCTTAAAAGTTTTTCAAAGTTCAAAGTTTTTCTAAGTTAGATACGTTCTCAGCCGTCTACTTTCCATTAATATAAATAAAACCAAAGTTGTTAAGAGTTCTTTTATGATAATGGATATGTGTTGTATTATGATGATCGTCAGTGTTGTCGTAGTAGAACAGTTTCTCAAATACGTTCATTTATATTTAAGCTGAATCTACAAATTTTCTTTTCATATTTATGCTTAATAATTTGTTTGTTCAATTTTTATTTTTCGATGTCAGTAAAACGTAATTTATTGCATGGCATTTGTTTTATCTTTCAACATTTGATATTGCTTTGAACTCAACGAGTCCCCTATAAATTTACTTTTCGTAATTCAATGAATGAAAAAACTATCTATAATGCGGTAATTCAAGCGACAATTTAACATAACAATTAACAACATTCTGTTGGTAAATGAAATCATCGATCGTATTTTTTTGTTGTGCTACAAATTTTTTTTCGTTTGCACTTTTCATTTTTTCGAAATCTGATGAAAAAGACATAAATGCCGGGTTTGTGGATACTTTTCCAACACTTTCACTAATTTCAATCGTTTTAAAATGTTTCTGAAGTTTTGAGAGGGAAAAATATGTACATATTTTGTCTTCCCTTTGGACTGAATTAAAACCATTAATTTGAAATTGCTTGCATTAAATTAATCAAGATTTATTAAATGTAAACTGACACTAAATTTTGAGTGGCTTCATAAAAGTTCGCGATGGTCCAATAGTCGATGTTCCATAATACGACGACCCAGCACATCATAGTCGCTTACAGAGGAACCATTGATACTTTGTATCGAAATAAAACACAGAACTGAAAAACACGTTTTTTCTGTGTTACGATCAACACTCCACGAATTCTCATTAACGATTACGAATTAGAGAACAATTAAATGTTTTTGCACAAGGTATCTTTTTATAATTCAAGTGAGATTTATCATTCCTGAATATTCGTTTTATTAAATAATTTATTATGAACTTGGTTAACTATAATCTTATATTTAATATACAGCTGTTTGTTCTTTCTTTTTCTAATCAGGTTTGGTTTTCTCTTACTATGTACTTTTGTACATCTAAGTGTACGGAAAGTACCACGTATACCATACTCGGGGGCTCATACCAATAAGAACCCGATACACGGTACAACAAAATGTATCGGGGAAAACTCAACAATTTGGCATTAATGAACACGTTTAGCGGTTACACATCTATAATCTAATCTTGTTCGGGTACCAAAATGTAAAATATATTATTAAAGTTTACTTTGCTTTTCGGTGATTCCACTTTATTCTCTACAATATAAGAACAAAATTGACAGCATTTTTAATACTCTGTTTAACTGTTTCATAGGAAAAATGAAAATATAACATTAAATCCATCAAGTCAAACTATAATACTTATCTACAAAAAATTTGTTGTTATTAATAAAATAAATAAATGTTTCAAGAAGCAACAGTTGTTTTGGTTGCAGCTGTTGATGTGGTTGGAGTTTTGCTTATAATTTTAAATATATACTACTTTTCGAGAAAACTATTGAAGAGCTACAATTAATACTAATGTTTTAAAGTATTTTCGGCAGATTTGATTTATTAAAATAAAGCGCTTCTTTGCTGAAATTTTTCAATAAAAAATCTCGATTTAGCTGCCATCAATGGATTTAGTATGCATATAATCTAGAAAGAAGTAGGTTAATTATAATGCAGATTATCAAATTTATATTTTACTTAACTTGACAAATCATTAGACGTGATTGTTAGATACGATTCTGGAAAAAAAATTAGTTTAGTGTTATGTTAAAGAGGTATCATTTGATTAAAATTTCTTAGTAAAAATAATTATTTCAGCAGAATTTAATAAGATTATCCAACGAATGATGTTTGAAAAAATGTTGGCCAGTATAAATATCATATAATTAAATACATAGAACTCGGGCACATCAATATATTCGTAGCATCGGTAAAAAAGAGCTATATATTTAAAGACATTTTATTTTTATTTTTCAACATAATCTCCTCCAGCATTAATGCATTTAATCTTTTAAATAATTTGTTTAAAGCGTTCTTGTTTTGATCTTCAAAATAATCTTCAGTAGCGGACAAACTTCATCATTATTTGAAAATTGTTAGCTCCTTAATTGTTTGTTTTAAATTTGGAAACAGAAAAAATCACTAGCGACCAAATCTAGACTATAAAGTAGGGTGATTGAGTGGGTGATTTCTTCAAAGCCGAATTCACGCAGAGCAGTTTGTGTAGTTTTAGCTTTATGAATTTTTTTCTATTCCGGGTAAAATAGTACAGATAACAGCCATTAATTTCCCCCCAGACGTTCTAATAATAAGTTAATATATGTTCTCTAAAAAAACAAACCCACCGCATATTAATTGGATTTTATATAAAAATAATATATTGATCATAGGCCGCAAACGGCCCTAACCACGTCTCAACTGAGTCCTTACGAACCATAATACGTATTTTTTCACACTGCAGATGGTTAGCTTATTGAATGCTTTTACACACATTTTCTTATTATGTAATCCGGTGCGAACTTGATACCACGGCGTGATGAGAAACTCTCTTAACCATTAAACTACAACCGGTGATTTCATATTCATCATTCAACTAGTTGTGTTAAACATGAGCTTAATTGCAATGATCTTTAATAAGCTCAAGATATGTGCAGTTTATAAAATTGTTGTTAATAAATAAATAAATAAAATTCTATTTATAATTATATTTCAGAAAGTTACCACTTAAAGTTACATTAGATGTGAGTTTTGTGTACAAACTTTTGTGTAGATGTACCTCACAACAAAGGTGTCTGACCTCGTTTAATTTTTAGATCAATAAAAGTAATTAAATATTGAACCGAAAAAATAATAACAATTTGATTATTTTGTTCAAGGTAAAAAATCTCAATTTGTATTATACTGTTCCCCATGTTATTTACTACATATTATGAATATTTTTTAACTCATTTCTCTCAAAACTAAAACGAATTTTTACTTTATTATTTTATTTCGTTTAAAATTCGTTATTTTAAGGGGAGAAATTCATCCCAATTCGTTACATCAAAATTCGTTACATTGAATTTTTTTTTATTGTTTTTATTCTAGCTATCGATTCTCGTTTCTTTTGATAATTTCTCTCTCGTTCTCTTCTTCTCAATATTTTCTTATGAATGCAGTTTTTATTTACCTATTTTTCTATATTTCTCAATTTGAATCATTTGATAATAATCGTAATTAGAATATTAATAAGAAAAAAGACCCGAGTTACAATCAACCGTAAATTGTACTTTATAATCATTTTTCGAATTCAATGCAAAAAACTCGTCCTTAAATTAAAAAGGAAAAAAATCAATTAAACTTTTTTCATTGGTAGGTATTACAAAAAACCATCTTCAAGAAATCTCTAACCTTCGACGGATTTTCTTATTTATTTCTTTGTTTTTAATTAGAGTTTTTATTTGTTTTTATTTCTTATTTTGGAATTCTTTAATGTGTATTATGGGGTAAAGAAAACATAATATTGGAAAAATGTTCACTTTGTGACCTTTAAACATTATATATTTCTTCTGTAATAAGAACAATCGATAAAATCAAATCATTTATAGACAATTGAAAAAACAAATGATATTACGAAAAATATAATTATGCTATATATGATATAAATTTACGTGGTAACCGTAGAGAATTGTAATATTATTAATTATTTTGATTAAAAAGTTAACAGGCATACACATAGGTGAAATGTGAAAATGTTAAACTATTACATGTCTGAGATATGAACAAAATATGCGGTATCGTAATATGTTAGAAGGAAACATAGGAATTGAACTAGGTTAAAAACCTGAAGTTATTATAAATAGAGATTAAATTTAGATACTAAAACTTTTAGTTTATCCTTCTCAAATTTATCAAATTACGTCCGAATTTGATTAGTTACCCAAATTTGCCATTGAATTTGTCAGTGTCTTTTAACATTTTAGAATGAATTAAACGAAACAAATGACTTACATGAACTGAACTAAATTATTTATAACGTGTTCAATCTTAAATCTTAAAACATAAATTTTAATTAGGGATGCTATGCTAATATTTATACTTCGGAATTCGTAACTCAAACTTTAAACTTTTAAAAAGAAAGTAAGGATAAATAATAGCTATACCGATAATCAATTAAAATAGTGAGCTCAGTTAAATATATATTTACGATTGAAATTGGAATCACAAATCAATTTTATAAACAATCTCACACTACTCCAAGCAATTTACGTAACTTTTTATTCTTCTACATGATTCTTTACAATTCTCCATATTTATTTAGATAGATTCATTCCATTGATCTATTTACACCAAATATTGAATACAAATAAACATTTTAGTTAAAGTTTCAGTTTACTAAACTTATTTGGCTTTTCGCAACAAAGCGAAATTCTATTCCAATGCTTCGCTTCACCATTCAAACTTACGCTATTTATTTACACGCACTTATATTGTATTTACAATGAGAAAATTGATACCCTACCGGGCATTGGCACAAGATTATCTATCCATGTTTATTATTGTGAAACAGTTTTATGTCTATTATTGTTGTGTATTCGTATCCAACTTGCCCAACTCGTTTAAGGTTGATTCGGTTTGGTAGAGCAGAAAGTTTCTGAAAAACACACTATTTGCCAACTTCCATCTGTTTTTCAAACTGGCTATTTTATAGGTTTTACTGACAGATAATTATAGTGGCAGCGGCTCTACGTTAAGATGTACCAAACATGGAGTTAGCTCTAACTTTAATGTTCCGGATAGCCGTTAATATCCCATTTTGATTTGAAGTGGCTCCAAAACTGTTTTGAATCTGTTTTTATTTGCCTTGAATGATAGACAAGTAATTTTTTTAAATGCCTTTTCAATTTTTTTTACATATTGTGAATTACACCAGTGGCAATAAATGATTATATTCACCAAAAACCCAAGGCTCATTGATGTGATTACCCACCGTAATCTAATGATATACAATTACTATTGAAGCATCAACAATAACGCAGTCAACATCGTAGAAGTCAATGTTTATTATAGATTTATTTATTTATAGTTTATTTTTATTATAGATGTTATCTTTCCTCAACGCTTCAACGAGTAAAAGTCGCTTGAGTTGAAAAACGAGTCGTATCTACTACAGTCAAACATAAGTACTTAGAAATGTTGTTTTAACCGATGAATAGTTAAAGTGATTAAATTTAAGTAAAGGTTAAAGTCACTAGTGGCAAGCAGTTAATCTAGGATAAAAGTGAAATAGATGAAGTATAATAGGTAAATTATGTGTAAAGATTTGTGGCATAGCGCTATATAACTGTAAATTGTTAGGAAGACAATAATCTTATGATAAAGTCATATCTTAAATTTCTCATTATCATGTCGCAGCCAGTTACCGTGGTATAAAAAGCTACACCATCAGGAATTTATTAAAAATTCTAAGCGATAATGTTCTTTCAGTGTGATGAAAAAGATGATCGATACGACAAATATAGTCTAATTTAATTTATTTATTTAATTTAAAAATCAATAAGAAATATTTTGTATTTACAAATAGTATAGAAATGGGTCCTTAACGAATAAATGTTATTTGTTTATTTACTATTGAAAATGATTTTATTGATTTGAAAGTGATAAATGAAATGTGTGATCAGAACAGTAGAAAATAAAGTGGATTTTATTTAATTTCCATTTTATTTCAGTTTTTATCACAGCATGTGACATCAAGACACTTGTTATCACTACTATACAATACCACTTATATTCTATTTCGGATTTCTTATACATATTTATTTTATATACTTTTTCTTTATTTTGTATGATAAAATATCACTTAGGAAATACATTTTATCTCTCAACAATAAAATAAATGGAATTAATCAATAATTTTTGTCGGTTGTTTATAAATTTAGTTTAAATAAGATTAAAGGGATAAGTAAAAGGCAATGGTTATGAGAACTCAATTTCATTTAACACCATTTAAACCGTATCAAAACCTGATTACTTTGATCCATTAAAGTCAACTAAACGGATTTTTATTGGGCGATGATTACATCAAAAATAGATTTCAAGTATGAAATGGTTCTTTAATTGAAATAGTGGACAACAGTTGTTGATATTGTTAAGGATTTTAAAACTTTTTTCATAATAGTATTATTTTCAAATAAATATCGAGCCGATAAAGTTTGAACAATTTTTCAACCAATAAAGTCTAGTCGATAAACAAAGAATTTACTTTTCATTATAATTATAGTCCCGATCAACAGTATGATGTCCTAGATCAATCAACTTTCATTAAATGTCCCTAATGTCAATAATATTTTTAATAAATAAATAATTCAATGCTTTTTGCGCTTAGATAGTGCTTCGAAATACAATTCTAAACATACTTCGACTTGTTTATAATTAATTTCAAAATGCTAACTTACTAACTAAAGTCAATTCATAGACCATCAATATTTCTTCCTCGCCGTTTTGAACGAGCTTTTCTGTAACAATATACATTTCAGGAGATTATATAATTTAATATTATGATAAAAACAATAAATTAACATTTAATTTAAAAGTAAAGTTATAATTGAAAGCTTAAGTTGTGTAAATGAAAACTTAAGATAAAATTCGAATAATAATTTTATATATGGGTTCCAATACCGATAGCACGGATCCTGGGATTCAACCAAATCTTTAAAAACCGTAATACCGGTATTACAGTTTTGAATACCGGTATTCAATTTTGACATGTTGGGAAGTTTTATCTAAATGTGCCAGCGTGACGTCAACTTATTAATTACCAACAAGACACTTTCTTTTATGTTGCAAATGATGAATTCGGACAAAATTTAAAATGACAAATAATCTCAAGAATCAATCAACGCCAAACGGATTTGCCTGGATTATTTCATTACGTACATAATGGTTGCACGGACCCAATTCATTCGTCGTTTGTTCAACCGTTAAAACCCGCAATAATTAAATTAATCAATAGTCAATTTGGCCAGAGGAATTTTACAAAACAGTAATATTAATGACGATATTGACAGTAATAACTGTGGAACGGAAACTGGAGGCATTTGTTCTAGATTCAATTTTAAACTTTCATTTTGATATAGCCACAGAAATGCAGAAGTAATTTCCAGTCAACTTTTAGCGAATAGATGGTTACAAAAAACCCTTAAACTCTGATGGTCTAAGTGAAAATGGAATATTCAATAATCGATATAAGATTAATGAATGTTTTCCATCACCCACCCCTGCATCCGCAATTGTCGAAAGTGAGAAAAGTTTATATATTTCTGGAAATTTTTGCCTCAAACTCCGAAAAAGATTAAAAGATGAAACCTTCAGTGCGCTGAAAATGTTAGCTAGCATTGTATTATATGCATTTAGCGTATTATCGTTTTTCAAAATTGAAATCCATTATTTATTTTACTTAGCCCTGTGGTTGGGGGCATTCGTGTTTCGTAAATATTACGAACGAAACATGAGACCCATAGAATACCACCACAGTATCCAGAGCTTGTCGTAGGAGGCGACTAAATCTGGTTGGATCGCTGGGCTGACGACCCGCATCCGTAAAAAAATATCACTGTTAAAAATGTCAACAAAAATAAGAAAATCGGATACCGCCAAAACAACAAAAAAAACGAACCCCCGCTTAAGTACCCGGACACGAGATTGAAGATCGGCACGTGGAACGTGCAGTCATTAAGAAAACCTGGCGCGTTGGACGGCCTTATCACATGCATGAAAGAGTATCGGCTGGAACTCGTAGCTCTCCAAGAAACTCGATGGCCTAAAAGTGGAGACCATGTGTCCCAAGGCTATACGTTGCTACACAGTGGAGATGACCTCGGAAATCTTGGGGTTGGATTTCTCATTGGGCCACAGGTAAAAAAGGCTGTCTTGGACTTTCAAGCAGTCGATAATCGAATGTGTAAGCTTCGCTTGCACATGAGATTAGCCAACCTGTCAATTGTCTGTATACATGCGCCCACTGATGTAAGCCAATCCCAGGATAAAGACTCATTTTACAATAATCTGGATAATCTGATGGGCTCTATACCGGAGCACGATGTCAAATTGGTGATTGGTGACTTTAATGCTAGAGCTGGCAGAAATCAGACCGACTTATGTAACAATATAGGTCCGCACTCCCGACACGAAACTGCGACCGAGAATGGGGAAAGAATGATGTACTTTGCGATCGCTCATGATCTCAAAGTAGCAAGTACATTCTTTCCTCATAAAAACATCCACTTAGAAACATGGACACACCCACGTAAAACATCCCGAAGCCAAATTGACCATGTGTTGATTTCAAAAGGGCGGGCTCGGGTTGTCCAAGATGTGAGATCATATCGGTCGTCAACAAAATTCGTAGGCAGTGACCATTTTATGGTTGCTGCAAAGCTACGATGGAAATTTTCGTACAAGTCAGGGAGGACAGGAGAATATACAACGCGATTCTCCTGTGAAGGTCTGATAAATGAAGAATGTCAGCAATAGCATTATACAATCCAATTACCAATCTGATGATGTGAACAGTGTCTGGGAAGTATTGAAAACCTCGGTTGTCGATGCTGCCCAGCACACTCTCGGTATAGTGAAAACTAAGCCCAAAAATGATTGGTTTGATGAGGAGTGTCGTCTTGCTGTTGAGCAACGAAATATAGCCTATAATGAAGCGCAGACTCGGTTTACAATCGCAAGGGAAAACAAAGCAGTTCTCGCTAGAAGGACAGCTAAACGCATTTGTAGACTGAAGAAGCGAGAATGGTGGAAGGCTAAGGTCTTAAGAGTACAACAACTCAGCAATGAGCACAATTCGCGTGGTTTCTTTAAAGGAATCACCGAATTGCACCATACCTTAAGATCTCGGTCAACTGCCATTCGGGACCAGGATGGAAACCTCTGTGTTAACGTCGATGCGGTACTCGATACATGGCGTGAACATTTCTCTGATCTACTTAATGTTCCACATGTATCACAAGCTGTGTTTGAATACCCTCAAATACAGGCCGCGGAGATGTTCATTGAGGATCCATCCTATGAGGAATCCACAATGGCCATGCAGAAATTAAAGAAAAATCGTTCACCTGGAGTTGATTGCATTAATTCAGAGCTCTTGATATTCGGAGGGCTAACTTTGTGGAACTGTCTTTTCGACCTTGTTCGATTGGTATGGCGAAATGAAGTTATGCCCGAAGAATGGAAAGTGGCCGCGTTATGCCCAATTTTCAAGAAGGGTGATCGCTTGAAATGTGAGAATTATCGCGGTATAGCTCTCCTTTGCACAGCATATAAGTTACTGTCATACATTATCTTGGGAAGAATTACTCCTCTGGCGGAGGAAATTGTCGGTGACTACCAAGGAGGATTCCGTCCAAATCGGTCAGTCACTGATCAAGTTTTTTCGCTACGGATGATTCTTTCCAAGTACTACGAAACATCTCGCGATGTACACCAGGTATTCCTGGATTTCAAGCAAGCCTATGACTCGATCAATCGAGAGAGATTATGGTATGCGCTTGAATATTTAGGAATACCGAAAAAATATGTACATCTGTGTAAAATGACAGTAACGCAGTCACAATGCTGTGTCAAAGTTGAGAACAGGCTATCGAGAACTTTTGCAATCAATTCCGGTGTTCGACAAGGAGATGCGCTGTCCCCGATACTGTTTAATCTCATGTTGGAATACATCCTTCGTAAAAGTGAAACACCTCAGGACAACATCTTATTCCGACAATCCAATCAACTTCTTGCTTATGCAGATGATATCTGTGTGATTGGATTAAATGGCAACGGAGTGAAAGAGATACTTGATCCACTGGAACAGTGTTTAGCTTCTGTTGGTCTCAAAATCAACGAGTCAAAAACCAAATATCTAATCTCGGGTTTTAGAGACCAAGATGCAAATGATTTCAGTAGTGGTAACCACACGTTTGAAGGAGTGATGAGATTCAAGTATCTTGGATCTCTCATCATTCACGATAACAGTGTGGGCGAGGATATCAAGGTCCGCCTTGCCGCTGGCAATCGGGCTTTGTATCCTCTACGTCCACTGCTGAAATCAAAATATCTTGCAAATACGGATAAGCTGAAACTGTACAGAGTGTTGATCAGACCCGTTGTCATGTATGGATGTGAGAGTTGGACCTTGACGGATGAGTACGAAAGATGGCTTCTAACATTCGAGAGAAGAATCATGCGTGTGATATATGGTCCGAAACGCGACGTCGATGGCACTTACCGAGTTCTTTTCAATCACGAGATCAGGAATTTAATGCAAATTCCTGATATCGTGCATGAAATTAAAGGACAGCGAGTACGCTGGCTCGGACACGTTCTGCGTGCTGATCCGAACCGAATGATTCAGCGAACCTTTAAGGGTGAACCGCCTTTCGGTAGGCGAAGAGGTCGCTGTAGGCGACGATGGCTCCACGGCGTAGAGAGCGATCTGGCTTCTTCAAACTGCCTACAACGGTTTGAAGAGCTGGCTCGTGATCGAAACCAATGGAGTCAGATTGTTGACACGGTACGGGCCAATAATGGCCTGTAAAAACCGTTAAAAAAAAAAAAAAAATTTATTTTACTATTTATAATACTCTACTGTAAATTAAACTGTTTATTATGATTTAACTGATGTGATTAAATTTAATTTGTATATCTATTTCAATTATTATTTTGATTTATTTATATTATTTATTATTAAATTATTAATACACAAAAGAAAATATATTTTTTTAAATTTGAATACCGGTATTGACACCTGGATCCTTTGATATTTTGTTATACCTCGAATTCGATTCTCGCCGTTGACCAACAATTAAAATGCACCGGATTCAATGTGCACCAATGGTTAAAATGGTTCGTAAGGTCTCAGTTGAGACGCGGTTAGAGCCGTTTACGGGGCCCTAAGTCATAAATTATTCAAAATGGTTGAAAAGCGATTTGGTCATAAATAATTTTTTTGTTTACAGTTGTATTCAAACAGTTTGTTCTAGAGTTCCATTACTCAATGATAAATTTTAGAAAGAATTTCGCTATTCTCTCAACAGAAACTCGATTTGGTACATGAGAGTACTTGTGCGTTAAATACTGTATGGAATATGCCGATCTATCAACGCAGTAAACATCATGCAAGTCAATGGTCGAGTATAATTGTAGGACGCGGTATAGGTAATATTGCTTAATATATAGAGAGACTCATTGAATCCAATCTTAATTCAAAATATATTTATCTAATAACTGTAGAATATGCCTATTAATTCATACAGCGCTACATTGACTATTGCGAGTAGAATGGAAAGATCAATAATCCATCCGATTTCTATATAAGCAGTGCTTAATTACCGTATCGGTCGTAGTTTAACCAGTAATGTTAAATTGTTTAAAGTGTAGTGAAGACTAGTGTCATAGTTCTCATCAATGGCAGAGGCTAGCTTTGGAGAAGTTTATTATTAAACGTTTATTAAATATTTATGATTATTTGAAGTTGTTTATTAAATAGTTTTTTTAAAAAAAAGAACAAAACTGCTATAACCTTTGCAGTTGTTTTAAGACACTTTTCAAAAATTCAAAGCGATCGGTTAAAATAGAGACTAGAAAGCTCCAGAAATTGTTTATATGATTATCTTTGGTTTTCGACGTAAACTTAAGCCACTACAAATATACAATGAATGACAAATACAATGAACGCCATACTATATCCTAAGTGGTTCCGAAAATTCCATACAGGAAATGTTTTCTAGAGTACGAGTCCGGCTCTGGTGAAGTCTAAAGTTTACGAAAAACTACGATTGAGGCCAAAAAGAGGCTCGAGTGCATTTTGCTAAATTTTCCCTTTAGTAAAGTCATTACTGGCGACCACGTTGGTTCTCTAAGTACGATTTGGAAACCAAACAGCAATCCATGGTATAGAACCCAACAGCAGGAAACCCACCAGTAACAGTTAAGCAACAAAAATCAGCAATAAAAGTAATAATATCAGATTACTTCACCCCATCAAAAATTGTAGCTGCTATTCTCCTAGAAAAGGGGCAGACGCTAACTGCAAATGGTATGTAATCGAAACTGTTTGCCAAAAGTTTTCAAAAATTTGTTGGAAAACCGAAAGAAAGAGAATTTCTCATGGAAAAATAACCGGAAGAAAGAGAGTTAACTTTTGTTACATCCCTTGTAGTTGATCTGAAAATAACCAATAAATGAAAATTATTTTAATTGGCTGCCTTTTAAAAATGTGTTTAAACTAAGCCCGGCAAAATTATTTTTATGTGGTTTATAGAGAACCAATATCAAATTTTAAATTTTACATCACACATATGTATGCATATGTGTGTTGTCATACATGTATGAGTATACATACATAATTTTTAATATAAATAATTTTTATTATAATATAATATAATATTTCATTATATTATATTATAATGAAAATGAATTTTTTGCGCTTTCTGGTTTTATTTTATAACTATGAATAAATCATACAGCACGTGATGTTGTTTCATGAAGATCCCTACTGTTTACATACAATTCAAATAGACGGTTTTATATAAATTGTTATATTGGTGTTTATTCAAAAAAATAATTATAATTTTATTTTTATAGTCTACAAAACCAATTGATTGATAAATTAAAAAAAAAATTATTTTCTGCCACTTAAGTTTGGAATAGATCGAAACTTCTTAGTTTATCAATTGGGATGTGGACTACTTGAAAGAAATTGAAAATTTAAAATTTAGGAAGAAATTTGTTGAAAAATTGTCTTTTTGATAAGGCTCATTTTGACTCTGTTGAACTTTTCTTGGTGAAGAGCCATTAAGGATAAGAGTTACGCTAACCATCCAGAGACTATACAAGACTTGAATGAAATTGTGGTTTATACTTAATGGCAATGTGTAATGAAGGCAGGTGAATGTATGCCCAGGCTTGTAAATCTCGTGTGTGGCTATGGCGACTTCACCCACAAGACTCGGATATGTGTAGCTCGTATAGAATATCGTACCTTTACTCGGACTGATACAATTTGCTTTATAAATTCAGTAAAACAATTAATTAAGTTTTTTATTGTTAGGCTGCCAAAATGATAATGATCGAAATCTTCTTGTCATAAATATTTGATTTTATAAAAAGAACAAGATAGCTACATAAACTAGGTATAGTACTATTTTAATATCATTGACAATAATAACTTGACATCTAAGTCTAATTATAAGTAAGCAAAGACAGTTCTCATAATATCGTAATTAATTAATTCGTAATTAGTTAACTTAAATTAATTAAATTTTAATTTTTAGATTTTGGCTACTCCTTTGCTGCTGGAACATTCCGCCGGCCTTGAATCTGTTGATTCAAAATTTTGGACTGGTAATCGGCTCAATTTGTGTATTGGCCGCTTCAGTATGTTGTTTGCGATTTTCAAGGAGACCACTCGTACCTTTCCTTTAACTCCTGGATGCACCTGTACCACTTTTCCAAGCTTCCATGAAGTTGATGGACCTTCCTCGGAGATTAATACCACATCATTTTCAGTGATATTCTTAGATTTATTCTGCCATCGGTCACGGCGCTGAAGACTTGTTAAATAATCACGCTGCCATCGCTTTTGAAAATGTTGTTTAATTTTAGTCACCAAATTCCAGCGTGCCAATGGTGAGAGGGTTTCATTGGATAAATCAGGTTGCGGAATCTCGGTTAAGTTTCTGCCAATTAAAAAATGACCCGGTGTTAGCATATTTAATTCTTCTCTGACATCGGCGCATATCGGTCTAGAGTTCATTACAGCTTCAATTTGACATAACAACGTATTGAATTCTTCGAGGGTAAGTATAGAGTCACCGACAGTTTTCTTCAAGTGTGACTTCATGGCTTTAACAGCTGACTCCCATAGCCCACCCATTTGCGGACTGGCGGCTGGATTAAAGTACCACTGGATCTCGTTTTTACTCAACTCCTTTTGGATGTACTCTTGGGATTGTTTAAGCACGGAAAACCACTGTTTCAACTGATTGTTTGCGCCTACAAAATTAGATCCATTGTCACTAAAGATGGATTGGCATATTCCTCTTCTCGCGACAAATCTTCTTAGTGCGGTTAAAAAGCAATTTGTCGTCATATCGCTGGCCACCTCAATATGTACAGCCTTAGTACTAAGACATACGAATATGCACACATACATTCTCGACGGCACTTGACCACGGCGTCGCATTAGATGAATTTTAAAGGGCCCACAGTAATCAACTCCTACCTTCGTAAAGGAATGTGAATATCTCACTCGAGCTGAAGGTAAATCGCCCATTAATTGGTTCTCGAGTTTTGGTTGATATTTAATGCACTTAACACACTTATGGATCACCTGTCGCGCTACGTCTCTTGCTCGAATTATCCAGTACCTTTGTCGTACTAGTCCCACTAATAAGTCACATCCCGCATGCAACCACTTAATGTGTGCATCTAACATTATCGCTCTTGGAATTGTACCCTTGCAGGGTAGAATTGCTGGATGTTTCTTATTATAACTGACCAATGAGTTTGTGATTCGTCCTCCTACCCGTAAAATACCCTCTTTATCAAGAAATGGATTTAATGTTTTGAGAGAGCTTTTCCTCGGAATTTCATCAGTTTTCTGTAAACATTTAATTTCGGTTAGAAAATACTGTTGTTGTATATATCTTATTATAACCATTTCAGCTCTCGAGATTTCCACTCTAGTTAGAGATTTACTCTCATTAGATCCAATGCATCTCATCTCATCTGGATTAGCGTTATACTCTACTATATGTCGTTTTTTTCGAAGATGATCTAAAAATCGCATCACATACGCCAAGGTTCTCTCTAATTTATTAAATGAACTATATCTCTGGAGTAAATCATCGAAGAAGTCGTTAGCTAGAGTAAGCAAGACGTCTAGCTGGTTTGATTTCTTCTCAACTTCGCTTCCATAGGACGTTTTTTGTATAGGCCACCATTCTTCTCCCATTTGCAGCCACTTGGGTCCCTTCCACCATATAGATTCTTCGTCTATCAATTCAGATACTGATATGCCTCGAGAGGCACAATCTGTGGCATTGTCTTTCGATGGTACATGAAGCCAGTTTTCACGTGAAAATCGCTCCATAATTTTAGATACCCGGTTGGCAACGAACGTATTCCACTTCCTTGGATGCGAGGACAGCCAATCCAAGACTATTTTGCTGTCCCACCATAAAATTGTGCGAGATATTGTAATATGCGCCAATGAATTTCTAACAGTATCAATCAGCTCAGTTAATAAAACGGCACCCAATAATTCTAGCCTTGGCAAACTCAATTGACGAATTGGTGATACCTTGGTTTTTCCTGCAATTAAGTAAATTGAATTATTTGTTTTAGCATAGACAGCTGCACTGTACGCCAATTCACTGGCATCAACCATGAATTTCCACTTCTGAGATAATCTGGAGCCATCTGGGTACAAACAAGTTTTCGACTTCCTTCAATTCTTTCCGAAGAACCATCCACATACTGCACACCTCATCCGGAAGTGGATCATCCCATTTTAAATCACGCAACCACAAGCTTTGGAAAAGTAATTTAATCCTCACTGTTATCGGCGATAACCAGCCTAACGGATCAAATATTCGACTGGCCTCTGACAGTAGCGTTCTTTTATTGTGGCAAGTTCTTTCTGAACAATGCACTGAACAGCTAAATCCATCTAGGTTCGGATTCCATTTTAAGCCCAATAACTTAATCGCCTCATCTTCAGAAATGAACTTTTCGTCAATTACACCTTGAGATTTTAATTGGTTGCACATTAATGAGCTATTCGTAGACCACTTTCTTAAACCGAAACCAAATGGATTAAGTATTTGAACGATTTCCCTTTGAATTTTAACCAATGTTTCCTCGTCGTAAGCTCCGGTCATCAAATCGTCAACGTACATGTCGGTCACAATTGCCATCGCAGCGCATGGATATTTATTTTTATTTTCTTCAGCTGCTTGCTTCAGGCACCGTGTGGATATGAATGATGCTGAAGCGGTTCCGTAAGTTAGAGTTCTCAAGGCGTATTGTTTAATTGGTTGATTTTCGTCAGTTCTCCATAACACCTTTTGAAACTTAGTCTCCGCTGGGTGGACCCATACTTGTCGGTACATTTTCTCAACATCAGCTGACATCACATAGCGGTAGCTGCGAAAACGTAACAGAATATCCAATAGTGAAGATTGAATAGTTGGCCCTGTTTTCAACAAATCATTTAGTGAAACACCCTTTGTACCCTTTGATGAAGCATCGAAAACTACCCTTAACTTCGTAGTTGTACTGGTTTCATTAATAACTCCATGGTGTGGTAAGAAATAATCATCTATTTTGATGCATCCATTTATCTCTTCCATATGGCCTAGACGTAAATACTCGCTCATGAAACTATTATACAATATTGATTCTTGAATTCGGGATTCTGTTTAAATTTATTTTCTAATGATTTGAGCCGCTGTCTTGCTGAAAAATAGTTAGAACCTATGCTGGTTAAGTCTTTCTCAATGAATGGTAGTTTTACTACAAATTTCCCATCTTCTCTTCTGCGGGTTGTTTGCTTAAACCACTTCTCGCAATAACTTTCCTCTTCAGTAAGATCCTTAGTGGTAGCGATACTTTCAATCTCCCAAAATTTCCGTAACGTCGTATCTACTTCCACTGTAACATTGAAATTCACCACTTCTCGCCCATTGTCCTCCTTTGCCACACATCCTCCTATGACCCAGCCAAACCTGGTTTCCTGAGCTATCAAGCGTGATGAGATTCTGATTTGTTGCTGTCCGATTATCGAGAAGAACACCTCAACGCCTAATAAAACATCAATATGACCATTCTCGCAAAACTTCGGATCAGCAAGATTCATGGATTTTAGCTGGTTGAATACGGTTTCTTCAATTTTGGATGCTGGCTTTAACGACGTAATTTTTGGAACCACATATGCTTGAATCCTTAATTCTGGCTCCGAATGTAATTTAGGAAACACTTCAATATGGGTAACGCCCTTTGTTCGTCCAAGGTTAGATTGTCCCAATCCACTCACCATCACGCGTCCTTTTGTTGTCACCAGGCCCAATTTTTGTACGCAAGCTTCGGTAATAAAGGTCACCTGAGAGGCTGAATCCAATAATGCTCGACACAGTTTGTACTCACCATCATTTTTCTTCACTCGAACGACTGCTGTGGGTAAAATAGCTTGGGTAGAGTAAAACATGCCCGTTTGATAGACCCTTGCTTCCGGCTCACTACTAGATGTTGCCTTTGGCACTTGTGGTTCATTATGTACTAAGGTAGCATGGCTTGTTGTATTTGTATTATGAACGTCCTCATGCAATAAGCTGTGATGCTTCCTACGACGAATCTTGCATCTACTTCGTGCTCGACAAATATAGACGCTGTGCCCTTTATGCAAACAATTATAACATCGTCTTTCTTGGGTAATGACCGCCTTTCTACCAGACAATGGCATTTTCCCAAACTGAGGACATTCGTACAACAAATGTGTCTCGCCCTTGCAAATGGGACAGTTCCAGGTGGTTTGGCTTGGCTCCATCGTTTCCGTAATTAGTGCTTTAGCATGTACCGGTTTCGCCTTTACGTATGAGGACATGGATTCTAGTGCATCGCACCTTCTATTTAGGAACTCAAAAAATTTCTTGGTGGTTGGATACTCCATAGCGGTAGACTCCTGCGCCCACAACATTCTTGTTTCGGGATCTAGTTTTTTAATCAAGATGTAGATCAGCCAACTATCCCGACCTTCGGCCTTGGGATCTAAAGCCTTCAACCCTCGAATTACTTCATCGGAGGTATCGCGTAATTTCCAAATGCTCGTGTTGCTCACCTGGTTGATTGAAGGTTGGTCCATAAAGGTGCGAATAAACGCATTAACAATATACTTCTTTCTATCGTAACGCTCAAGAAGTTTCGAGTAAGCTTCGTAGTAATTGGCTTCAGTAACTGTAAAATATTTGATCAATTGTGCTGCCTCTCCCGCCAAGAACGACTTCAAATACTGAAATTTTTGCACCGCTGGATAATCCTTACAGTGAACTGAAGTGTTATACAAATCGTAAAAGCTGGGCCATTCAGTATAATCACCAGAGAATACAGGTATGCTTAACCTTCTCAGTTTTATTTCCGCTGATGAATGTTGTGTAACATTCAACACGGACTCGTTTAGCCTCGTGGTTGTATTCTCATTTTCGTTTAAGGTACGAATCCAGTTATTGAGTTTTCCAGATACATAATAGTACTTGGATTCAAATTCCTCCATATGAGATTCAATCTCAGAATCAAGTACGTATAATTTAGACTCTTTGTCTATAAATTGCGTTCTCAAACCTTGCACGGTATCGACACGCACCTTTAATTCATCGATAGAAATTTCTTCCAAGTTAGTGGCATTGCTAGCAATGTACATTTTCATTCTCGTTAAACTACCCTTTAGAGCGGAACGAATTCTTTTCAGAGATAATAACTCAGCCATGGTAGAAATTTCCACGTATTTAATTCACAATATTTAAACTTTATTATAGTTTAGCAGCTTAGTTTTTAATTTTAACTCACTTTTCACTTGAGTAATAATGTGTGCACCTTACCAAATATATCAGATAGACGATAATACACGTGGTTTATTTCTGATAACGTGAATAGTGTCACCTTGATGATTTATGCGGCTTGGATTGAACAATACGATTTCTTTACGATGCGGCTTTCTTAACTTACACACGTGCTCGCTGACTTATAGTGTAGTATTGTGAACGGATTCAATCGTTGATTTGAACGATCCGGTTCGAAGGACCATGTAATGAAGGCAGGTGAATGTATGCCCAGGCTTGTAAATCTCGTGTGTGGCTATGGCGACTTCACCCACAAGACTCGGATATGTGTAGCTCGTATAGAATATCGTACCTTTACTCGGACTGATACAATTTGCTTTATAAATTCAGTAAAACAATTAATTAAGTTTTTTATTGTTAGGCTGCCAAAATGATAATGATCGAAATCTTCTTGTCATTAATATTTGATTTTATAAAAAGAACAAGATAGCTACATAAACTAGGTATAGTACTATTTTAATCTTATCGTTGCACTATTTTAATCTTATCGTTAACCACAAATATAGCAACGTAATCAACATTAAGGATTAATATAAAATATAAGTTATACAAATGTTACTAATTTCATTGACAATAATAACTTGACATCTAAGTCTAATTATAAGTAAGCAAAGACAGTTCTCATAATATCGTAATTAATTAATTCGTAATTAGTTAACTTAAATTAATTAAATTTTAATTTTTAGATTTTGGCTACTCCTTTGCTGCTGGAACACAATGTACTTTCTAATAAAACAAATCACTGAAAATATTCATTCGTTTTTGAATTTAGAATCAAATTAAAATTCAAATGTAAGACGGGTCAATTTTTGTTGTTTTTATCTTTCCAATCTGTTTTGGGACTCAAAGCATTCCCTACTGTTTCACGGTACGATTATTTACTGGCAACCCTACGCGACGATAGCCAAATCGAAGACACTTGTCTGCATATATTTTTAATCTTTTATTGATTTTATTTTAAAGGATTTTTCAAATTATGCGAGTTTTAAGTTTTTAATAAACACAATTTCTAACAGTCATCGAAAAGTCTGTTTTGCCACATATAAAACTGACATTGTACACAATACAATGTTTAAAATGTCGAATTATGATAAACTCATTCGGTAGAAGTTAAAAGATTAGAATAATAAAGTCGTAGCGGTTGTAATTTGCTTGTGATAGTGCTGCTGAAGACCTTAAAATGTCTATTATACGAGGTTCACAGTAAGTTGGCTGAAACCAATATATTAAGTAAAACCACAGTATTTCGTGGGAAACGATTTAACTCTGAAGTCCTTAAGTTCAAATAATACAAGAATAAAAACCACTAGAACAGTTTAACTTTGTTTCAGCGAATTAATTTTCTCTTTCACTATGCAAGCACTTGATTTGATTGCCGTTATGAGATTTCATCTTAAAGGTCACAATAAAATAAGTAAAGTTTCAATCTTAATTAGGAAGTATATGATATTGAAATTCATCATTTAATTGACAAATAATTCATTCACTTTAAGCGCTACAATATTATTATGTATGTACATTTAGTTAATTTTATTTCTACCATTTATTTTGTGTAAAAGTCATAATAATGGTCCAAAATATATTAAAAATAATTTTATTTTACAAAATAAAAATTTGAAATCTAATTTCCTTTATGTGTACATTTTTCGGGGAAAAATATTATATTTTTCGTTTTACAGTTTTTATATTCGTCTATCTAATTAAATTTACTTAACTTAATTTTGAATTCAAGATAAAAATTTACAAAATATGTATATAGTATACAACAACTTAACATAGAACCTTAGTCTGATTAAATAGAATTATAATATACACAATGAAAATTAGAATAAAATTCAAAATAAAATAAAATTATAAAGGATAAAGAAAAGAAAATTGTAATATTATGACAAAATAATGTTAAAAACTACAAAAAATAAATTAACATTGCATATTAAGTGGTTAGTTTAAAGATTTGTAAACAAGAGACGAATTTTTTATAAATTCAACAAAAAAAATTATAAATCTCATTATTATTAATAAGCTTTTCCTTTGATTGAATATAAAATTTTCATATTCAAAAAAAAACAATATAATCATTTTATAAAAAACGGAACAAAAAGATGACACAACAAACAGAATATCTATGGAAATCATTATATAAGAAATAATCAGGCTTTAGATTTTCATATTTACCTAGCTTGAGTAAAATGTACTATGTTTTGCTTTTGTATTAACCACCCATGATAACAATCATAAAAACTGTTAGTATATACGATAGTAAACAGTTTTATTTGGATATTTTATGTAACAGCATGTTTTCTTCAAAAGTAAATATTAGAATAAATGTTCTTAGCTGTCCCCAGTAAGTATACATTTGTGCAGTTTTAAAATAAAACAAAAAAAGTTTTTTGTTTTATTTCTTCTAACTCTTTTTTTTCACTTTCATTTTAGGAATAATACTAATGGAACAGTATCCAAAACCATTGGTAAAAGTTACCCAAGAGAAATTCGGAATCTTGTCTTAGAAAAAAGAAAAGGTAGGAAAAAATGGCAACAAACAAGGAGTCCATCTGATAAGACGATTCTAAATAATAAATCACAACAGCTTAAGCGAGAAATTCAGAAGCTAAATGAAAAATCGTTTTCTTTGTATCTGGGAAAATGACCGCTCATGAAGATACGAACTACTCACTATGGAAGGCAACTAAAATTATAAAAACCCCAATTATGCAAATCCCTCCTATTAAGAGAAATGATGGCTCGTGGGCTAGGGATAACAAAGCAAAAGCTGAAGAATTTGCTAACCATTTGGCTGACATTTTCAAACCGAATGAGATTGAATCGGATATTATAATCGAAAATGAAAGCAGCAGTTATGAGAGTGGAATTCCTCTAACAACCCAAAAAGAAGTTACCAGTGAAATACAATTCAATCTGAAGTCAGCAAAGGCACCTGGATATGACGTTATAACGGGAGCAATTTTAAAGCAACTACCAAAGAAAGCTATCGCTAAACTAACTCACTTGTTTAATGCTGTTATTAGATTAAGACATGTTCCTTCGGCCTGGAAAGTTGCGGATGTTATGCTACCGAAACCAGGTAAACCGCCTAATGAAGCTAAATCGTACCGTCCGATATCACTGCTCCCTATCATTTCAAAGCTAATGGAGAGACTACTCTTGAAGAGAATGAAGCCAATAATAGAAAGTAGAGACCTAATACCGGGCCACCAATTTGGGTTTAGATGCAAACATTCTACAATTGATCAGGTTCACAGAATAACAGACATTATAGAAAAGGCGTTAGAAGAAAAACATATTTGTTCGACCTTATTTCTGGATGTGGCAGCAGCTTTCGATAAGGTATGGCACGAGGGTTTAATACATAAACTTAATGCTATGCTTTCGGGACCATATATTGATCTTTTGAGATCATATTTATCTGAAAGGCTTTTTAGAGTAAGACAAGAAGATGAGTGTTCTGAACTGAGAGAGATAAGGGCAGGTGTTCCACAAGGCAGCGTTCTAGGTCCAGTCCTTTACCTACTATATACAAGTGATATACCACAGTCCGACCACGTAAGCATAGCAACGTTTGCTGACGACACCGCGATACTATCAACAGAGCAAACTGTGGAAGAAGCGGCGAATAAACTTCAATGTGCAAGTGATGAAATTCGCCAGTGGGCCAAGCGATGGAAAATCAAACTTAATGAATTAAAATCTGCCCATGTCAACTTTACGAATAAATCATTGGTTAATCCACCGACAATCAGCTTAAACGATGTGATGGTGCCGAACGTGAACTCTGCTAAATACTTGGGTATGACTCTGGATGTTAAACTTAAATGGAAAGAGCATGTGAAGAAGAAAAGAAAAGAGCTTGATCTTAAATATAGACAATTGTACTGGCTAATTGGGCGAAATTTTAAAAAAATTTTAACTCAACCTTCAATTGACTGACAACGCTTCACTTTTTGACTTACCTTGATTACGCACGAAAATATATTTATTATAGAACTGTATATTACAAATATATATATACAAGGCTGGGTACAGATAAACTCTAAATAACTGACTATTATATCTAAGATCATCTGCTTATACTATAGTGTCGAAGTATTAGAATTAAGTGGTTTTCCGTATCTTGTAATTATCATCGCTTATATCAACGCTTCATTATCAAATCCAAGTGATTTGAAGCTTTCGTGGAAGCTTTTACCAGTTCTTTTTTTAAAAACTATTTTGACAATGTACTGTACAGTGGTTATGTTCGAGAAGATTATTATTTATTATTTGCCTCTTTTTCTCTAGAATTGTCTATTTTAAGCAAAATACTTGTTCAGTTTGTTTGTGGGTTTTGAATCATCAATATTGTTGATTATTCCTAATAAATTAATTCTGCACGTATATGAACTCGGATATATTAGATTAAATATCAAGTAAAAGTATCCGCTTCTATTATAGACTTAAAAAAAAATTATTATTACAATACTCTTCTAATTTTTTACAAAAAAAAATTATTTACTTATTTTTTTTTACATTCCTGTGAACTAACTTAAATTTTATGTTAGATAATATTGTATAATAATCAGTAGTGTTACGTTTTTACATTTAAATGGATTTACATTTAAATAAATTCATGGATAACGTTATATCATTCCAATAATATAATAATTATATTACACCACCAACTAAAAGTGTTATGAAATGATTAAAGCGTCATAGGTATGTATCGCACTTTCTTGAAACACGAGTATGTGTGCAATAAAATATTAAATGATACAAAAAACAATGCATTTTCTACCTTTAAATACATAATAACTTATTTATATTAATTAATCTAGGAAGAACGATTTATTCATCTAGAGAGGAGTTTGTTAGTTATTAATAGATGTTAGTTGTGATTAGGATATGGCAATGCTATTTTTCATCATATGTTTGATTGTTATTCCTCAACAGTTATAAACTGGAGTACTTTATTTATCTTACATCCACGGGTCATCTCATTGTATGCCGTATTTAAAAATGTGTCCCTATCCCCAACCCTACACCATTTAACACGAGGGTAATTTATATTCGTGATGACCCGAAATTATTCAAATGAATAAATAGTTTGGAAGTCATATTTAGCTAACATAAACTTTCATTCCCTTCCATAATGAATTCTGTATATGTTCGTTTCTAGATTTTAGAACAAACACTTTATTGGTTTGTTAACAAACTTAGCGGTTGAACTTAAGATCTAAATAATATTTTAACCCGCTCCGAATATATTAATGCAACTCTTCGATAAATTTTAATTACAAAATAAATAAATAAAAATATTATTATTCTTTCTAAATTAAAATAAACAAAAGTAAATAAATTATAATAAGTAAATTATAATTAGTAAATTAAAAATAAGAAATTATAAATAAGAAATTAATATATGAATTAATAGGTACATAACTAATCAATTATAAATAACACACAGAGTTTAAATTAGTGTTTAATTAAGTGTTATTTATAAACTATTCCAATAATAATCAAAATACAAATTAATTAAATCAGATTAACTCTTAATGTATCAATCAGCATATATGCCAAATCAAATTCAACAATAATTACTCATCATTAAATACCTTCTACTTAACATACAGGGTGGCGCACGAATCGTGCTACAAAAACAAAACGTAATAACTATTTTTCTGTGTGACTAATCTGTTTTTTATTTTTTTTATTTTGCAGATTATTATTTAAATTTACTAAAATGGATGCTTGGAATACCGAAACGAGGATTTGGATAGTGCAGCGCTACCATGCTTTGCAGTCCATCATTTCCGTCCAGAGGGAATTTAGGCGGGAGTTTGGCGGCACTCCCCCGAGTAGATGGACCATTATGAGGTTGGTACGCATGTTTGCTGAATCTGGAAGCATCGCACGTAGACCGTACAATCGAGATCCCTATGTTCGGGTCGAAGCCACAATCGCAGCTGTAGCATCATCAATTCAGGCAAATCCAAGTGTTTCGACTCGAGAGTTATCGGCGCAAATTGGAGTTAGCAGACGGTCATTACAACGGATAATTCATGATGACTTAAACTTGTTTCCGTACAAAATCCAAATTACAAGCAAATTAAAACCTCTGGATTTGCCTATTCGCCTGGAATTTTGCCGGAAAATTATTGAAATGGCCGAAAAAGACAACAACTTCATAAATTCACCTGACCTCACTGCACCAGATTTTTTTTTATGGGGTTATGTCAAACAAGAGGTGTTTAAAACGAAACCAAGGAATTTGACTGAATTGAAGCAGTCCATTACAACAATAATTGAGGCGATCCCGACTTCAACCCTTCAGTGCGCAATGAATAATTTTCTGATCAGGTGTCGCACATGCGTGAATGAGCATGGAGGTCATTTACGGTCTATCATTTTCAAAACTAATTAGTTAAATAAAAATAAAATTGAATTATCTATACAATAAAAAAAAATAAAGCCGATTAGTCACACAGAAAAAAAGTTATTACGTTTTGTTTTTGTAGCACGATTCGTGCGCCACCCTGTATTTAACTCATCATTAAATACCTTTTACTTAACTGTCAATACAATGATCCTATAATAGCAAAACCTTCTTTGTAACTTTAAGTGTCTAGACACACAAATTTATGACGGCTCCGTGTTATGGTAGTGTACGTATATTAAAATTAAAAAGTTTGATCGGTTTTTAGTAGAACAAAATGCTATTACTGACAAGATCTTGATATTTTTCGTTGCGTTTCCTCGTTTATCAGACCTTCACAGGAAGATCGCGTATATTCTCCTGTTCTCCTTGACTTGTACAAAAATTTCCATCGTAGCTTTGCCGTAACCAACCGCCCAGGTGGCGCAGTGGTTAAAGCTGCGGCAGTTGGAACGGGAGGTATCGGGTTCGAATTCCAATTCGGGGCAAGATGCAAATGGGGGTTTCATCTTCGATCGTTTGGGCGGTGCAATCGGTGGTGTATAATAAACATATATCTGAATCTCCTGTCGTGTTTAGAATCCATGGGCCGACCCAGCCTATAGTACTGACATGGAGCTATGCAATGCGCAGATGGTTCTACGAAAACTCGGACCTATACCTGTACCTAGTGTGCAGTAGCAGCCACAACAACCTAACCAGATAACGGTCACTGCCTTCGAATTTTGTTGGCGACCGATAGATCTCACGTCTTGGACAACCCGAGCTCACTCTTTGGAAATCAACACTCGGTTTCGGGGTGCTTTACGTGGATATGTCCATGTTTCCAAATGGATGTTTTTATGAGGAAGGAATGTTCTTGTCACTTTGAGATCATGACCTATAGCAAATTACATCATTATTTCCCCATGATCGGTCACAGTTTCGTTTCGGAAAAACTGACCAATATTATTACATCTATCGGTCTGATTTCTCCCAGTGTTAACAATAATCTAAATGCTTATATAGTTTCTTAAGATAATAATCAAAATAACAGATACTAGTGCAGTACACGGCTAATCGACCCGTCTCCATTTCTACAAACATAATTAATGCGATAGTATGTTACAGAATAATGATTACCCGACTGGAGAATTGTAGGAGGTGTGTATGGAGATCAACATGTTTTGGTTGATTTAATTTAATTAATTTATTCTAGTTAACTAGTTAAGTTCGCGAAGTGTAGTGATATATGAAATAATTTTTATTTTGTTTAACTACATGTTCGTAGTTTTTTCCGTATGTGTAAGTGTGAAATGCAATGTGATTTTGTGGTGTAAATATTAAATAGTTTAGTTTAGTATTTGTAAAAATAAATCGTGAATAAAATGTCAATTTATAAAATGTGGTCAAATTGTTAATGTATTTATATAATTTTTATAAAGTGGTTACAAATTTAACGAATGTATGTGATTTTAGACAAATTTGTTTATTGGGTGTAACACTATATTGGGTGTCACATCAGTATTTTATTAATTTTAATTATAAAGTTAAATTGTCAACATATAGTTTTTTTATTTACATAGAATAATTTCGCCGATACACATAAAAATTTAATCTATATATTCAGTTTTCAGTGTTTTGGCTCACATCGGAGTTCAGTATAGTAGAATGGATGTGGCGACATTCTGTGAATTTTTATTCCAAGATTGCGGCTTTCCAAGGTTGCGGGCTAACGTATGGTATGTTCAATACATTTCACATCTCTTTTTAGACTTGCATTGGTAAACTAAATGAGTTTCGAATAGACAATTGAAACATTCATCTATTGACTGTTTAAGAATTCACGGCGTTGTCAATCGTTAGATCAAAGAATTTGGCACATTATAAATGGAGATGTTATTCGAATGGGAAATATTTTCGCAGTAGACTAAGGTTTGGATAGAATCTATTTTCCGTATTAGTATTAACACCGTTTTCATTGCTTTCTGCTAAGTTACTCGTTTTATTTAATATGAATTTGAGATACTTTTGCAGTGAGGGAAAATCAATGTGGCTTCATACTTCCAACTATCTCAACATCTCTAGTTTTCCAACCCAATTAATAGAAAATAAGAATATAATTACTGAAAATAAGATTATAGTTCCATTTGATAAATTTATTTGATTAATGAAAGATTCTTTAAACAACGCAGTCGGTTGCTTTTTATTGTACGGTTTTTCTAGGCGTTGATAAGCCGCAACAAGCTTCATCTTCTCGAAAGTGTTTTATTAGACCATATACACTACCCTGTTACAAGTCATAAGGTATTTGAATTTTTGTGTAGGTATTAATGAAATGTTTCAAAAAACAAGTATGGTTGGTTGGTTTTGTGTAGAGTGATAGCCTTTAGGGAGTTTTATCTAGTTCTACTTAATTATTGAACTATTCTTGCGGTAGGTAACTATAAAATCTAAACGATTTGGATTCACAGATTTAAATAAAATCATCTGCATCATCATGACAGTAAAATAAATAAGCAGAGTATTATAAATCTGTATTATAAATATCCTTCGAATCTTAAACACACACACACACACACACATATATATATATATATATATATATATATATATATATATATATATATAAATATATATATATATATATATATATATATATATATATATATATTTATATATATATATATATATATATATATATATATATATATATATATATATATATATATATATATATACCATATATATATATATATATATATATATATATATATATATATATATATATATATATATATATATATATATGTTTAAAATTCGAAGATACCAACTTGATCAAAAAGTTCTCGGAATAAAGTTCTCGGTGGCGCTGAGTTCTGCTATGTAGTCAAGAATAAATCTATCTCTGTGTGTGTTGGCGATTATTAACAATTATAGAAATGAATTTAAATTTGCAACAACGAACTTGTATTAAATTTTGCGCAAAAAAACGGATTTAATGTTGCTCGAACGTTAGAAATGTTGGAAACGTGTTTCGGCACCGATTCGCTAAAGAAACCGATCGTTTACCAGTGGCACGAGCAGTTTAAAAATGGTCGTGAGTCAATCGAAGATGATGAAAGCAGTGGCAGATCATCGACTTCGAAAACCTACGAAAACATTGATAAAGTAAAATAAATGTTGGTCAATAACCGCAAATTAACCATCAGAGAGATAGTGGAGGACTTAAACATTGCCTATGGATCCTTCCAAAATATTTTGGGTAATGACTTGGGTTTCTGTCGTGTAGCAGCAAAGTTGGTGCCAAAATACCTCAATTTCATGCAAAAATGAGACCGTGTTGACGTCGCAAAAGACATAATTTGCGAGGCTGAATCCGAATCATGACTGGAGACGAGACGTGGGTTTATAAGTACGACACTTAATCCAGACATCAGGCAAGTGAATGAAGTTCACCAAATGAGCCGAGACCAGACAAAACACGCCGTTTTGAGTCAAAAAAGAAAGGCCATGCTCACGCTTTTCCTGGATTACAACAATTTAGTGCATCATGCATTTTTGCTAGAAGGCCACACCGTAAGCAAATAAACAAAGAGTATTATGTGGGCGTCATGAGACGTGTGCGTGAAGCAATTCACCGAAAGAAACTAGAATTGTGGACGACAACTTGTGGATTTTGCACCATGATACCACACAGTCGCACAGTACCATCATTATTCGTAATTTTTTGGCGAAAATACAGATGCAAAAAGCAACAAATACTATCCAACAGCCACCGAATTCACCTGATTTGGCTCTCTTTGAAAATAATAATAATCATAAATAAATATTATAACAATAAATATTTTGTAACAACAGTTCAAGCGCAAATCGAAACTCAATTAAATAAAAAAAATGACAAGTGTCAAGTCAACTATAGACCAATTTTTGAGCAATAATATATGAGTTTCTAGCTTCACAGGATTTTTTCAAATAGCTAAGGTAAAAATTTTCGTCCTCGCGAACCAACCTTACAGTATAAAATTTGACTGTCAGTAAATATTAAAATGGGACAAAAATATAAATTTTGTAGTTGTGTAAATGAAACAAACAGCTATCTCAGTCAACCTTGACTGGAAAAATATTTGTGTATTTTGTAGTGTGACTGGCATAAAAGGTATGAAATCAAAAACTATTTTATGTAGAAGTACCTGCACATTTTATATGAAAGTTCCTGCGCTAGTACTTTTACATAAAATTTGTGTAAAATGACATATTATTATGTCATTTGTGTTAAATGACATACTATTATGTCAAGTGTTAAATAGCCCATAATTTATTTTGGTGTTCATATTCACCGGATCCCAATACAAACTAGATTGAAATTTACTGACCATGTTTTTAGAAATTAGCAGTTTACAGTTAGTAAAAATTCAAACAACCAGTCCGATAAAAAATGATTAATGTTTTTTTTGGTTATGTTACAATAACTGTCAAAATTCTGTTATAAAATTTTACTACAAATATCAGAGCCATTTTAGTCGGTTCTGCAAATATACGAATAAAGACGTTGTCTTTGTCTCCTAGATAGAGTTTTCTAATTTTTTTCTCTTTTCGTTTTTTTTGACTCTCAGTCAATTTTGATCATGGTTCTATTTACCCTGGAATGAAAAAATGCATTTGTTTTCAGAGACTAAAAATAACTAACTTGTCGAATATATATATATATATATATATATATATATATATATATATATATATATATATATATATATATATATAAAATTAAAAACCAAAAATTATAATATATATATATATATATATATATATATATATATATATATATATATATATATATATATTTAGCGGGATTATAAATAAATAAAAATAATTAAAGAAGTCGGAAATAATTCCAGAACTCAATGCCACTAGAGGCCCACGGTTCAACCCACATACACATACAGATTAAAAACACCCAATCTGATTAATGAATCGTCACTACCCCGAGAATCGAACCCGAGACCCTCGAATGACAGAGCAAGTACGTTACCTTCTCTGCCACGAGAGTGACTAAACTCTTTTAACTTGATGATACCACCTAGCTCGCTTTGAATATAATATGAAGAGAACTGGTAGCGGGATTAAGAGTATGAACCAAAAGAAATCTTGCATAGGAACAATCAACCAGCAACTGTACCAGTTCTAAACACACGATTCTTACTGGACACTATTATTTGATGTCTAACATTTTAAAGATTTGATGTGTATTACATAACAGGATAAACGCAAACTGCGACCAGCACGGGTTTAGAGAAACAAACTGTTGGGTACTTCCTGTGCTCCTCTCACGCATATTCTCTTGACAGATTGCGTTTGTTTTGATACCGTCCTATTCAAGGATCAACTTACGATATTTAATGTGCCGAAATTGGCCTTCACTCGGAAACATAGATTTATTCCTATAAACTTGTAAGAGGATTGAGAAAGTTTATATTTCGTTAACATTGAGCCTTCGTAGTAAAATAAAATGTAGATTTTGAAATTCCAAAATTGTTTATACCACAATTCTGTTAAAAAGATGGTTTCTTGTATAGAGCTTGCGGCCAGAATAAAATTTGGTTATAATCTATACGGATGACACCAATATAACCTCTCTCCTAGTATAATTTATAGATTTCAATTATTTAATTAAGAAACTTTTTTTAAACATCATGGTAACATTTAATAGTATGGGTTTATGTAAATTTAAGCTACTGAGAAATTATACATGTGAAGATTTATTACCTTCCAAAACACAAAGACAAGTTAATAGTTTCAAGCAACAACTACATTACATAAATTAAGCCATATACATAGATTGAATAGAACGGCGCTAATCACGGAGACCTTTCGAACCCTTCAATACATTTTGGCAGGTGGTATACCAATGAATTTTTTAACACACAATCGCTTTTATGTCACCTAGAGCATATCAATATTTACCAGTATCTTAATCATTGAACTGCAATGTTATAAAAAATTATATTATATATCGACGTTTTCAAATTTCGAGGGTTTGAAATCTATATTCTTTAGCACTGCTTGTTCTATAAATTATTGTTTAATATAAATTTAAAATAACAATTAACGGATTTTGATTCAAAAATTGAACATTAATCTTCTAACTTAATTTTCCCGTGTCATGCGATCAAACAAATTGTTCTATACCACAACCAACTCGAAAACTACTACAATAACTGTTAAAGTTGTGAATTATGTAAAGCACATTAAAAAAGCATTATATTCGGTAAAAACAATTAAAAATTTCACCCTAAAATATGGTGAACCGTAAAATAATTCCACAAAAAGTAATAAACACACCCTAGATTATTTCGTATAACCTAAATTGTCAGTTTTTCGAATAAAATTGTATTCCGTTTTCCTTTAGAAAACCATAACCTTTCACAATTAATTATATTTGCTCTTTAAACAGTAAAAATAGTATATCAACCAGAAATTTAATTTTCCGCCCTTCAAAATATTGATATAAAAATCGAATTTCTTGTTTTAACTTTGGCGCGACCGCGAGTGAAAATGTGTCTTAAAGCAGATGTCGCATCAGGGAAAAGAATAAGAAGGTACTTTATCGAATTTATTTTTTTCATAATACATAGATAATATAATAGTGTCAATGAGGACATAAATCTTCAATTTCAAGTTTAAAATTTTTATGGAGTTAAATTTTGTATGCAAATAATTTATGATTTATAGTATAAAGAAAATGGGTATACTTTTTCACAGTAAAATTGAGTCATCATGATTTCGTTAAATGGCCATAACATATGAAATTCATGGATAAATTTTGGAATATTATATATTATATATGTATATATATATATATATATATATATATATATATATATATATATATATATGTATATATCTATCTATATATATATATATATATATATATATATATATATATATATATATATATATATATAAATATATGTATATATATATATATATATATATATATATATATATATATAAATATATGTATATATATATATATATATATATATATATATATATAGATATATACATATATATATATATATATATATATATATATATATATATATATATATATATATATATATACCGGGTGTTTCTTTTAAACTGAGACGATCAAATATCTCCAAAAATAGCCACTCTACGGAAAAAATGTCCATAATCAAAATGTAATCATACTGCGGGGGAAATACATTAGTGCAAAAGAAAAAGTCCCCCACCCCCCGCTTTGTAGGTGGGCAGGGGTAACTTTTAAACTGAGATAGGAAGCCATAATTTTTATTGCAGATACGGATTTTACGACTAAAATTACGTTTGATTTGAATGAAATATTTTGTTCGGTTCATGATAGATGGCGTTGTAATCGACGAAATTCAATTTTTTCAATTTCTTCTTCCTAGAACACACGCATTCGATTCTGCAATACGTTTGAAATAAAAAACATAACGTGTTAATCGATCCAACTTTTCAAAGATTGACTTTTACAGTATAAGCACTTGTTTAAAATAACATAATTTTTAAATAAAAATAAATTTGTAGGCCAGAAGAATTTTATTTCATTTTGTTTTTTCTTAAAAAGTGTGATTTTTGTTTGTTTCACTTGAATAGAAACGACCATATTATCAATAAATTTGAAGTGTAAGCAACTTAAATTAAATTAATTTTTTTAAAAAAGGTTACCAATTTCACATAAAAAAAATTGAAATATGGGTCGAGGATAAAAACTTAGTTAGGAAGAAATAGCCCAAATTCAAGTACTACACAGCGAAAATTATTCTCTACAAGCAACTGCAGATAAAATAGGGAGAAGTAAGACTGTTATCTTCAATTTTAAAAAAAATCCAAGAGAATATGGCTCAAACAATACAGGCCGAGCTGTTGAGGCCACATCCGCAGTCGACTAAGGGCAGTCATACTAAGGGCAGCGTCCAATTGCGCACTATCTTGTGCAAAAATTAAAGCTAGAGTTGGTGTGGAGGCCAGCCGAATAACAGTATGGAGAGTGATTAAAAATCAGATCACCTTATTCGAAGAAAGCTCCAAATGAAACCACCTCTAAATCAGGAGAGGAAACAGAAAAGGTTAGATTTCTCGAGGCAGCATATGAAATGGGTTGAAAAATAGAAACGTCGTTTTTTCTGATGAGAAGAAATTTAACCTCGGTGGCCCTGATGGGCTATAATAATTTAAATGATTTAATTATTATTTTCACGACCTTCCAAAAGAGGAAAAGTTTTTAGCAAAACACCACAGCCGAGAAGGAGGCGTTATGTGGGGGGGGGCTATATTATTTTATGGTCCGGGAGATTTGTCATTTCCAACCGGAAAAAAAATGACCGCAGCAACTTACAAGGGCATCCTCGAAGAAGCATTTCCCCGCTTCAATGATACTTTTGGGCCATTACCATGGATATATCAGCAAGATAATGCCCATATCCATACAGCTAACATAATCAAATCATGGATATCGCAGCAAAATGTAAAGCTTTTGCCGTGGCCTCCGTATTCTCCTGATCTCAATATCATGGAAAATGTATGGGGTTGGCTGTCTCGGAAAGTTTACGAAGGTGGTCGACAATTCGACAGTAAAGAAAGCCTTATTAAGGCGATAAATGAAGCCTGGAACCAAATTTATTTAGATTATTTAAAATATTTGTGTGACTCCATCTCAAGCAGGTTGTATGAAGTTATTTTTAATAAGGGAAGTAATACACATTAATAAAACCATGTAAACTCTATTAATTTTTAAAAATAAATCGTATTGAATTAAATTTTTAGTCAATAAAATAACTTTTTAGAGAATAGTCTCCAGCTTGTGAGTGTTTGTGTAAATTTTTCAGTTTTCAGTAGTTCAATATGATCCGTGTTGATGTGAATATCTTTCATCATTTGAAGTGAAAGTATCTCCTTGTATTCATTTTCGTGTGGAGTTGGCTGGAATATTACTGATAATAACTATACGATTAGACTTTTCTTTGAGACAAACGTTGTGTTATTGACTGATAGTGTTATGTTATTGAGTTTTACCATGTATGTTCCGCAGAGTCTTTGAGTGCCATTCTCTATGTGGGTGGCCCCTTCAACTTCAGTAGAAGTAACCCTTCAGATATTTCGTTGACTTTCTGTATGAGTTGATTGTTTGTTTGTCTATAATATTATAATATTTTATATTCTTATGACAACAGATTGACAAAGAATTGATTGTGTTACATTCTTTCTTAATACTATAAAGACTATTGTGATTCATTATGATAATTTCATATGCAATTTCAGTGATTTTATTATTTCTTTTAAATGTTTTTTTATTTTTTAAATATATTATACTATGCTATCTATTTTGGGGCTCAAGGCTCTCCTAGCTCTTTCGCGGTTCGCTTTTTACATCCTACTTTACGCCTTAATGGCCAAATCAAGGATGTACGGCTATAGGTCCGATTTTAGCTGGTTTATATAATCAATAATTTTTCATAAAACTCTATGGTTGTTAGCGGGATATAAACAATATAAATGAGGCAAGATTTATTAGTTATATTTTTTCTATTAGCGAAACATAAAGCTTCTTCCGGTGTGCTATATGGTAGATTTTCGTTTTCTATGGTATAAATGGCTAACTTTATTTCAGAATTCGATAAGATAAGAGAGTTTATTTAACCTAATTTGGCCCAGTGAATTGCATGTTTTATATTTACTATTTCTTCTTGTTTTACTATTTCTATACTCTTAATTTATACTGAATATTTTTTGCTAAAGAATCGTTTAATTACTGATAATATTAACCAATTTTATAATATTGTTAATTCTTTCAATTATATAATTGATTTATAATTATTTGCTTGTTGCTATTTTTGCATTAATTATTTCAAAATCCTCATGATCTGGATTTCCAGCTATCCATTCCCATGTACTGCCAATAAAGTCTATTGCTCGTCTTGTTTTGTGTGGTTTCAGGCTTAACAGCCTAAATCACACAAAACATAAAATATGTAATAGTGTCAGGCTTTGGCCCAACTAGGGATGTAAAATGTGTTCGGTGGTTATCTGTTCATTCATTATTGAATGAATTCGGTAAATAAAGTGTTGGTAATTGTCAAGTTCTGTTACGTGAATTAGCTTAAAATTTCCGTTCCGTATATTTGCTTTGTCGATGTTGATAGCAATAATTAGTGTAGTCGAATAAGTGAATAGTTATGATAATATTATGGGAATAAGTGTAGTCGAGTATTTGGATTTATGATGTTATGATATTAAGGGTAAATCTAAAATAATGAGTATTTACGATTTGATATTACTTTTATGAATGATTCTATTTGCTTCTGTTAAAATTGTCGTGTTCCTTTTTTCTTTCACTATCTGGGGAGTTAGTTTTGAACCTAATATTTTATTTCGATTGATGTAGATAATCTGTCCTAGTTGATAGGTTTTTATTTTCTTGCGTTTCTTGATATGGTATTGAATATCTTTTTATTGTTTTAATTTTATTTTTCTATGCTACTATAAGACGACTTTGCTCGAATTGTTCTCAGTCCACGTTGGGAATCCTACTGTAGTGCAATTCTAGCGGTTTCTTATCTGTTGTAGAATAGATGGAGTAGTTGTACTCGTTCTCTCGACTCCGTCTGCATGTAGGCATCCCATAATCTCGAAGATCGTGGAATCTTTCTATCTGCCCGTTAACTTCACTTTTACACGGGGTAGTTTTGAATACATTAATATTTAGAGTATCCTTTATCATTGATAATATGGAGTAAGAGTTGTAGGATGATTTTATTCTCTTAAACTTCGTTAGTTTATAACAATATTTTATTCAATTCTGTTATATTTATTATTTCACATAAACAACTTCAATGCATACAATAATTTCAACGTTTTAACAATAAATTTTAATCTGATTCGTATGACGATCACAATGCAACTCTTCCAAATTTTATATTTATTTCTATTATTATAATTTACACTAACACATATATAAAAATACTTAATATATTTTCATGCATTTCTCTATTACATATATTAGGTTGCCACACAACTCCTTACAATCAGGTTACCACATAATTCCTTACAGAGTTTAATGCCTTTTAATTGTCTATTACGACAACTTCTGGGACACTGAAGAAAATAGTGTGTCTCTTAGGTGTAGTTTTATATCCTCTATTGCCCTTGATTTTTATGGGCTTACAGAAAGCTAGTTTTGTGAGTTTATCTATGGCTGTCAAAATTAAGTTGTTCTGAGTAGAATAAACGCCTATATGAAGAGTATGACCTGTGTAATTTGGAATAGGCGTGGGTGTTATTATTT
>OZ010737.1:106889016-106916516 GCA_963932295.1 Tipula lateralis
GAAGAAAGAGCAGCGAGAACTCACCGAAACGGAAGTGGATAAAGTAACCAACGAATTGCGCGATAAATTCAACAAGCTGAAAGTAGGTGGTGTATTTTTACAAACAGCAGCAGCCGCACTAGTCAAAATAAAACCACACACCTTTGACGAAACTGCGTCATATAAGATATTCAGGACGCAAATAATCATGTGAACATGAGTCGATATGCAATGCTTTTATTGTCATTGCGACCTTCTGTAGCCGAAATCTTGCAGGCCCTATCTACTATCGCGCGGATATAAATTGAGTGTTGTATTGATCTTTATACCGACTGGATGTGTTTTTTCCGCTCGGTTTTGGTTTATATTAAATTAAATTAAATAAACGCGTTGGTTGTGCGTGTGTCATGTGTGATGTTGAAACCTGATGGCAGATAAGTATCATTATTATATTATATTATTATATTTATATTTGTTATTATATTATATATTATTATATAACAACTTTTTATATATTATAATATAAACGTATTTGTGTTGCTATCTTATATCAAAGATTATTATATACTAAAAAGATAGTTCAATCAGAGTAACATTTTAAAATACAAAAATTATTATTCTGGGTTCCGCTACATAGTGATGGGTTCCTCTGTTCTATAGTAAAACAAAACAAAATCGTTCATATTGTAAATTTTTGCTTTGGTTGAGTCATCTTTATGTAAAATAATCATTGCTTATATACAACATTTTATATCACATCTCAATATTCTGTTGAAAACGATCGCAAGCGACGAGTCTTTCGTTTTGTCTTGGTTGGTTACCCCATCGAATAATTCGCCGTTTATATGATTTTAAATTTCTAACTAAATAACTAATATATTTAAGTTCGATTTAGCATATTCTTCATATATCAGAAAAATCGTGTTTTAACGAGCCGCTTTTATTTCTTTTGATTTTATTTTCTCAATAAACTCCAATATATGGCATATGTCCTTTTGTATATACTATTGGTATATAATGTGAAATGCTTACGACTAAATGGGTATTACTTGGTCGGTGGTCTTGACCAGAGGGTTTGATTACTTTAGTAAGCTACTACTTTGCTGCATTGATAATCCTCTTACATACTTTTAAACTTTCTGAAACTTTTGGAGCTCTGCTGAGTGTCCTCCAGCATTGTGGTAACGTACCTAAGATTTCCATGGTTGGTTGACTTGCGCTTCTCCTGTCATAGCATATCATATTAGAATGGGTTAATGAAGGAGATAATGAATATGAAGATAATGGAGTTAGAAACAATGATATTGATTATAAATAATAGCTAATAATGTTGATTGTAGCTCAGATGTATACCTCAGAGGGGAATTTATTTGAGAGGTTTATAACGATAATTTAATTAAAATTTTATTTAAGATTATTTAAGATTTTTTGAAACATAATAGTGAACTGAAAGGATAGCCGCTGGATGGTATTTACGATCAAACGAATCTCTTGCTTAAAGAATAGTACAATTACTATTTAATTAATAAATCAATAAATATCTTGAATCGTTCACCATAATAGCGTCTATTCAGATAAGGACCCTAACAGTGTAATAATGATCTTCTCATGTAACTAATAATGGTTTGAATGGAACTGAATTTATAATATCCAAATATAAACAGACAAGAGTGAATGACACATACGTAGCTAATAATGACAACAATATACCGATTTATTTATAATTTCACACAAGTATATAACTCAGCTTAAATAGATCATCATATTATATATTGCTGTCGGGTCATTAAGACGTAACAACCCTCGCGTAACTGGTGGTGGGATGGAAATAGGGATTACAATAACTAACAGCATATGAGGAGATGAATCAAATATAAGTCAAATGCTCCAGTAATAACTCTCGTAGACATTTACATATATATGATGAACCTGGTACATTCCTATCCTATCCAACCTACAAAATAACAATACTAACAAATTGTCTACCGCCGGACCGAGAAAAGTTCAAAATAAATGAAAAACTCTTGAATGCAAAGTAACCAACACAAAATAAAATAATACTAAAGAAATCTGAAACACCTGATAAGGACATAAATTATAAAAATAAAATTGGTGAATTGAAGTCAATTCAAATGTGATATGTTTTTACATGATATGATATGATATGATAGGAGAAGTACAAGCCAATCAGCTACGGTGATCCTATGTATGCTACCATAATGGAGTATATTCAGCAAAGTTCCAAATGGATATCTGAGAATTATTTATTTCAAAATTATGTGGGCTCAGGCCCTGCCTGCATCTCAACATGTAACGTTTAGGAAAAGGAAATGTTAATCATAGAAACGACTAAGGTGATAATCCACAGCAGAGTCATTGCTAACTACATTATTAATAAATTATAATATATTGTTAGTATAATCATTTCCATATTGCGATTTGAGTTTGTTAGTTTTGTTATTATTGTTAGTTGGATAGGTTAGGACCATTCTTAATTCATCATATGCATCCGTATCGCATCAATAGTTCAAACTGGAGTATTTTAAAAAACATCTTTGGATCATCTCATCATATGCTGTATTTAAAGATGTGTCCCTATAATTCCCAATCTATCACCACCTAACGCGTGCGAGGATATAAATTTCGCGATGACCCGACAGCATTTCCATATACAATATGATGATCTTAATACACTGTCAATTCGTTTTTGAGGGAAATTATTTCAATAAATAAATAATTTAGTATAGTCATATTTAGCTTACCTGATCATTCAATCCATTCCATTATGCGCCCTATCAAAGATTATATACTATAAAGATAATTCAATCAGAGTAACATTTTAAAATACAAAAAAAAATATTCCGGGTTCCGCTACATAGTGACGGGTACCTCCGTTCTATAGAAAAATAAAACAAAAAAATCGTTCATATTGTAAATTTTTGCTTTGGTTGGGTCATCTTTATGTAAAATAATCTTTGGTCCTATCTATATGTTCGTTTTTAGAATTTAGATTCACATGATACACAAAAGTAGATTTTTTGTATAACACAATACAATTCAATGAAAAGAGTCACCAAAGCGGCCATCCGGTTCAGAAAGTTTAAAAGTTTGTAATATAATTATTTATACAGCAAATAAGCCGCTTATTAAAATAAAATAAACTTTCTGGGCAAAACCACTGGCCAAGTAATCCCCATTCTATCTTAAGCATGTTACTCAAGAAATCTTATTTATTTACACTTATATAAGTGAATAAAACGAAATTATTTCAATAAAATATTTTTTTCCATGGAAATAATAAGACAAAAGTTGTTTAAGAGTACAACATACCATGGTACATATCATATTTATACCAAGAGTATATACCCAAGAACAAAAAAATGGACTTTATTAACAAAATAAAGTCAATAGGAATATAGACCGTTCCGTTAAAAGCACGACGAACCTAAAATATGAATAAGCATATGCTAAATCTACGTTTTAACCAATTAAAATCTCACCGATAAATAGTTAATTTTTACTGAACAAGTATCTTATCGTCAATATAATGATCGTATAATGGTAGTGATCGTAATAAAATAATCTTCAATCCTTCTTACCATTAATATACATGGCACTACATTGAAACCTCAATAGTCTTCCAGATATAATCTTAGTTCAAATTTCATAAAAATAATCTATGGATTAGAGGCCGTAAACGGCCATTATCGCGTCTCAACTGAGACCTTACGAACCAATTTTAACGATTAGTGCACATTGTAGGTGGTTAGTCAGCCCAACGAATGTTTTTACACACAAACGCGTTTTTATGTCATTCGGTTGCATGTTAATTTTTTCGTCTACGGCTGAAATCGACGTCGAGACCGCGGCGTGATGAGAAACTCTCTTAAGCATTAAACTACAACCGGTTCAAATTTCATATAAGATTCAAATATGAAAGCATAAATTGCATAACTATTGAATAGCAAAACCATCAATATGGAACGTTTTATTGTATGTACCTATATATAAATATAAAATAAAAAAAATTCTCTAATAAACATAGGAAATAGAATTTTGATGGACGAAACGAAAATTATGTATGTTATATAGATAATATGAATACCTAGGACATTGAAATGTAGACTGTAGTGTGTTTGTGTTTTCAACATCAAATAATGATTATATATATCAACACACACACAATACACAATACAATCTTATATACAAATAAAATGTAGTTAACCGCCCAGGCTCAGTGGTTAAAGCTGTGGCAGTTGGAGCGGGAGGTACCGGGTTCGAATTCCGATAGGGGCAGGATGCAAAAGGGATTTTTCACCATCGTGGGTGTTAATGATCGGTGGTGTTAATGAATACATCTATGATTGATGGTTCTACGAAAATCGGACCTATAGCCGTACGACCTCGATTTGGCCGTTAAGGCGTAAAGTAGGCTGTAAATAAGCGAACCGCGAAAGACCTGGGAGAGCCTTGAGCCCCAAAACATATAGCATAGAATAAAATATAAATATATATATTTATATATATATATATATATATATATATATATATATATATAAATATATAAATATATATATATATATATATATATATATATATATATATATATATATATATATATATATATATATATATAAAATGTAGTTCACCAATTACATTTAATATATAAATAGTTGCCAATACATACATTTCTAATATAAAATCCCTTCAACTGTTTGTCTTAATACATACCACTTCCATTACATAATGTATAAACATACATAAAACAAAATATGAAAAATCGTCTGAAGGAAAGGGAAATATATAATGTTTATTTAGTTAGAATAGAATTATATGAAGAGCGAATTATAAAATGGGCCGGTCAAACGAAAGAAAACGAAACACACCTCGCATGCGATCGCCTTCAATGTAATATTATGGAAAGAAAGCCTGAGATTTCTCGATAATTCACGGCGGTCCTCTAATACAAAATTGTCTGCCAAAATAACGTTTTCATGTGTGGTGGCGTCCTGTAGTCTTCCCTGGAGCTCATCATCTTCTTATGATTCTTTACCACTTTTAAATAATTTAACCCACTTTGTCACTGTAGAATATTTTGGTCCACATTCACCATAAACTTTTGACGTATAATCGAAAAAATTCAGGGTTTTTTGATCTTTACAAAAAAAATTTAATCACCGCACGATATTCAGTTTATTCATTTTTTCTTTTTGTCTAAACAAGTGTTGCAAAATTGACGTCCAGAGATAAATTTAACAAAATAAAACAAAAGTTGTTTCTAGATGTTTCTTGTAGATGAAAAATAAATATGGTTTTCTCTTTCACTCTATATTTCATTACATGCCAATACAACGAATACATTGATTTGCCCTCGTATATACTATAAATAGCGCACATTATTGGTAGAATCAAATGTCAAGTACAATTCAAATCGGCATTGAGTACGGAAAGTTATTTGGTTTAAGACAGGTCTATAAAGCTACCTTATTTAAATCAATCTATGGGTTTTGCGAAATGAAAGTATATACTAGGGTCATTCAATAAGTCCATAAAATGACACATAGATGGCGTTACTAGATTTTTTATACATGATTTTTATTTAGTACTAGCTCCAAACGATACGTTTATAAATTTGACAGCAATCTGACTATTGATGCGTGAGTTATAGCATTTTGTGGGAAGCACCTTTATTTTTTGAAGAAAAAAAATGAAAAAAAGTGAATTTCGATTTTTAATAAAGCACTGCTTTTTCACAATCATATACCAGAATCCAAAAGACAGTCAGGTGAGTGGACAGCAATCGACGTACCGAATCCAAAGCGAGCAAAGACGCAACAGTCGGCCAGTAAGGTGATGGCGTCTGTATTTTGGGGATGCGAACGGAATAATATTTAAAGACTATCTCCAAAAATTAACTACAATCAACAACGACTATTACTCCGTACTTTTAGAAGGCTGACATCACAAAGACGGCCACAATTGCAAAAGAAAAAGTGTTGTTTCACCAAGACAATGCACCGTGTCACAGATCAATGAAAACGATGGCAAAATTAAATGAATTGGGCTTTGAATTGCTTACCCACCCCTTATTGCTTATCCTCCACGTGAATATCCACGCATATTTGAATTACCAAAAAAAACAAAATATTAGAATATGGTTAATATCCTAAATTAACTACTTTTTACATTTCACTTTACATAACAGATTGCCAAAAAAATTATATGATATAATAAGATCATTGATATAATAAGATTTTGTATTTTGAGACGGCCAAGTGATCAATTCGCCGATATATATATATATATATATATATATATATATATATATATATATATATATATATATGTATATATATATGTATATATATATATATTTTTATATTGGATTAATTGTCAAAAAAAGTTATGTTGACTGTACCGGAAATTCATACTATTAGAAATTTGGAATAAGAATTAAAAACAAGATGCTTTTTCTCGGATCCACAAATACAAACACCCTTCAGAAAATGGAAACTACTGGTATACCACACCAATATCAAAAGTTGTCTACATATGAGTAAATTTAAAACCGAAATACTTGAGAAAAAAACTACTAAATATTATGTTTGCTATATTGTTAATAAATAATTTATTATACTTAAACGAAATTTTATACAAATGTAAATTAATTAAAATGTGTGTACTGTCCTATAACTTTAATAGTTTGATCAGTACAATTAATAATTTTTTTATAATTGTCAACATATTATAATAAATTATACTGTAACAAAATCTCCGAATGATTTCCATGGATCTAGATGAATTATTTTAAATCTATTCAATTTAACCATTGAAGGTTACCAAATATTATGAAGTGTAAAAAATAAAAATTACTCCAACAAATATGCTTTTAAATATTTAGTTTTACTCCTCTAAACTCAGGTACTTAAGAAACGACTACGTCCAAAATTTGGTCAATTCAATTAAACATTAAAATACAAGGGTCTGGTAAAATTTCAACAGAGGGTGCCACAATCGCAAATCTCCATCTGTCACAAGTCCAAATCAAAATTTTTTGAAAGATCTGTCAGTTTTGACAGACACTGAAAACAGACAGCCCAGTTTTTAACATGCAGGAAATATAAACATGGAGAAAAGTAAAATTCGCAAACCAAAACAAAGCTTGATAAATATTATGACTCTTCACCATAATAATATTCTTGTAAATATTTAGACTTCCAAATCTTCAATTCTATGGCGTAAAATGAAGAAAAAATACTTCGTTAATTAAGAAGTTATAAGTTTAGTATGCTAAACTATATTTATAAAGAATTATATCGTTTGAATCAGATATATTTCTTAATAAATATAGAATGGTATAAACCTCTTCAATAATTATGTATTTTAAAATTTGCATATTTGATTGCGATTTTCAAAACAAATATAATATAATAGCTATATAAACTACAACCCTTTGTAATTACATATTTGTTAATCTACACAATCTTCATAAACAGTGTATCAAAAAATTGTGCACATACAAAGGGTGTTTAAATCATCATACTAAAACTATTAGGCACAATTCGTTATAAACGATTTTTTGGGTGCTAATAAAATAATCTTAGATGAAGCTTGATTGATTTATTGAGCTGTATAACCAATCGCTACAAGATTACCGAGAAACATCGGGCCTATTTCTACAGTCGTTTTCATAATATAATAGATAAGAATAGGGAAGTATATTAAGAAAGAACGACCCAGTTACAGATACCTGGCAAATCGTTACTAAACACTTAGCACAAGGCAAACATCCTTTATGAGTAAAATCAAAAAAAATAATATAAAATTTTGAAATAAATTGATTAATTTGTGGCTTAGCAACATGTACCAGTTAATTAAATGAGAACTATTTATTTATTTCAAATAAAATAGGAGTTACACTACAATTTATAATCCAAGACAACACATTAGTAATATACTAAACTGGAAACCTAATTGTTTAATCTCCAATCTAGAGGCACCTATCATTAGCTCCTATACAACTATGGACAATCTCGAGATTCATCATTCTGTATAGCGTGATACTATCCTGTAGTAACTAAAACCATATCTAGAAAGTTACCCTATATTTTCACTACACCACTTTTTATAATTTTATGAAACGGTTTTAACCACCAAAGCCATTACGAAGTTTTCAAGTTGATTCGAATTTACGTAATAAATTTTTATTATTTTTGTTTCAACACGTTTTCTCAGTGTTTATGTTTCCATGATTAAAACTGTGAAAATGTGGTATATAATCTGAATTTATAACTGTAATCGTTTTGTTTTCTTAATTATCTTTTCTTTTTCTATTTTGAATAATCTTAATGTAACATCGGTTTTTCATTCGAATGAACAGATCACTCTTCAATCTTTAGTTATCTTATTGGCAAAATATGCATAAGTAAACAATAAGAAAAATTCAATTTCAATAAATTTTCAATTTTTGTAATCTTTGTATAAAATTCAAAGGAAAATCAAGAAAAGTCAATCAATTTAATGGAAAATTGGAAAATTATTTTTGCTATTGTATTTGTTGTATTTTTTATCGATATAATATTATTCGATTAGAGAGACTTGAATACATTAAATTTTATGATAAAGAGTAGCAATGATTAGAAGGAAAACTGTGTATCAATGAGTATTTCTTCTATCTTATTGTTTTGTATAAATTAATTTTAAGTTATTTTGTATGTAATTGGATTGATTTTATTTGCCACCCGTATAATCAAAGATTTTTTCGACCTCCAAATTTAAAAGAATTAACTAAGAAAAGTTGAACATGATACTTAGTTTGACTTGTTTACGCTTTAAAAAATATAAAAATCTACATTTTTGAAATTTATGTAGAACAAAACAGGATATCAAAAGTTGAGGATATTAATATCATGTAAATCACAAGAAGTACTTTTTATGGAATCGTAATACATAACACACCCATAAACGAAGGTTACGACTGTATTAAAAATAAATATGTCAATTTGTCAAACTCATGCAGCATACGAACCAAGAAGTAATTTTTTATTGTTTTACTGCAGAATAGCTTTATGATTGTACCTTCGTAATATAAGTTGTGGACGTTTTATCTGATTCGCATAAACATAGGCCTAAAGAATCTTAAACGAATCGGTTCTACTTCTGTCGCTATATGAAATTACTAAGTAAAATCGTTCAAGAGTTTAAAAAAAGCTGGGAAAGTGAGAACTTGTCAAAATAAAAACTGTTTAATACAACTACACCCCCGAGATACACTCCTGATATTTGTAATTTAAAATGGCACATGAAAAACTTTTGAATGAAAACTCAACCAAAATGATTATGAAAAAATAGTGGGTATATTTAAATTACAACAAAAAATTCGAACAAAACAAAAATAATTTTATTGGTTAATACTTAGTTTTGATGTACACCTATACCGGCTGGTATCTAGTCTCCGATTGAAAATACCAGTTTCCAGAAACCTCCTGGATATGCATGAGACAACAGATTAGCTCATGTTTGGTTGACAAGCGACTTCTCGTTGATTGCCTGCTTGCAACTAGGCAACAACTTGTGCAGCCCTTTCTGGAGTAGTATCCATGATTTGAAGAAAACAACGTATGAATGGCAAAACATTGAAGTGATTAAATTGCTCGGGATGGTGGTAAATTGACAGGCAATAACAACCACCACTGAAACAATGATTTGTTATTAGCACTGATTTAGAATAGCCTGTATTTACAGCAATGTAGGCGTTAATTAAACAAACAAAAGAAAATATCCAACGCAGTAGCAGAGCCAAATCAGTTATAGCAAGGACAGAACAAACAGTGAAACAAAAACTTATATTGAGAAGAAGAGTACAGTACAACAATGACACATACTAAAATGTCTTTTGATAATATAGCAAACCATGGTGAGAGGTTACAAAAATTCATATAAGATATGCGAGAACAACTAAATCTATAAAAAAATTAAAAATAAATAAATATGTGAGGACTCTATAAAGAAATAAAGTCAACAAAGACATCGGTGCAGAACAAAAATCCCGAAAGCTAGGTTTACAACTGGAAAAAATTAGATAACTGCACGAGGTAGTTTGTATGGATGTATTAGATTCATTACCGTGGAAATCAGAAGCAACTACATATCTTATTCTTAATATTCGTTCATTATATTAAATTGAGATTTACTGGTCACCAAGTTTTAAAATGAACTATTTGAAAATCCGCAATGCAGATGTTTCAGCAAAACTCCTGAGCCATCTAGAATCAACAAGAAAAAACTGTATGAAACTGTCTGGTGAATATTATTCTATAAGTATAACAGGAAGCTGTTAATCACAAACTACCTTACAACGTTATAGGATATACCAAATATTACATTAGCTACCCCAACCTTAAATAAATCGCGAAAGTGTTGAGGTGCTTTTTATCTATCTCCAATTTTAATGAGTACGATCTCATGACTCCACCACCTGAAAAGTTGAAACAAACAGAGGTGTCAACAGTGACTCTATAAGGGTCTATATTTAACAAGCTTGAGACCATTGGAAAGTTAACGAACGAAATAATTCGGGTTTTAAATGGTATTCAGCAAAAATGTCGTGGACAACTTTGTAATAAAATAATAATCTATGGCTTAGAGAGGTAGTAAACAGCCCTTAACCTAAACCGCGTCTCAACTGAGACCTTACAAAATTACAACATTTCATACCACTTTTAACGATTGGTGCAAACATTATAGGTGGTACCAAATAAGCCCCACTTAATTACATTAATAAGCCCAACGAATGTTTTTTCACTCAATCGCGTTGTTTTGTGACATCCGGTGCATATAAATTGTTGGTCAACGGCGAGAATCGAACTCGAGACCTCGGCGTGATGAGAAACTCTAACCATTAAGACATGTAACGCATTTTTAATATTTTCATATATGTACATTAAGCTCAATCTGTTAAACATTTTGTTTTATACAGTGAGTAGTCGTCAACAAACCGATCTTCTTTGAAAAACGATACTTCCGACTAATAGGAATCACAAACAGTTTCTTACTAGTGGGAGAAACACCGAAGCGGTATTAAATTTGTAGTGGAAGTATTTTTTCCAATCCAAATAGGAGCAGAGTATACAAAGGAATCATTGGATTACGACCGGTGATATTTATGATTATTTGATTCCAAGTGTTAAGAGTACAAGACGCGAGTACGTTAAAAACTAGATTGTTAAGATCGAAACTGAACAAACAAATGCAAAGCAGTCCAAAATTTAAAGAAGTTTTGGTATTTAATAGTAGGTAAGAAAGTTTCTCAGTGATTATATGAAATCATAATTGTTCAAACAATTATGAATAAAAGTAATATTCCATACACTGATAAGTGTTCTTCAAATTAGCTTTTCAAACTAAGGTTCAATGGCAAATGTTTTATGCAACAAGTTGTAAATCTTATCGAGCAAAAATAAAAAATAACATATTGACATTTTTAACACTCAATATTCTTAATTTAAAATCCATAACTGAAAATCAAAGAAAATTTTTAATTATAATAGATATAAATAATTTATAATAAACAAATTTATTTAATTAAATATTTCGTATATACATCAAAACCCATATTTTGACTGTGTTTGGCGTCGAGTTTGCCGATTATTAGCCCACATCGCTTGTAATTCAGTTTCATTTGTTTTCGCTTGGTGAGCTAAATATGTAATTTGATGTTTTCGCTTACTTCCAGGTATTAGTTCCTCATCGTTTGTTTTGCCTTTTGGAACGTATTGAGTAGATTGTGCTAACGCATTTCTTATCCACGCATTACGATCTGGCATGACTTGTTCGTGCGAAATATCAACAATGTTCATAAGCTCATTTTGGTTACGCCTTCGTTTAGCACTACTACCTAATAGATGATTAATTGCTTCTTCTTCCAAGACACATGAATTTGTAGTTTCATTTAACAATTGTGGTTCATTTGATACTGACTCCTGTTTCGCTAACTCTGTAAACTTAGTCGAAGGTTGCGCCATTTTCAATGTTTTTTTGGCAATCGTAACTTTTATTTCATTTTCTGTAACTGTTGGCAAATCATATTGTTTGTTGAGAGAAAAGAAATCAACGTTTCCATTGTCATCACTGTCACTATCACTGCCACATGCTTCCTTTGCAATTGAAGAGTTAGTTTTTTTTAGATTTTCTATTTTATTTAAACGCATTTCCTTTTTATTATGCTCCATTAAGCTATATGGGACCAACGATGTTACTGGTTTAGATAAACTGGACTTACTTTTGGTAACATTATGTTTACCGACATCAAATAATTGCTCTCCTTTTGGTTTTGGTAAACTAGACAAAAGCCCAAGAATTTTACTGGAATTTTGAATTCGTTTAGTCGCCGATTCGCAATTAGAGTTTACATATTCTTTTACGTCTTTAAATTCATCCAATGATGGTATTGAAATTCTTACAGGGCCTTTTGGTGGTTTAACAGTGGGTATTTCCTTCTTTTTCAGATACTCATCATCTTCTTCGATTAATTGAGATCGTTGTAGTTCGATCGGTTCAGGTAACTTAAAATCCATATTTATCTTATCTACACTAAAATCAGAAGAAAGTTGTTTTTTCGGTGCTGGCAAACAAAGCTGTGTTGTTGTAGATTCAACAAGCGTTGTTACAGTTAAGTTTTCGTCATCACTGTTTTCATTTTCACTGTCTGTGCTAGCCTCATAAGCAACTAAAGACATTTCAATAATAAATATCAAAACAAAACAACTAATAACAGAAAACTAAATATTTATTTTGATCTAATTTTAATTTTGTTAATTGTCAAATATATCATAATAATATGAAGTTTTATTGTATGACGTTAGCTACACTTTCAAGTTTCTACCATATTACATTATAAAAATATTACAATAGATGGCAGTAACAGCGGCAGCAACCATTCCAATCGGTATGAAAAATAACAGAATCTTAATTTTGATGGTTTTTTTTAACAACAAAATGAATCATAGCTAACTTGGCTTTCCGTTGCCAAAAAAAGATGGCAGCACGATATACTTTTTAAGCGTACATATAGGAGTATATTATAATATTTTGTTGCTAGTTATTATAGTTGACTTTTAAATGTGAAATTATAAATGTAATGAAGGTAATGCCTATTCACACAATACTTATGTTACATTTACGAAATTATTTTATATACAAAATCAGATAACGTACTTAAAATTCTACAGAAGGATTCAGTATTTTAAACGAATAAGATATGTAATTACGATTATAAAACACAAAATATTGTATAAAAACTATTTAATGAAGTATTTACAATTAGTTTGTGTTAAATATACATTTATTCAAGCCATTTACTACAAATTGGTAGTAAAGTGTAGTTCAAAAAAATATTACCAAATTATGCAATCAGATAGAAACGCTCAACAGAATCTGACTTTTGTAGCATGGAGAATACAACTGGAGGCTTTATTTTTATTTAAGATAACATAAAAAATATATTCCGAATGGATTAAAAAGTATAAAGAGACAAGTCTAATGTAATTGTTTATTAGCAGATCGGACATTAGATTATAGCTATGAAGTTTATAACAAAATAAATAACATGACAAGTAGCTATACAAATCCAGTTAGATGCAACTAGAAATTCGAATATGTAATTACACTGTTAAACTTAATATTAAAGGGAGAAAATATACTAATATAGAAAAGAGATAATAACAGAAAATTGAAATGAATTAATTATTTAATTCATATACCAAATAAATTCAAAATACAAAATTTAAATAAATTACGGATAAATAAATAATTGGATGAATAAATAAAAATTATTAATTCTTGTCATTATATTAACTAAATTATCACATACACTGCAGTTCACATGAATAAGAACGACGGTTTTTTTGGAATATTTCGAAATCGATCCAACTTTTTCAATATTTTTTTTACAGGATTATCACTTGTTTAAAATTACATAAGTTTTAAATGAAAATAAATTATTAGGCCAGAAGAATTTTATTTTATTTTGTTTTTTCTTAAAAAGTGTGATTTTTGTTTGTTTCACTTGAGTAGAAACGACCATGTTATCAATAAATTTGCAGTGTTAGCAACTTAAACTTAAATTAAAGTATTTTTTTTAAAAAAGGTTACTAATTGAACATAAAAAAAATTGAAATATGAGTCGAGGAAAAAAACTTAAGTAAGGAAGAACTAACCCAAATTCAAGTACTACACAGCGAAAATTATTCTCTATAAGCAATTGCAGATAAAATAGGGAGAAGTAAGACTGTTATCTTCAGTTTTACAAAAAATCCAAGAGAATATGGCTCAAACAATAAAGGGTGAACTGTTGAGGCCACATCTGCAGCCGACAAGTGGGCCATACTAAGGGCAGCATCCAATTGCGAACTATCTTGTGCAAAACTTAAAGCTAGAGTTGGTGTGGAGGCCAGCCGAATAACGGTATGGACAGTGATTAAAAAAGCAGATCACCTTATTCGAAGAAAGCTCCAAAAGAAACCACCTTAGAGGTGAGGAAACAGAAAATGTTAGATTTCTCGAGGCAACATATGACAAGGGCTAAAAAATGGAAACATCGTTTTTTCTGATGAGAAGAAATTTAACCTCGATGGCCCTGATGTGTTTAATTATTATTTTCACGACCTTCGAAAAGAGGAAAAGTTTTTAGCAAAACACCACAGTGGGGAAGGAGGCGTTATGGTGTGGGGGACTATATAATTTTATGATCCGGAAGATTTGTCATTTCCAACCGGAAAAATGACCGCAGCAACTTACAAGGGCATCCTCGAAGAAGCATTTCATCGCTTCAATGATACTTTTGGGTCATTGCCATGGAGTTATCAGCAAGATGATGGTCCTATCCATACAGCTAACATAATCAAATCATGGATATCGCAGCAAAATGTAGAGCTTTTGCCGTGGCCTCCGTATTCTTCTGATCTCAATATCATGGAAAACGTGTGGAGTTGGCTGTCTCGGAAAGTTTACGAAGGTGGTCGACAATTCGATAGTAAATGGAGCCTGGAACCAAATTTATTTAGATTATTTAAAATATTTGTGTGACGCCATCTCAAGCAGATTGTATGAAGTTATTTTTAATAAGGGAAGTAGTACACATTATCAAAACCATGTAAACTCAATTAATTTTTAAAAATAAATCGAATTCAATTAAATTTTTAGTCAATAAAATAACTTTTTATTAAAATTAGTTAATCGTTATTATTCAAGTGAACATTCAAATTTACCATTATGTTAGAAAAAAAAACAAGAAAGCAAAATTAATCATGAAAAAATAAATTTGTTTTTCCTTTAATATTTACTGCTTAATCAAAACTTATAATTCTGTAAAAAAATATTGTAAAAGTTGGATCGTGTTCGAAATATTTCAAAAAAACCGTAGTTCCTATTTGGTCAACTGCAGTTGTATATGCTTTTTCCAGCTGAAGGAGTAAATTTTAAATTTTTAGTTATGAATTTAGGCTGAAATGTGAGTTTCGATTAGTGTTTTCTTAGGCGACCATTTACAAGACATCCCAGAGATTTTACCAGAACAACACTATATATTAATTGTAGCTACATGTCAAAGTAAACAATGTGTCACCAAAAATTTCCCACGAAGATTAACATTATCATTTATTTTGTCATGAATGTACGTTAAATTGAGAGGTCCGATATCGATTTTCTAATCGGCCATTAAATATACATCCTAGAGATTTTACCAGAACACCACTATCAAAATAAATCATATTCCTCTCATCCATTGGGAAATGTGGAGTGGCACATTGAATACATTAGACATGTAGAAATTAGATGCATTAGGTATGTCTGGTAAATGGTTGTTTAATAAAACAATTAATTCTATTATATTCTTAGTTGATGTTATATATTTTATCATACAATATTTAACTATTAAAGTTATTTGTATTATTTGAAAATATTTGACTATTTTTTTATAATAAACTTGCGACGGCTTCGAATAAAATACTTATATTTACAATGTATTTATTAACGCAAACAAATTATTTTGTGATTTGATAAATACCGCATATCCTTTAAAGATTTATAGCTAACAATAAAGGAAAGATTTCAAGGTGTAATAGAGACAAATAATGGAATTGACACTTTAAATCATTTAAAAGTGAAAGGACTATGAAAGTGATAAAGAATTCGTTTGATATACGTATTGTACAAGGATTACTATAGTGAAATTCAATACTGTAGAATCTGAACACCAAATATGGTACTTAGATTAAGCGTTAACATCATATTTATAACTTAAACGGATGAATGGATGACAAAAGTAACTCATAAGAAAAAAATAATTAAACTCACAGAAAAAGGAAAAGCTATACAGGCAATTTCATCAGGATGTGTTCGTGCAACAGAAGAATCTACTAAAAATAAATTAAGATTAGTATTACGTATTACTTATTCCAAAGTTAAGATCAATTTAACTGTTAATATCTTATTTAGTCAAAAAAGGAAATTCAGTAAGATTAACCAAAGAGTGGAATAGATTTATGCACGAGTAGTCTCCAAAATATATAATGAAAGTTTTGAAGAAAGTATATTTACAATTAAACTAATAAGTTAAAAAAATATAATATTGTTAGTTGAGGAAATAGGTTTGAAAATTTTTTGACTAGATCACATAAATAACACAAATTCAAATAAATTAGAATCAAATGGAAATAGACGAGTGTAGTTCGTGCAACATGGTAAATTGAGCCGAACGCCATACGAAAACTTGTACCAAGACCAGTTTGACCAAGTCGACCAGTTTGACCAAGTATACCAGTTTGACCAAGTCGACCACTCGAAAAAATAATTATAAATTAATGTGAATCTATGCAGACTCTAGAAGGAAAGAAGAGATATATTTATTATAAATAAAAATAAAACATATCAATGACTGCAAGAATTGTACAAACGAATTAAATACTAAATTAAAATTAATACGAAATCCGTATTTATAAATTGATAAAATTTGAATGAATATTTGTATGGAAGGAAGTGGAATGACCACAAGATGCTAAAGTAATAAAAAGTGAATTGGTATACATTCAACAAGGATGTGAGGATTCAAATATATACCGTAGGATTAGTAGCAGTGCCAAAGAATGATATGATTACGAATAAGCATTCAGTCCAGTAATTAGATATGAAACACTTACAACATTATTAACAGTATCTATAATAAAAAAAAGCAGTAAAAAAGTTTTACGATGAAGTCAGAATATTTAAATGCTAATTTAATAGAAACTGTTTATATAGAACCTAAACAATCTGTTACAAAATCTTCTTACTATTTTACTAAAAGAATTTATGGAATAAATAGTTGATTATTGCTGAATATAATAATGAATATGATAATAGCTGAATAGACTGAATGTCAATATAATTTTTGTTTTAGATTAACATGTTACTTAAGATTATAATAAGTAATAGGTTCATTGAGTTAAAATAAACTTAACTGACTCCTTGTCAACTTATAAAGTGGACAAGAAAACAAACAGATTTTGCATAAACTCATTTATCCAAGTTAATTGTAAATTTAGTTTGGTTATATTATATTTACTTTAATATAATATAACCAAACCGAATACCGACAATATTTTACAAATTATTTCATGATGTATTCAATACTGTTTAAATGAAGTAAATAAAATGTACATATAGTCTTAATAATAAAAAAGAATTGTATTTGCTGATATCTGCAGTTCGCTAATGTAGACTTCATGTTTTACATGTAATTTACGTTTAAGTAATTTGCGTTGTTTTTTTTTCTTAATTTACATACAAAATGTGAAAAAGAAAATTCCAACTAGGCATCGACTAACGAAATTGAACGAGACACACTGTCCTTGCAATTCAACTACCATGTAACACAGTATTCTATCTTCTTAATCTCGATTTGTACTTACTGATTTGATGGCAATTACCAAGTCGCTCAAGTTAACCCGAATCCGAAAAATTTTGGTTGATTTCTTCGCTAAAGTGTAGCTATCCCGAAAAAATGTAAATGTTGAATAAAACTTAAATTTTGAAGAAAATATGGAATAAAACTTAAATTTTGAAGAAAATAAATATTTCTAAATATTGTGCTTATATTATATAATAAAAAGAGGTAAACTTTATATAAAACGAAAAGTAAATTTATGTTTTAATATTTGATATGAAAAATCGTTACAATATCATTCAAAACATATTTAATGTTATCTATTAAAAATAAAGTATCATAAATATTATAATAACATAAGCCTATGGCTGAATATTATACAGCCAGATTACGCAATATTCAAATCACAAATATTAAGTATAGTTTTTTTAATGAAACTCTAACCCTTCCCAATTTTTATGTGTGTAAAGTCGAAACTGGAAATTCCATATAGCCATATAGAGCCATATTCCATATAGCCATATTCCATATAGAGATTTATCTCAGTGTGGCATATACGGCCAGATTCAGCAATCATATACCAATCAACTGTAAAGGTGTCAGGTCGAAATCACGAGTATAAAGTAGACTTTTTTTGATAAAACTTCAACCCTTCCCAATTTATATGTGTGTAATGTCGAAACTGGAAATTCCATATAAAGTTTATAAATAAAATTTAAAAAGTATAAAATTAATTAAAAAGGTGAGATATGTTGAGTTATTTAATTTCGATGAAGAGAAAGAAAATGTTTATGAGATGGCGGCCAAGCGTCGACAGTTAGGAGATGCTTCTAATCCTCAAGAAAAACCTAATAATTTGAAAGTTATTTAAATTTTATATTATTTATACATAAAATTATTATTTTTTAACATTTTTCAGATTTATTCAATACTTTCGAGTGAATGAAGATGGTTTCAGTATTTTGCTGTCTATTGTAGAGGATAAATTAGAAAAATCCAGCAGATACGATTCTGTGCCTCCAATAATCAAGCTCGCTACAACATTACGGCTTTTAGCACAAAGAAGCTATCAGACAAGCACAGGATATGATTTTATGGTTGCCTTAGCCCAATCCACATGTTCTAAAGTCTTAAGTGAAACTTATTTACTATTGGAAAGGAAACCTATGTCCAAAGTTTATAAAATCCCCAAGAACTGACGTGGAAAAAGAAAAAAGAAAACTCATTTTATGAAAAGTTTGGTTTTCCTGGCGTTGCTGGCTGTGTGGACGTAATTCACATTAAAATAATAACACCACTCAAAAGCCAAAAACATTCCAAATATATTACATTTTATTTTGGTGATATTTTCGTTTCTATTGTTGATTTTCACTTAATATTTTTAATCAATAAACACATTAATAAAGACATATAATAATTAAAATAATAAATTTTTTGAAATATTTTCAATACTTACGTTACGTTTTAATTACATCCATTTTCGTTTGCCTCAAATTAGTAAGTGATATAGTTATCTCAAATAACTATATCACTTACTAATTTGAGGCAATGAAAATATTTTTTCAAGTGGCGCTTAACTTTTCTTCATGATCATGAGGATATGGCGTCATCCGATAGTTATTGTAACAAGCGATGAACGTCGCTTAAACCGAAACACATCATCGCGTCATATGATAGGTATCACATGTCTTGGAATACGGGTGTTAATACAGCATATGTCCCGAAGATGTTTTTAACTTACTTCAGTTTTGATGAATTTAGAATTCCAACCAACAATTGATATAAATCAACTGACAGATTTGCTGCGGATTATCGCCCGTGGTTTCTGTGCTAATACTCCTTCTCTTTATAACCTTCATTGTTGAGATGAAGGTAGAGCCTGGCCCCACACAATTCGTGAATATAATACGTTTTCAGATATTTATTTTTTACTATGTTAAAGATATTTCAAGATTTTAGTATCAATGCTTGGATCACCGTAATGATTAGTTTGTAGTTCTCCTATATAATATCATATGATGAAATTAATAAATATTAAAAACAAAGTATTGGATTCAAAACAATTATTTGTTATTCAATGAAACACAGAAAACACACAACAAGAATTGACTCAGAGATTTGGCGTGACAATTGTCACTTCATGTGATGTGATGCGATGAGAAGTAATGTCGCCTAAAATTAAATCGCTGGCAATATCAAACATAATTTCAATAAATTTCATTGAACATTGACATTGAAAAAAAGTCACTTCATCAGAAACACCTTCAGTACTTACAATCTTACATCAAAATTGTCATTTTACAGCAGTTAAAGATAAACGCACGGAAACAATGTCATTTACCACTAAATAATTTTCAAAAATAAAACACCATTTAATTATATGTTATTACATGTTTATTATTCCCCATCTTTGGACCCTATATAAAGTTTTTATAGCTAATCGTAATTTATAAATATGATTTTTCTTATAATCTTTTAGCTTTAATTTATTTTTTTTGTTAGAAAAATTACCTGGTCACATAATTTCAATAAAAATAAAATAAACGAAACAAGAATTAAGATTTTGCTATAAATTATTCGGGTATGAGGTTTTTAATTTTTTGTAAATGTATTAATTTTTAAATTTATGAATAATGTTATATTATATTTAGAAAATACAAAAAACGAGACAACAAATTATATGCATGTATTTGAATAGATAAAAGAAATTTGTTAAAAAACTATAAAATTGAAAATATTTTTATGTTATTTTATTATTATTATTATTTTTTAAATATTTCATCATTTAATTTAATAAGGCCATTTGGTTCTGAATTTTTAAAAATAATAAAATTATATAAAATTTAATGAAATTAAATTTATATATACATATATATATATATATATATATATATATATATATATATATATATATATATATATATATATATATATATATATATATATATATATATATATATATATATATATATATATATATATATATATATATATATATATATATATATATATATATATATATATACAGTGAGACCATTTAAAATTCAGACAAATGTATAGCATATAGTAATTCACTACATTATCTACTGTCATATCGAACTTAAAATAATTTTTACTATCGGAATATTTTTATTAATTAATAGTATATTATTAACGGTAACATGAATAAATAAGATTCTTTAAAAATTTTAAAGAATAATTTAAAACAGAGTGCTGAAAAACTAAATATCTTGAATCTTGCACAATATAGGCTTCATGTTTTGGGTCGTTATCAAGATAACGACCCAAAACATAAAGCCTATATTGTGCAAGAATATTTGTTTTACAATTGCCCAAAAGTTTTGAACACACCGTTTCAGGATACACATATTTGTGGCACCTTTTGGATTCGAAAACACCATATTTCCCATAACGTTCAATTGCAAAATATCCTTCAGGACGAATGCAACAAAATAAGGCCAGAATTAACACAAAAATTAGTTAATTCAATGCCAAAAAGATTAAAATCTGTGATAAAGCAAAAAGAGTATGCAACAAAGTCCTAAAACATAAATATTAATATTCAAATTTATAAAATTAAAGCTAAAACAGTACTATGTCCGAATATTAAATTGTGATGAATTTGTGATTTTGATGATTTTTTATTTAATTTAGTTTGTTAATTTATGAATCAATTTATTATCATTTATTAACAAATAAATAAACATATTCTGATAATAAAAAAATATTTTAAGTTCGATATTATAGTAGATAATCTACTTAATAATTGTAAATTACGTTCGCCCGAATTTTAAATGACCTCACTGGATATATATATATATATATATATATATATATATATATATATATATATATATATATATATATATATATAAATATATATATATATATATATATATATATATATATATATATATATATATATATATATATATATATATATATATATATATATATATACCTATATATAAATATAGCAAATATATTTATATTATATCCGAATATTTAAAGAGTAAAAACGGAGAAAAATTAAATCAATATTTGTGCATACAATAGCCAATTATTTTTGTTTTCATATTTTTAATATTAACTTATATATTTATGAAAAATTCAGAACATTTTAAAAACAGAGGTTAACCAAATATACAATTTAAGGGTGCACATAAAAATATGTAAATTTATATATTACGTTAGTATGTTCATAACTCAACAATTAAATTATTTATTTAAATCGTTTTGTAAAATATTAATTTAATGAGCATATAAGAAAAATAACAGGAATTATATGATACAAATTCTCAATTTGGACTAAAAATCTAAAAATAAAGTTGTAGAATAGTATTGGATTAATAATTTATATTTTAAATTTTAACAATTTAACCCTGTCACAATTAATAGACGATTTTACCAAATAGACATGTTAAATATTGGTTCACTTGTAATAAATAGGTATGTACTCGTATATGTTTTAAAACTACTTATTTGTATATTTATTTAATTTAAACTTAATTAAAAATATTTTTTTGTGCACCAAACTAAATCAATGTAGTATAACTTAAAGTACGCCTATAACAAAAAAAAATAAATAAATAATAAAAATTAAATATACGAATATATTTGGTGATTTGTAAATAGTAAAAAATTAATGAAGTTTTTTCCCAAATTTATTCGTAAACAACGATTGTTTTGTAGTGGAAATAGATGGGAGGGTTAAAAGAGAAGAGAGGATTTGGAATAAAGAAACTAATAAAATTATGTGCTGTTCTTTGATTATGTGTTTTCCCAATTTGGTTAATTTATCAATTTATTTTGAATTACTCGTATATTATTTATTTTGTGTTAACAAAACAAGTGAAAAGACAAAAGAATTCAGTATTAACTTTATATAAATTTTCATTATTATAATTAATATTTACTTAGTTTATAAACATGTCCATATAATATTTTTTTAAGTTTTTCGGTTATTATTAATTGATTATAGTTTTAACTGTTTTGTAAAATCAAAATAAATAATTAAAGGATTTAAATTAAATATGATTAAAAGAACAAGTAAGTATGTTAATTATAAGAACACAAATATTACTTAAAAACAATGTATTTTAATGTCTTGTCAGTTGCAAACATAACATGTGTTTTTATGCAATTAAATATAATTAAAAATGATAAATACATTTTTTATAAATTTTCTATCTTATTGATAATTAGGGTATAATTTTAAAGATTATTAATTATTATTATTTTTTGTTCAAAACCACACAACTACAATTTTTTTTTAACCTAACGTTATTTAATTTAAATTAGTTAATTTAGTAATAAAAATAATATGTTTATGTATTTTCAAATTCTATGAAACTACGGCTGCTTATATTTTGTATAAAGATTTTTTTTTTAAACTCAAATGAGATTGATATTGGTATTTTTATTAAAAAAAGATAAACAAATGAGAGTCGAAAAATAAGAATATCGGGAAATGGAACCGAAACTAATTTAATTTTTGAGGCACAATATAAAATTTCAAAACTATTATTAATAATATCATTACTTGTGATAAAACTATGTTGTATATTCATATAAATGTGCAGCGAACTATTAAATTTGCCATTTTGAAAATAATTAATATTAATCGTAAAAATTGTACATTTTAATTTAAATAGTTTTATATTTATATAAATAATTGTTTTTTTTTGTAAGTTGGTTATATATCGTTGTATTTATTAGTTGGTGTAAACATAAATCATTTAAAATTTAATTATTTAAAAAATGACAAATTTAATCGATAAAACATTGCAACAGTAATTTTCAACGATAAATACAGATATAAGGATTTAAATAGATTGTTAACAGTTTTAAAATTAATTCTTTGCTTCTATGTTGCAAGTAGGTAATACAAAATAATAAAGTATATAAGGTTTTATTAGAAAATTAACCTGTTACTGTTCGAGTAATAAGTAATTTACAAATTAAATTATTCTCATATCGAAGGTACTATAAAATATTTTACGAAAGTTTAATTTTATTTGAATTGTCTTAATAATGAGTTATAATTTGTATTGATTTAGTTTACTGTCGTAATGTTTAGTTGTATTAATTAAAAAAATAATTTAAAAATTGTTATTAAAAAAGTACGAGATATTAGTTTAGAGTTAATAATTTTCGATATTTTAAAATTAAGATTTACTAACAATTGAAAGACCATTAAAAATAAAAACATAATATATATATATATATATATATATATATATATATATATATACATTTATATATATGTATATATATATATATATATATATATATATATATATATATATATATATATATATATATATATATGTATATATATATATATATATATATATATATATATATATATATATATATATATATATATATATATATATATATATATATATATATATATATATATATATTATATATAATATAAAAGTTATTACAACTCGTTTTGAAACTTTTGGATAGAAAGCATATTGATTCCAAGTAATGTCTATTGTAAACCCCCTTCAAAAACTAAGATAACCGTGAATCTCTAAACTTACTCAGTACTTTCAAGAAAAATAATTAAATGAAAAAATAAAAAAAAATCATGAAAAATCATTATATGTATATTATTATTAATATTATTATTATGATTTTTACAATAATGGAACATTATTAATTGTTATATCATATTAAATTAATTTATATATATATATATATATATATATATATATATATATATATATAATTGATTATTAAATACATCAAATGCTTAATTTTCTATTGGCTACCTGTTATTTAATAATGATTAAATTTAAATTTTAAGAATTTATTAATGATCGGGCACGATTTTGATATGTTTCAATGTTAAATTTATTAAAATATTTTTTATCATTATTTTAATTAACACATTTGCTTATATGTTTTAATTCTTTATTTAGTTTTTTTGGTTTATTACTTTATAATTTTTATATAAACATTTTGTTACATTATAACTTTATATTTAATGTTTTATTAATAGTTTTTTTGTATTTGTTATTTATTATATATATGTATATATGTAAGTTAATATTAAGCATATTCTTGAAGGCTTTTCTTAAGTAATAAAAATACAAAAAAGGTACAATGATAAAGTTAACTATTTCTTAATTAAAAGAAATAAAATTGTTTACTAATGCGGTTGAATTTAAGCCGTGATTAGAATTTCTGACGAAAAGGAATATTTAATATCTAATGTTATGGTTTAAAATAATTTTGAGAGTATAGCTTTTCGAAATTTGAATGAATGCTATATTTGAAGTATTGAAGTTAAAACTAAAAATAAATTGATTCTTATATCTGAGCCTTCTGATATTTTTTAATTAATTTTTTTGAAAACTATCACATTATGTATGATGTGTTTACATGTGCAGACATACAATAATATCATTACAACAAAACAAAAATTTACTTAATTTATATATATGTATATATATATATATATATATATATATATATATATATATATATATATATATATATTAATATATATGTATATATATATATATATACATATATATATATATATATATATATATATATATATATATATATATATATATATACATTTTATTTTTAATTCAATATCAATATTTATTTGTTAGTAAATTTATCTTAAAAGTAACCCTAAAATATTTGTATATATATATATATATATATATATATATATATATATATATATATATATATATATATATAAGTATATATATATATATATATATTATATATATATATATATATATATATATATATATATATATATATATATATATATATATATATACCATGTAATAATAATTTACTTTAAATTTACTTATATATAGTTTTATTTTTAAATTTAAATATTTAAAATAAATGGTTGTTGATATGTTTTTGTTTTTTTAAGTTCCCATTAAATTTTTAATTTAACATTAAATTGCCGGTATTTATAAAAATATTTCCGGTAACTACATATTTTGGATTTTTGGACGGATTTATTTTATAAAATTATAAAATTGTTTATAATTTTTTTTATGTATTTACTTATATATTTTTCTTATAATATTCGACAATCGATGTTAAAATGTTTAATTTATATTTTTATTTGAACTAAGAACCATGTCGAAATATTTTATAAAAATCTCAAGAGGAGATAATATTTTTTGTCATTTAAATATAATTATATACTATATAAATTGTATTATAATTATGAATATTAATTATTTTTTTTAATTATATATATATATATATATATGTATATATATATATATATATATATATATATATATATATATATATATATATATATATATTTATTTTACAATCTATATTACTACATTTATCTATTAATTAAACTATTGAAATAGCTAATATTTTTAAATTTTGTTTTATTTAAGCAAAATTTAATATTTAAAACAACAAATATTTTTAAGAAAAAGTAAACTTATTTGACCTATCAAAATAGTTGGTGTTAAATTTAAACTTATACCAGGTAATTTAATTAAATAAAATAAAATATTTATAAATAAAAATAAAACTTTGGTATTATAAAAATTAAAAGAAATAATTTTAGTATAAATTATTATTCAGATTTGGTAAGAGATTAAAATAATATTATTATAGGAACATTAAAGGTTGCCATAATGTGTTCTTTTTTCCGTAGAATTGCTTATTCAGCAATGTTTTGATTGTCTTAGTGGCAACCTTAAAGTGAAAAATTTTGAAAAATTACTACATCTAATTTTTGGTATAAGCAAATAATATAAATAAAAAAAATAGTAGCTATTATAGTTGTCACCCATACATGTTTGTTGTTTATATTTATTTCAAAATGGCAAGAAAACATTGTAAGTAGATCTTTGTAAAATATAATATAAAATTTAGGTCAAATTGTAAATAAAATAAATTTACAGTAGTAAACATAGTTCTAAAACCTGTAGTTATAACATTATTTTATTTTTATTATTATTAATTTATAATTTTAATATTTAGGTTTTAATTAGTATAATTTTTATTTTTGAGACAAATCGGTCTCAAAATTGATATGCTGATATATATTTATATATAAATATAATTTTTAAGATTAAAATATTTGTTTTTATGTCTTTCTTATATATTTAAAAAAAAATATTTCTTTTTATATTGCTCAAGGAGTTTTGCATTTATCATTAATTTTTATGAAAGAATTGACATATCTATTTTGAAATTATTGAGAAAAAAAATTGATTAGTAAAAATATTTTCGAAGGGGGTTCAACATTATTTAAATTTCCATTAAAAAAAATGTTTTCGTTTAAAATTTTTGAAACCCTATTTTGAGAACATTTTTTAAACAATCAAATAGGTTTTTTTTGTAATTTTTTTGTTTTAATAATTTATAATACAAAGATAGCTATATAATTAGGGCACATTATGGTTAAGCTATTCTCAAAAAATAAGTTTAATTATATTATTGAAATATAATTTAAAAACAAAAACAGAAAAACCAAAGATATATAAACAAAAAATTTGAAACACGTTAGAATGAATCAGTATATAATTTTAAATAACAAAGTCTAAACAAATTTTTTCAATATTTTTGTTTCAAAAAA
>OZ010737.1:106919016-106939016 GCA_963932295.1 Tipula lateralis
TACTGTGCATTCGAAGGCGGCTAAAGCCAGGCAAACTGTGCAAGAATATAATACACAACAAAAATAAAATAACCAAAATCAAAATAATAGTAATAAAAATTTAAATATATTTATATATATATATATATATATATATATATATATATATATATATATATATATATATATATATATATATATATATATATATAAATGGAACTGTATAAATCACATTAAATAAATTTATTATATTTGTAAATTTAATTATTTTTTTGTGTACAATGTATTGCGTACGACATATTAATAAGACGTAGGTTTGTTTGAGATTTCAAAGACAACAAAAACAATTCAAACATGAAATCAAGAATATTGGCGATGTTATTCGGAAATCTGCTGTATAATAAACAGTTATTTGAAATGATAACCAGCTAAAGGTGATAATCGATCTTTTATCACGCCTTTATCAAAACTATACCAACAATTAAAAAATCAATACATTTATTGGAAAATTATTTGATAATTATAAAATTTGTCTGTAGAAGTTTATGTTTATGATAATACAATACTATAGCAGAAAATTGATTTCTTTAACTCAATCAAACAGTAATGCATTTAAAAACATATTATTTTTATACACATATATGAAAAGTCAGCTCAATGAAACAAATATCTACTGCTTACATTTCGCTTATAGCAAACATCAAAATCATTGCTTCTTTTATATAAAAAGGAGAAACATATTAATTTAAATAAAATAAATTTGTCGTTAGATTTAGCACAAATACCAATAAACTATAATTAATTTTATTAAAAGTTTTCTCCCACTTAAAATATTTATCTACGTAAAAGTAGATTGTTACATTCCAGCTAAAGAATGAAAAAATATGGAATTTATAGATCATGGATGGTCGGATTATTGATATGGACGGACTGTTCTACAAATTATTTGATTTTTCTAATGTCTGCATCGGTTCATTCACGAAAGCTTTATACCATTTTTTTATACAATTTTTTGGTGCAATAAACCAAATATAGACACTAAAGCACTGACTGCTTTACGTATTGAGCTAGGTGGACTACGCCTACTCTGACATTTTAATTGTTTTAATCCTTATATAATGGGAAAAAGTAAAACGTGTAAAGCTTTTTAGTTAAATTATGTTACATTAAATATTTGAGTATATCATAATCTGATTGACATTTACAAACAGCACTAGTTTATTCCACGGGAAAGAACACAAAAAATTCAAAAAATTTGTTTCTCAAAAAAAATTTAAATTCACTCTATTCATTTTTGATTGTTTATCGCTTATTTTGTTTCCTCAAAAATTTTATTTATACATATAAAGAAAAGAAGTAATAAAATAAATCACATGATCTTTTTCAAAGATAAAATAAAATCATACGATATTTTTCAAAGATCGTATAATTTTATTTTATTGCTTCTCTTCTCTTTATTCCAAATTGTGAATCCTATCACATGTCTATCACATAAACTAGGATACAATTTAAATGGTATGAATTTTTGCTAGGCACTATATAAAAGGAGTATAGATACAGTACAATTAAATATATAATATATCGGAAAAATGATTATGTATATAATATATTTATATATAATTATATAAATATCAATTGCGTTCTTTAGATGATACCAACAAATAAAAGAATTATTGAGATGAAAGAAAAATAAATTAAAAAAAGGAGTTAAAACAAGGTGCCCGTATGATTACAATATTTATAGAGTATTAAATATTATAATTAACGCCGAAACCATAAATCAGGATATTTTATCAGGACATTATTAAAAATAAGAAAATTTATAAAAATGATAACGCAATGTTTTGATTCAAATGAAATATATTAAACCGAATAAACGAGCAGAAATTTATATCTCACTTGAGAAATTAAATCATTTGTCTGAATCAGGTCGATACCATATGACGATCAAATTAAAATAATAAAATTAGTTGGGTGAAATATTGCTACATCGTATTTTTAGCAACTAAAATAAAATGTGGTGCACATACAGCCCAGCTAGCCGAAACTGATTTTTCAGAAGGTCGAACTTTAATAAAAAAAATTAAACAATATATGAAAAATATATGAAAAACAATATATGTTTATAAACAATATAAACAACGGAAGATGAGACATAAAGTGGGTCAAATAAGAACCTAACAGATGAAGGCGATACTCATATGAAAACTAAAATGAAATGGTTTTTATATTACGTTTGAAAGGGTGAAATAATACAGAACCTAAAGAAATAAGGAGGTAAAAATAGAACAAGAATGTAATCGAGAAACCAATATAAAATAAGAGTACCCATCATGAAAGGTAGAAAAGAAGCATTAAGAAAGCTTACTGGTATAATACCCCGATGTATTAAATTTCAAGATTTTAATCACAACCGGAAATATTGTAATGGAGAACCAACGCAAGGTGTTTGAAATATTTTGGAAAAAACATACTTGACAAGCATGCCAATTAAGAAAACGAACACTTTTAAATGCGTAAACTGCAATAAAGAACATTCTTTAGGCGGTGCGACATAGTTAGAGAAGCAGAGAAATAAAAAGCTATAGTCCAAGAAAAATTGTGGGATTTTAATTTACAATATCTTCAAAATTCAATAATAGCTCACCACAATACACAACAACCACACACGTAGTAGCTGCTACTAAAATATGCTCACAGATCGTCCAACAACGGGAGCCATTAAGGAAAATGAAGAAACTCCAATTCTTGATATGTATTGTGAAAGAAGAAAGAATAATAGAAGCGTTAAATAAACAACTGAATAATAAAAAAAACAATGAGCAGTGAATGAGTTCACCTCCTTGATTTATTTATTTATTTATTCAACGCATTTATTCAAAGAATCGCCAACTTAAAAATGGAAAGAAAGATATATGCCTAACATAAGAATTTTGCATACAAAACTTCCATATGCAAAAACATGGATATCACTACAACCACTCCATTCAGTAAATTTTTAACTTGCATATACATTTACTGAATGGAGTGGTAGTAGTGGTATCCATGTTTTTGCATCTATGTTTTGCAAACAATCACAAGGAATTTAGTATTCCATCTATATATTGTCAACTGACTAAAGAATATTATGTCATGTAATTTAAATTGTTTGGATACATTTTCATAATTAGGAGAAATTCGAATGTGAAGAACACACACTGGGGACTGCGACTATCCAAGTAAGTGTAAAACGGAAAGCACAAAAAATCTGACGAAGGAATCGAGCACCACAATCGAGATTTGATTATATCAACAACAAATTGAATAACAATTTGTTTAGTAAATATCTAATTGGTCTCTTTGAGCAAAAATCTACTGAAACAACAAAAAGACCAAGCATATAAGTACCTTCTATCAAAAAAGATGATGAAACTTAAGCAATAATTTACAAAGATAAGGTTAATGTGTTTTGCAACTCACCTTGAAAATACATTCAGCACCTTCTGAGGTTAATATTGGATGAAGACATTAGCCCAGTTAAAAAAAAAAGTGGATAAGCTATAGACAATAAGCATGTATACCTTAAATTTGAAAATATCAACAATTCAAAAACGACCTAATTTTAGGACAAATAGTTAGAAAATACGATTCATGATTTTAAAACCTTATGACCTTCAAACAAAAAAAACATCGTATTATAACTTCAAACTTATTTGAAAATATTTTATCGAAACAGATGGAGTCAGATTGTTGACACTGTACAGGTCAACAATGGCCTATTCCTGTCAAAATTTATATTTTTTATTCCTGGTGGTATGCAAAATTCATAGGCCAACTCATCTTTCACGTCAATACTATATGGAGCTATGCAATGTGCAGATCGTTCTACGAAAGTATCAAATTTTGGAACACCCGGGTTTCTATATAAACGTTTATATATTAATAACATTAAGTTATTATTATATTCAACATATTTCGCTAAAGATATCACTTAATATCGGTAGCAAAGTATTATAATCACACAATATTTTGGTTGATAAGCTTATTATCTATTACATTGTTCGTCCATAAGTTAATTTAATATTGAATAATGTACCATATGTATAGTGGTAAATAAAACTCACTATTATAAAATTAAATTATCAGATTAATTGCGTTATTTGTTTATTAGAAATTAGATTATAAGTTTGTGGCCGACCTTCTTTTCAATTTGTAGAAATTGCTGAGAAAAACATCATATATTGCAAATCTTTCAGCATTACTCAATTGTACACAATGCAGCAACAAAACACACAAATACACGCAAACGAGTATAGTGTAAACATATATATGCATAACATATTCAATTCGTTGTGCACTTTAGTATGCATTATGCACTGGCATTAAATGGAAAGTTTGTGTGAAATGAGAAACATAAAAAGCTTTACTAATTTTGTTAGATAGAATGTACGAAAGCATTAACTGGCCAACGAGCTGTCATACTTTTGACGATAGACCACTTTTTGATTTTAATGGCGTGCATCCATTTGTGGAGACTGCAAAAATTGACATATTTAAATTAAAATTTGGCAATAAATAGATTTCGAGTAATGGTCTGGTTTGTTGGTGAAATTGCGACCACGTGAAGCACATTTCTTACAGTTCTTTCGTATTCAAATAGTACAAATCACAAAAAATGGTGTAGCAGAAATTGTGGTTTTATTTTTAAATCTACGGTTTAATCAATAATAAAATGAAGTGCATACATTATTATGTCATGTTCTAACTTTGACATCATCAAACTACGTATTATTACGTTTCAAGATATAATCGTAATTATCAATAGATTCAAAATAAAAAATCCACATTTATTTTTCATATTATCATTACAGTTCACGTTATCAGCGCTTAATTATTTTTATTATTACTGTATTCGCAAATATTATAATTACGATACCCGAATTTGTCGCAGAACTAATCACATAGGATATTGAGAAATATCATGAAACTGGTCAATATAACCGAATGGTTGGAACAGGCTATAAAAGTATAACAAATCGATGGTGCTGCGAGATCGTTTTGAAACAGCAAGAATTATTTTTGGTTGCCGGAGATGAAGATGGATTGTACTCAAGCAGAATTGCTACAGAGATATTCAACTTATCGTAAAGCGATTGATTTAAGTCCTAAATCATCTGTCCTAAATCGTCTGTTGGATGACGGTTACGTACGTGAAATCACATAAGAAATGACAACATCGATATGCGCAATGTGTTATATCATGATGTTATATCATACTTTATAGAAAACCATGTGAATAGAACTTAATAATGGGGTGAAATTAATTGAGCAGCAATTAAAACTGATGAATGATAACACAAGACCCTACTAACTAAATGTATTTTTATTATTTGAATCAAATGAAACTTGAAAACACGATTTGACCCACACGAAATATTAGCAATTGGCTAGCATCACACATATTGAAGATATGTTAGGACATCATTACACATAATTTAGATAATCATCAATATGCCCTGCAAGAAGAATGGTAAATGATAAATCAGGAGTATATTTCAAGCTTCGGTGCATAGTGTGTCAATGAAAAATGTTAGATTCTGTTACATGATTACGTTCGTGAAGCAAATATTTAGTATTAAAGTGATTGTGTTTAATAAAGAAAATTGGTTATTTTTGTAATTTGGTTATTATTTAAAAATAAAATTTCTTTAAAAAGAACTATTTTCGGCAGATCTTCAACTTAAATGTAATAAATATTTCCGTGTCACTCTAAGTTGTTATTAAAGTTTTTTGTTTAATGGTATTTTTGCTGTTGTGGAGCTTTAAAAATGTTAAGTGATAGATTGTATAGAAAATTATTAAATGGTACTAGCGATAACTATGTTAGATATTAAACAGTTAACTTTGGTAACTGTTATTCTAATTTTCTTTCAATTAAAGGTGTTTCTCAAGGTTCTGTACTTGGTCCTTGATTATCCTTTCAGATTCAAAAATTTAATAAAACAAAACCGGCTTCATATATTTATTTTTTGTTTGAAAGTAAAATCCTCCTCGTTATTTATGGAAAATGATTTTATTCAAATGGAAGCGGTTGCTGGCATTGGCGTACTCCATTCGGTTTGTCTAATATCTGAGAAAATTTCGGATTATCTGCGGATCTATTTCGGCCATGGTTGCTTTAATATTAGCTTTCGAATCCTGAATGGTTTGTGGGTTGTCCGTATAACACTTGTCGGTCGCGCCAGCCTCATCTTCGAAGAAATACGGATAGATAATAATCCAAAATTGCCGCCACACCACAAGCCGCACCCAACAGTAATACGCAATGGCTGCAATGGCCTCTTCACATATCATATATGTTATTAGTCAAGGAAAAGGAAATAAGGGAACTTTTGGAGCTTTAATAATAATTTACGCTGTATTAGCAATGGGGTTATTAGGATTTATTGTTTGAGCCAATCATATATTTACAGTAGGATTATATGTTGATACATGAGCCTATATTTTACATCAGCCACAATTGTGGATTTTCCGAAATGCGAAAACCCACCGAGATGGAAATGCGCGTTGTGCGAAAAGATTTTTTGAGCAAAAACCCTCATGCATTTCGAATTGTCGAAGGTCTATACAGCGAATCGTTATCGAAGCGGATGATCACAGGGTTGCACCAATTGAACTTTATAGGACCACAAACCAATATTTTTCCGCAGAATTCGTTGTAAGGAAGATGTTCATTTCCGATGCACGATGGCGTTCACGGTCGTTGACGAACATTTTCGGCTAAATGAATACGTTTACGCGTTAGATTTCCGACTCGGTAGTCCGTATCACACATTTTATACACACACACTTCTTCATAATATGGTTGGGTGTAACTCCCGTGTTTTGACCAAATTGTGTACAACATTTTCTTGCGATTTTGAACCAATTGACTTTGTTGTGTGAAAGTTAATTTCCAACGCTTTTGTTAAAGCGTTAAACATCTCGTTTCGTCAACAAGAAATAATATTCTGAGTTTCTTTCAAAGAAAGAATGACATTAATGTCTCCAGAGCCAAAATAACCGATATGTCAAATCTGAAGCGGTTATTGGGACACCCTATATATGAAAAGAACTTGAACATCAACTTTTCACAATAAAATAGGTCAACCAACCTGAAACTGTCCTAACTAGCGCTTCGGTTCAAAAAAGATGGCAAAGATAAAATATAAATAATATGTATAACGTATATATATTTATTAAAGTCAATATATTGTATTGACCGCCTATACTCATACTCATATTAACCTGCATTTGACAGATAAGTAGAAAAATATATTTTCAACTAAAATATATTTTGGAAGTTTTATTATATCCATTTTTCGTAAAAAAAAACCTCATGTCTACCCATCTAACGAATGTCAATTTTCCAATATACTTTAAAAATTAACCTTATCCAAAATGAAGAACACATTTGATACGATTTTTTGTTTTCTATAAAATGTGTGCACCCTGTAATTTAAATTAACCAAAAAATCCACCAAAAATATTATAATTCACATTTTATCGACGAAACAAACTTTTGTATTTCTTGTGTACAAAAAGGCATACATACTCGTATATACCTAAATATATAATGTAAATGATAATATGGGTTTATCACGCAACACGCAATATCATAGTTTCTAGCATGCTCAACGTATACAGATACATGTTTTTACCTTTATTTTTAATACATTTTCCATTAATTTTCCATCAAAATGAATAAAATAGAAACGGAATGAAATAAATTCATTGAACTAACATTTTTTTTTCTTGATACATACTCGTACACTTTTGTAAATGATGAATTTCTATTTTATACAAACATATGTATGTACTAAAGTATTTGAAAATTTAATTTTTCAGTTTAGGCTTCAGGTAACTGTTTGAAAATGATATGGCGATTCGGGAGTAATATGTATTGTGATCATTTTCTCTTTGACGATTTTAAGGGTTGAAATGTATGAAATAAATACATAACATATCAAGAAAAACTTCTAATAAAAAAATTAAATACTTGTATATAAAAGAAAAATAAATTTCATGAAAAATTTATTTTAATCGATTTTCCAGTTTTCATTTTTATATTTGGGCGTTAACATTTATTTTTTTATTTTCATGTTTGTTTGATAGAAGACGGTTGATATAGTCACAGAAAAACTTTTTTTATGTTATAGATGTATATATATATATATATATATATATATATATATATATATATATATATATATATATATATATATATATATATATATATATATATATATACAGGTATTCGAGGTAAAATAAACATGTACCTATGTGAAGTGTTTACATGTGTTGCATATAAACACATGTATAGGCATTATATTTTTTCAGTTATAGTTGTGTGGTCATTAAAAAATAAAATAATGTGTCAGGTAAACATTTGAAATAATTATAAATTCATAAAATTGAATCAATATTAAATGACACGAAAGAAAGTTAAATAAAATCGATTTTTGTTCATTTTTAACTTTATATGAGCTGAATTATTTATATTCATATTTCTTATTAGTTATAATATTATCAAACTAGTAATTTTTAACTTTATTCGTAATTCACATTAAACTACAGAATCTATAGTAGTTGACTATGAATATAATATAATAAAAATGTATGGCTTAGAGGCCATGAACTGTCCTTACCGCGCCTCATATGAGACTTTACGAACCATTTGAACGATTGGTGCACATTGTAGGTGGTCAGCCCAACGAATTTTTTTTACATACAAACGCGATTTTATGTCATCCGGTTGCATGCTAATTTATGGTCAAAGACGGAATCGAACTCGGGACCGCGGCATGATGAGAAACTCTCTTAACCATTAAGCTACAACCGGCGACAATATAATATAATATGTATACAATAAATTATGTAAACAGTTGTTTTAACTTTGCATATACCATATACTCACATATAGCATGATAAACGAAGCCATTATAATATCGGGGTTTGATACATACGCATTAAGTATAATAAAATTGAATCTCGATTTGATAAATAGAGCACACACGACTGTTTAGTTTTCAAAACTTATTTATATGCAGTATATAGTCTAATTATTTTGATACACTAGTTAAATGTCAAAATTTAGGAATGTCAAATTTATGTTTAAAATGAAGACAAAAATAAATCTGCCAACATTAAGCTTTGTAGAAAAACACTTTGAATAAAAGAGATTGCAGATTTGATTATGATGTATACTTTCCTTCTAACGGTTCATTTAACTTGCGTGGACATCATCTGGTAAATACAAGAAATTTACTTAAGCCATATGGCAACTATTACGAAACGATTTTGAGGAAAACTAATTACATGATACAAGTACTTTTATATCAATAATAGGTTTTTTCGAAACTACAAAATTCCATATCTGCCTTCAATAAAATAAATAATAAATAATCTATGGCTTACAACCGGCGACGATCTACCTTCAATGACGCTTAATAAATTTATACATTTTTAAATTAATAATATATATATATATATATATATATATATATATATATATATATATATATATATATATATATATATATATTTATATATATATATAAATATATATATATATAATATATATATATATATATATATATATATATATATATATATATGTATATATATATATATATATATATATATATATATATATATATATAAACAAAAAACGGTCGACTATCTTATTTAAATTTTGGATTTTATCTGTAGCATATTATTGTTCGCTTATCGGTTTTTCCTATCGATCAAAGTAATGCTCAGATGATATTTTTTCTCCAAACATTTAATAATTCGAACAGAAATTTGAAATTCACGTCTAAATATTAAGATAATTAAGCTTATTAATGAAATTCATTCTGACTTATGGAAAAATAGCATTGAACATTTTTTAAAATGACTGATGACTTGTTGCTTAGTTATTAGTTATTTTATTTCGACTGTATCTATTACTATATATTAATAGATACAGTCGAAATAAAATTGTAAAAATTTTAATAATTTATGTATTGTATTAACAATATAAATTGAAATCTTAAATTTAGTTGTTTCTTTATATTCATGGTGCGTTTTTTTATCTGCTAGCTGCTGTACTACTGAACCCATCTGCATTATCTTATAATATTGCTCGAGATAGACGGTGTGGTTTAGAGAAAAATCCATACGTGCAAGAGGTATGGCATCTGCAAATAATTTTATATTATAGATTTAATTTTACCGTGGGTGAGACAACGATTTGATAAATATAAATTTCTTCTCCTTTGGACAGATGAAGTAACGTTTATGAATCACGGTAATGTCTATCATACATGACCGTGATTCATAAATGTTAGAGTAAGGAGTGAGTTGAATCCAAATATGCGATTCGTTGATTTGCCATCAACGTTATTAGAGGTTGGGATGGAATAAGGATTTGTTTGAATGGTGCATCGTTCCAATTTGTAACAGTATTTCGGCAAAAAATAAAGTTAAAGTTTCCAAATTAGTGGACTAAAAGAAATGACTCCAATTCTTTTAAAGCGCGATTATCATAATATTATTCATGTATGTAGGCTTTTATTTATAGAAAAAAGCAAGAGAGCCTATATTTAAATCTAAAGGATGATTTAATAAAGGGTATATTTAATTTAATAAAAGTTGTTTTTAAAATACTACAGCAGATAATATGAGACAAAAAATTGAAAATATCTTTTAAGAAATAACAATTCAGAAGATACAAAATCAAATGGCGATCATTTTGGATATTTATTAAATTAATTGATTAGTAAAGATGGACCTTAAAGTATAATTTATAATATTCTGCCGAGCACCGATCTCTAGAAAATCTTATTGTCGTTGGCGCTTGATATCAAGAATTTCTTATATTTACAACAAAACACTATGCATAATTTTTGTTTCATGTGGGCTTGGCTCAAAATATAACTAAACTATGTTCAATAGAGTGTTAACTACACAGTAGTATTGGAAGGCACAAAAAAATGTAATTTAAATAAGTAAAAACAAAAGGACTTAATTAGCTGACGAAGTAACATATTTTAATAAGCGTATCTCTTGCTACCAACACTAGAGTCATCAATTAATTTTTACACACTTCTATCTGTGTTATATGTCTATCTGTGTTATAAAATTTGAATGGTTATCGGATATTGAGATCAATAGTTAGTTACATTGAAAGAAAGTAATTAATATTATTAATTATTTGAGTGTTCATTTATTTTTAAAATATAAAATTGTGTTTTATTACCTACGAAAATAAACAGAAAAATAGTAACAGATAAAATAATAAATAAGTTATAAACGAAGTGAAGTTTTTTGTATTTCTTATCATCGGCATTTATCAACTATGACTATCATTTCAACTGATATAAACTATACTATAAAAGAAAAGCTCATTTTATTAGATTGGCATATTTTAGGTGACAATATTTTGTACTAATAAAATATGTCACGAAAAACTGGTATTTCATCCCATTCTGTTCCAAGGAAAACTTTTATTGGATGGTAACAAACATGTTTTGTTGTAATTTATTACGATTAGAGTATAAATTGCACGTCTATGTTTAGTTGTTGCGAGTTTGTACGATTATAATATAATTATCGTAGCTTGTTTACACATAAGGAACAAGTTTACTGACGAATATTGTAGAATTGCTATTCTACATAAAATTATAAATACATATGTATACAAATTAGTATAAAATTGTGCTTATAAAAGGTGCAGTTAAAATATTTTAGGTTATGTATGAAGATGAATACATGAGAAAATTAATTAAATTTCTGTTAATTTAAATACAAACTAATAAATTAATATTACGCATAGGCATTTTCAGTTATTTTGTACCATTGCACACACTGCTGGCTGGTATAACAAATTGATAAAAGTGTGATGTAATATTGTGTAAATATATGATAGTCCCGTAATTTCGGAATTTTTATTATAATAAAATTACATACTTTATTAACGACGTACATTATAATGCAAACTATAATGTATGTTAGTATAAAATAATCATTTTAAAATATAATTACAGTCAATTTTAAACTGACTGTAATTATATTTTAAATTTAAATAATTTAAATAAACTATAAATAAACAATAATAAACAATAATTTAAATAAACTGTTTAACAATATAATTGTTAAACAGTTTATTTAAATTATTTTTTTTTTATATTTAAACATACATTTCTTTTGTTTTTCATACAATATTTTGGCAGATTATTTTGACAAAAATCAAACGAACAAACTCGTTGTTTAAAAAATCAAGGAAGTTTGATTGCTAATTGTTATAAAAAAACATTATGGTCTAGTCAATAACCAGAAGAATACCTATTATAGGAATAATTTCTATTGGTCAAAGTCTTTGAATACTCCTGAGATTATCTCAAAATATTATCCATAGTTTTTTGAGTAAAATTATAAATATAATTGAGATCAAGTAGTTGAAAAGATAATCCTGAGATACATCTCGCATTCTAATGGGACTGTAGATTCGACAAACTAATATTTGGCATGACTCGAATGTAATATTAATTAATTTGGGATAGTTATAAGACTTATATGTTTTATTTTTACGGATAGATTAAAATTTATAGCGAAAGTACAATTTTGTTTCGTTGTTAAAGTTTTATTGAAATAAATTCAATAATCTTTACAACATTATAAATCAAGAAGTTTAATGATTTTAATTTTTTAATTTAGTAACTATTTCTTCGAAATGTAGTTACGAATTTCGAAAATGTTACCTCTGTGATTTATCTTTGAAATGATCTATTTAAGTTGTTTTAAGTTTATCTTTTACGAACTCGAATAAAAATGATAGAACTAATTAAGTTTAATGGACTGCTATAATAGAAATGTGTACTGATTATCAACCCTGAAACACTTCTTTTTAATGAGATTGCGAAATGTTATACGCCAGCAGTGTATGTAGGTAGATACAAGTATTATTGAGTAACTTATATGTATAATGCAAAAAAAACATTTTATTTGGAAAGGTTAATAGAGAGGCAATAATAATAAATGTTTGTATACGTTTCTAATTTTCAATCATTCTACTATATTAAGTTTATAGTATTAACTCTAAAAATATTAGTGCAATATAAAAAATCAAAAGAGTTATGACGTAGCTAACATTCTAAAATAACTATGTTTTAAAATATTTCTATGTTGTTTTTGTTTCAATCTCATATTTCTTTTAATTTTTTATGTATGTAATGTATTTGATTTAAAAAATTTATTTTATTTTTTATTCGTTTTCGAATTTTTAAAAACAAAATAATATATTTTGTTTGTGTGTTAGGAGCACATAAATAAGTAAATGTATATATATATATATATATATATATATATATATATATATATATATATATATATATATATATATATATATATATATATATATATATATATATATATATATATATATATATATATATATATATATATATATATATATATATATATATATATATATATATATATATATATATATATATATATATATATATATATATATATATATATATAAAATATAAGAATAATATGAAATGAAAAATTATATGATTGTAATTAAAAAAAATAATTTAAATGTTTTTATACAACTAAAAATTTAATAAATATTTACCTTGCAAAAATTTCTTTTAGTTCGTGTTCTGAAACAAATTGACTTAAATTAGCAACAAACAATGTTGAACATGGTGTGTTTGCTGTCATTGCTGGATTAGGAGGTTGGGAACCACCAGTCGATCCAGCTGGACTGGCTAGAGCGGGGCTGGGTAAAAAATGACCGGGTGGAATACCGGCTGAAACATGTATCGATGCAGGATGAAGTGCAGTTGCTGGATGTGGCATTGTCATCTGAAAAACAGAAAATATATAAAATTATTATTCTTTATAAAATCTATTAACTAACTGTAGAATACATTATTCTATTGTTTTGTTTTCTCTTATAAAATTACGTAGATTTATACAGTTTCATTTAAAAATTACAAAACATGAAAACCTACATATTAAAAATCTTTGATTAACTTTTAAGTTCTAATTTGAAAACTTTCGTTTTGTACGGTTTATTAAAATACACTTCTTAAAAAATTTGACATCTTCTAATTGGTATGTTAATGGACATATAAAATATAGAATTGACGCATTTCTAAATTTTTTTTAGATTGAGAACCATTCAAATATTAAATTTAATGTTTTTTATTAAAATAAATAAATTAAAAATATGAATTTTTAAATAAAATCAAACCACAGTAAAACATTTTTGTCATTTTATGTGTAAATTATGTAAGAACAACGTAAACTACATAAAACGTAAATTACATGAAAAAAACGAAGGCAACACCGTTAGCAGTGCCATCTGTTAAGTTGTTTGAGTTTTAGTAACTAACAATTGGCCTCAGAAACGCAGCAACATCTTTTCAACAAATACAATTAGTTTTTATTATTACAATTACAATTAGTTTTTATTATTTAGACGAAATATTAAAATACTGCAGTTTTTGTTTTGGCAACGATATTAGGTGGAAAGACAGTTTTTTAATCTGCATTCATAGTTAAGATGATTAATAGAATTAATCTGTTAATAATTCTGATCTCAAACAAAAATTATTTTGATATCAGTAGTCGACAAAACATAAATATTTATTCGTAAATTAGTAAGATTTAAATTAGTAGATTTTTTGGATGGTCCTTTAGTTATAATTCGATTTGATAAGAGACATGGAATGTAAAAAATAATCTTATGAAATTTAATTTTTATTACACTTAATTTACACGCCCAACTATTAATCTAACAAAATAAGCCATCTAATTTGAAGTAAATCTTATCTAATGAACATATGTATGCTCCTTTTAGTCATGCTCTTTGATTTACTACAATTAATACAAGTTAAAAGAAAAAATCTTTTTTTAACATTTAGTGTAAAAGAATAACACTTTTGGCCCGAAGAATTTCTATGCATCGTATTCTAATTTTACACAAATGTATCTTCATACAAAAACTACAAATTTAGACCCAAACTGAGATTTTATAGTATTTAGACTTCAGAACCGGCATTTCACACACCAAATGGCAGCCCACAAAATATTTGGTGTAAAATTGTTATTTGGATCAAAATAAATCTTTTGATTATTTTCGTGATAGAAGTGATCTAATCCGAATCGCAAATAGATGCGATCGCATATGTTGTCATGAAGTGCGGCTATTGAAGTTGTGGATTGGAGGGAGATATCTAAGTGTATATAATGCAATGATCTTAAATGTCAAATCAACGAAACGATTAACCGGATATATTCTGGTGTATTGCATAAAATCAACAATAGTTAACAATTTAAAAGTATCGGGTGATTTTTTAAGAGCTTGAGAACTTTTTTTTAAAAAAAAACGCATAAAATTTGCAAAATCTCATCGGTTCTTTATTTGAAACGTTAGATTGGTCCATGACATTTACTTTTTGAAAATAATTTCATTTAAATGTTGACCGCGGCTGCGTCTTAGGTGGTCCATTCGGAAAGTCCAATTTTGGGCAACTTTTTCGAGCATTTCGGCCGGAATAGCCCGAATTTCTTCGGAAATGTTGTCTTCCAAAACTGGAATAGTTGCTGGCTTATTTCTGTAGACTTTAGACTTGACGTAGCCCCACAAAAAATAGTCTAAAGGCGTCAAATCGCATGATCTTGGTGGCCAACTTACCGGGCCATTTCTTGAGATGAATTGTTCTCCGAAATTTTCCCTCAAAATGGCCATAGAATCGCGAGCTGTGTGGCATGTAGCGCCATCTTGTTGAAACCACATGTCAACTAAGTTCAGTTCTTCCATTTTTGGCAACAAAAAGTTTGTTAGCATCGAACGATAGCGATCGCCATTCACCGTAACGTTGCGTCCAACAGCATCTTTGAAAAAATACGGTCCAATGATTCCACCAGCGTACAAACCACACCAAACAGTGCATTTTTCGGGATGCATGGGCAGTTCTTGAACGGCTTCTGGTTGCTCTTCACTCCAAATGCGGCAATTTTGCTTATTTACGTAGCCATTCAACCAGAAATGAGCCTCATCGCTGAACAAAATTTGTCGATAAAAAAGCGGATTTCCGAATGGACCACCTAAGACGCAGCCGCGGTCAACATTTAAATGAAATTATCTTCAAAAAGTAAATGTCATGGACCAATCTAACGTTTCAAATAAAGAACCGATGAGATTTTGCAAATTTTATGCGTTTTTTTTTAAAAAAAAGTTCTCAAGCTCTTAAAAAATCACCCTTTATAAGCGGTAAGGCAAAATGTATTTAGATACAGAAACAGCATAGTTAAAAACATAAGCATACATAAAAAGGTCATTATTTTTATTTTTTCTAAATATAGCTTATAGAACACTATATAGACAAATGATAGTCCGCTTACAGAGTTTATGATTTTTGGGGATGCTATATGCTTCTTAACAATCTATACATATATGAGAAACTAGAATTTGATACAAGCGGGACACGAATTAAGATTAACATCTGTATTACTAAATATCTGTACCTAAACAGTTTACTGTTTCTACGAAATATCTCATATTAAATTTTTTTGTTTTTTTAAACCAATAAATATTTTTATGAATTCGGGCAAATACTTTCACCTCGGTTAAATGCGTTTGCGCTTTTAATCAGAAATTAAAAATTATTCTATATTTGTCTATTAGCCTGAAACACACTCTAGATAAAATATTCCATTTGGTAAATAAATAACTCCACACGTCCTTTTTAGATACCGCAAAAACATAAATAATCCAATTTAATTCGTATCAGCGTCCAATTTCACTTTTCAAATGTATGTATGTTTTTATGTTTCCTTTTATTTTGTTGTCTTTAAATAATAAGAACAAATCTGACGATCGTGACAGGATCAAATTTTGCTTGTGCAACATAAAGTTCTTGTGTTGAAATTTAAGCTAAACTTAAATAAAAAAATTAAAAAATAAGCTAAGTTGATTTATCCTTTCTAACCGAAAAAGTTGCATATATTAGAATAATAAATTTTGCATATATACAAAGATACATGATAGTTTCATCATTTTTAGGAGTTTTTGATAATAACAAAAAGAGTGAGGTTTATAACAATCTTTTGGCAGAAAAATATAGAATAGTTAAGCAGAGCAAATACCGCTGAAGTTAGTTAAGAATATTAGAGCAAATACTGTTGAAGTTAGTTAAATATTGTTTTATGAAATTATAGTTTTTATATGTAGAATTATGTGCGACTACCATTGTCAGTGGGTTTTTCAAATCGCAGTTTGTCGTTTTTAATGATTATTTTTCGTTGATTTGATTAATTCATGTCTGATGAGAACGACATACAACATTAATTATCCTTAGTTTAAATTAGTAATTAGAATTCTAGGTGGTTTTGCAATAGTTCGTTTTAGATTATAATTATGAACAATTTTATTCCGTTAAAAATCACTTTAACTGACTCAGGTGAAGATAAAAAATTTGCATCGTGATTAGTACACATCAGCCAGATTTTTATGGTTTTATAACTAGTCCGTAATAGTTTCTATTACTTTCAATTTTTCCCCTGCTTTCTTCAGAGCCTTACGTTTTGCATGTGGATCATTTCTACTCAGTTAAAACATGATCACCATATGTATAGCACGAGTCCCCCATCTTCAAAGCGTCCATCAATTTATATTTGGCTGTTGATCCGTTGATATGTCCCGTAAATATTTTGTTAATATTGAGGGCGGTGTGGCCTATTTTAAATTTACTTTAAGAATTGTTCTAAAATAAAGAGCAGTTCAAAATTTAAAGAGAGATGATCTTGAGTGTGGCTGTTGTGGGTGAGATCTAAGAGAGGAAGGCACTTTTACCGCATAATTGTATTGAAGTATTCAACGTTGACACCACGCTTTAGATTTGATGGCTGAATAACTACTTATAATTAAACGTCTGAAGTGGATCGTCAACACGCCGATGAATCCATTCATAACAAACACAAAACTAGCCCAGAAAATATTCTAAATAATAAAAAAGAATTGTAATCCAAACTACACTCCTCAATCCAAATGTCACTCAAAAAAGCTCGAACAACCTGAAAGATGTAACGATGGCTGTTTTTGGAATGTAAAATGGAACTACTTAAATCTATTTATAAAATTCGTACTAAATGTAGTGTAATAAATATGCAGTTACTAGAACGTTAATATTTTAAGGATTGGGGATGTGATACTAGATATCGATCTAGAATGGTTACGCAATTTACTACTTTTCCCTTGTTGTTCCTATTCTACGTTCTTTTGTCGTTCCAAGTTCACCGGAATATAGATTACACGCTAATATACTTGGTCTCTATATTCCTTGAAATATATTCTAAAAATAATTGTACTGACAGAAAAATAGAAATAATAGACTGATCGGATTGTTTTGTAACGAAGACACTTAAATTGAATGAATTTTGATCGTTGGAAAATTAATATTTACAAGAATTCATTCAATTCAATTTTCAGCCGATTTTTAAGCGTTTACAAGTAATCACTTTTTAATCAAAGTCAGCTAGTACTCGCTGGGAGATAACTTCTGTCTTCAGTATGGTCTATTTGACCAGGTTATAACTGATAATGTAAATAAAACAACATACAAATCTTAAATATTCATATAGGTTTGGTCTTGTGGCATCTCAAACAATTAATATTTTAAAAAATAAAATTAATATTTTAAAAATATAAAAATAACAATATTTTATATGATTCGATAAAATACAAAATAAAAAGTAAAAGTATTAAATTTTGATTAAATGGGAGAGCCTTGAGCCCCAAAAAAGATAGCATAGATAGCATAAATTTTGATTAAAATAAATTATTACATTAAAATCTTTTATGCATATAGAAGGTGGATTGATGTCTTGAAATGAAACAGTAAACATAATTTTTTCTGACATAAAACATATATATTCCAACATTTTTCCAAATTTATTAAACCTTTAAAATATGATTTATTTTATACTATTCAATATGAGTGTTTGAAATCATTTATATATGTTTGGAAATTTGAAAATATCATAAGTGGTTAGATCAGGATTATAGTAGATGGGGAAACATTTCGAAGCTCAGTTCATTCAATGAATATGATGGTTCATTGTCATGGAACAGTGTGGATCATTAGCGAACCTACGTTATAGAATTTGACTTTTAATTATTTTTTAATATGTCAATTTTTAAATAATTATTTTGAATGGGTGTACACCTCACAACTATTGAACTATTAACAATTATACCATTTAATCAAGCACTTGTACTAAATGTAAATGTAAATAATTTGCTTGTTTTTATCTTTGTAATATTTTTTGGAGCTCAAGGCAGTCCTAAATTTTTCTCGGCTAAAAGCAGTCCCAACATTTATCTAAATGCTACTTAACGTCCTTACAGCCAAATCGAGGGAGTACGTCTATAAGTTCGATTTATGTAGAACCATCTGCACATAGCTAGATAATCAGATAGCGAAAAATTCCTTAATCATCATGGTCTCATCGGGATTCGAACTAGCTACCAACCGCTGCCATTGCTGCCGCTTAAACCACCATTTGATAGGTTTTCTTGTATTTACTTTTAAATGAGACATAAAAGTCACCTCATCTAATAAAACAAAAAACAATAACACCAAAGCAATATTTATAAGACCTGCAACATTGCCATACATATCGGTGAGGTGTAATAAAATGCATACATTTGTTAATTGTTTACAATTTGAAGTAAAATTAAAATATAATTAGTTTTAAGATTAAGAGTATTTCAAACACCTTTATAAAATACTACAGTTAATTGTTAGAATTTAATCAAACTTTGTTTCGAAATTTTAAGCCACCGGGCCAATATTTTTATGGTATTTCATTTAAAAGGTTAACTAAATTTCGTTCATAATTACACTATTAATTGTGATTATTTAGAATCACACATATTATTAGAACATAACATTACAATTTTTGTTTTATTATTATAAACTTACATCACGATACAAAAAGAA
>OZ010737.1:106944016-107066516 GCA_963932295.1 Tipula lateralis
AAACAAATGAAATCTCACCCTTGAGAAACACGGAGAAGCCTTTGCAATCGCTTTGGATATATCCAAGGCTTTTGACAAGGTTTGGCATGAGAATCTCGTTTGTAAACTTGTGGCATGTGGCTTAGATTCGATGACCATCAAGTGGATAAAAAGCTTTCTCAAAGACCAAAAGATCAACGTTGTGCTAAATGGGAAATCACACTCCCCAAATGCCGGAGTCCCTCAAGGATCAGTTTTGTCACCAACTTTGTTTTTGTTATACATTAATGACTTGTCCGGATAGCACTGTAAACCCTATCCACAGTTTTGTCGATGATGTAACATTGCACTCTTCTATTTCATTCGAGGTCGAGCCTACTCCTTCACCGTTAAACGGTAAATGGCTGGAAGTTGTCACTTCGCGTAATTCCGATTTGAGTACAATATTTGAGTGGGGAGTTAAAAATCAGATCAAATTTAACGAGAAAAAAACACAAATATGCACGTTCTCGCGTAAAAGAAGTCACAACGAATACCCTTTTGTGGTAAAAGGTACGTTCTCGTGGGTTGTGACTCAATTCGTCTGCTTGGTGTTCAGATTAGCAACAATTTAAAATGGAATGAAAACATTATCGCATTGGCCAAATCAGCTTCACGTAAACTCGGGTTCCTCAATAGATGCAGACGGTTTTTGATCAAATCGCATCAAGTTCTCCAGATATATAAGATTATTAGACCGTGTATAGAATATTGCTGTCAGGTTTGGGGTGGAGCATCAGCTCTCCAGTTGGTGGATAGAGTTCAGCGGCGTGCCATCCGAATAATACGAAACCCCAGACTTACGAAAGATCTAGACAGTCTACAGCACAGCAGAGATGTTGCTCTGCGTGTTCTATAGATTAATAAATGGTAAATGTTCTGCAGAATTAAAAGAGAAAATACCACCATTAGTTACTACAGGGCGGGTAACACGAGGAATGGTTAATTCGCATTGGTTTACGGTGAAGCTGCCGAAACCTCGAACTGAAGATGCAAAGCGCGAATTTATTCATCAAACATCTAAGAAGTGGAATTCGTTGGCTGGTTTTCAGTTTCCGTTGAAATATAAAATGCACATGTTGAAGGCAGCTATCAACCTTTACTTGAAGGAGCACGCGTTGGGTGCAGGAGCTCTGACAATTACAAGGAGCTAGGACAGTCTAGAAGTCCGCCCTGCGCCCAAATAAAACTTAACGTAAAAAAAAAATTTGGCTTAATCAGTTCTTGTGTTGTTACCAATCCCAAAGATACCCATCCTTGTTCATTTTTTTAGAAGGAAGCTTCTTTAAAGCTTTATGAATAAAAAAAATGTTCGGTATTTAATCATCAGCTACTCTTCTTTCTATATTTTTGAGATTTTCTTGCTTACAATACACCCCATTAAGAATTACGCATACAACGTCAAAACGGCCAAAAACCTAACAAGAGTACAGATACCATAAAAATGAAAACAATAATATTCAGTAATTGATTAAAACATTATATTAATCAGACAATTTTAAAATTTATTCAGCAGGTAGGTATAAGTATTGTAATAAATTCTATTGATTAGCACTTTCATAATGACCGGCGCTTCTTTTATAGATGTCTTAATACATCTTTTATAGATGTCATAATAAGGTGGTTGGAGAGCTCTGTTTATAGATTGGAATGAAATATTGTGTGCCGTGAATTAATTTTATTAAATAAAATAGTAAATGACCGTTTTAATTGATAAAAAGTATAGCGTGAAATTCTAAATTTAAAAGGAAGTGAGTTATGCAATAGATCTGTAAAAATATGAATCGAAAATACAAGTAATTACAAAAATTACAAAAATTAAAACATTTGTCGCTCTCGTGGCAGGTCGCTCTCGTGGCAGAGAAGGTAGCGTACTTGCTCTGTCATTCGGGGGTCTCGGGTTCGATTCCCGGGGTGGTGACGATTCATCAATCACGATTGGGTGTTTTTAATCTGTATGCTTATGTGGGTTGAACCGTGGGCCTCTAGTGGCATTGAGTTCTGGAATTATTTCCGCCTTCTTTAATTATTATTAAATATTTGACACAAGTACAAAAGTGTAACCATATATTTACGTGTACTCATTTTGACTATTTGTTGTTGTATTGTTTAAGTGCGATAAGTGTAAAAAAGCTACAGACTCGAGAGAAAGAACCACGATTAGATGTTTTGGTAGATGCAAGAAACTGTATACCATTACACCTGCGTTGATTGGAGTTGAAACAACACTTGACAGTTAACCATTTTAAACTGAATCTACAATTAGGAGAAATAAAAAATCAAGTAGTAGAGATCCAAAAGCCTGTGGAGCAACCTACATCGTTTGAAGCAGTAGTTAAAACTAATCCAACTAAGTTGGTTTTACTACAACCGAAGCAACCCGAAGAAAATAAGAAAACTAGAGATGAATTATCAATGAAAATCGACCCTAAAAGCATACCAGTAATGGGTTGCAGAAACATTTCTAATGGAGGAATTATCCTACAGTGTGATACAAATGATGCCAAAGAGAAGCTAAAAACGATAGTTACAGAGAAGATAGGTGCTGAATATGATGTGAAACTTTCCAATGGAGCGTTAAAATTCTTGGTATGTCAGAAAAATTAGAAAATGTGGAAATGGTGTCGGCGCTAAAACAACAAAATCCTATTCTGGCAAAAAGTGAAATTAAGGTTGTAACTACTTATGTTAGACGCAACTCTCATAAGGTAGATACAATTATTGAAGTTAACGCGGAAAATTTCAGAAAAATTATAGAAGCTGAAAAGTTAAATATTCATTTTGACAGATGCCAAGTAGTGGAGTCAGTTGGGATATCACGGTGTTATAATTGTAATGGATTCGGTCATCACAGTAGTAAATGTACAAGTAAATTTTGTTGTCTAAGTTGTAGCGAGAATCATAAAGAAAAGGATTGTAATAGTCAGGAGGTAAAGTGCAGCAATTGTATTGCTGTAAATAGCAAACTGAATATGAATATTGCTACTGATCACTCGACTTGGGATAGTTCTTGTACGGTGTATCAATGAAAAATTAAAATGTTAAAAAGTAAAATTAGCTACCAATAGCAATTCATAAAAAAAGATTTGCTATATACAAATATTCGAAGTCTACCCTTGGAACTACTTATTTCTTGGAACTACAGTTAATGTTTAAATACTATGAACCAGCGATAGTACTTCTCAGTGAAACACGAACAACTGTAGATATATATGACACATACTTTTATATTGAAAGTTATAAATGTGTAAAATGTGACTCGGATAGTCGGCATACTGGAGGTGTTATCATATATATACATGGAAAACATAGGTTTCAAAATTATTTCTAATTATGAAAGGGACCTCACTTGGTTTTTAGCGATTCAGGTCATAAAAGGTTACCATACAGCTGGAATATTTGGTGTAGTATATAGATCATTCCAAACAACAATCGCAGTATTTTTAAGTAATTAAGAAGAATGGCTTGAACAAATTATCAATTATAATAAATTAAATTTTATATTTGGAGGTTTTAACATTGATTTCAAAAGCAACGATTTTTATAGTTTAAAATTAAATCAGCTTATTAAAGATTATAGATTGACGCAAGTAGTTCAAGAATACACTAGAGTTACGCAAACCAGCAATACTTTAATAGACCTATTATTGACCAATTCAACAAAAATTCGGTGTGAGGTTATTAAAGAGCATCAAATAAGCGATCATGGTATTTTGATAGCGGACATAAGCAATGGGAAGATGAAGATATCAGATGAACGAAAAAGAATCGAAATTAGATCATGGAAAAACTACTCTGAGAATAATCTGAACTGTATTCTAAATCAACAATTGCGGCAAGTTCGAACGAAATGTGATATAAATGAAAATGCAGATGAATTAATATTGGTGTTAAATAATGCCGTTAATAAATTAACTCAAACAAAAAATAGTGAAAGTAGAAATACAATCCCTTGTTTTTCAGAAAACTTAAAATTACTGAAGGAAGAGAAGATGCGTAATTATAATATTATGAAAATCATAAATTCAGATGCAATTTGGAAAAATATAGAAAAGCGAGAAATTTATATAAGCAAGCACAAGAAAGGAGCAATCTGAGTACTTTAAGAACATGTTTAAGGAACATCAGTTCAATCCGAAAGAGTTGCAAGTACAAGTCAAAAAACTCGACACAGTGGAATATTGAATTTAATAGTAAAACAATTACCGACAAGCAAGAACTAGCAGAAACACTAAACCATGAATTTGTGTCTAGCGTGACAGAAATTCACAAAAATATTGCGGAAATATTGGATTGGAATTTTTTAGAGGCTAATAAAGATTTTGGACAATTCCATTTCCAAGAAATCACCTAACATGATATAATAAACATATTAAATAAAACAAAGTCTCAATATGGAATCGAAGGTATTAACCGAAAAGTCATGCAAGATGCAATGAAAAATCCAAAGTTCGCTGGAATTTATACTGATATAGTTAATCAAAGTCTATATGATGCAATAGTGCCCACCTCTTGGAAAATATCAACAGTAATTCCTATTCAAAAAACCGTAAAACCGACCACATCAGAAGATTTACGACCTATCAATATACTCCCAATATACGAAAGTGTGCTGGAACGATTAATTAAATCCCAACTAGTTAATCATATTGCTATAAATAACATACTAATGGACCAACAATCTGGATTTAGAGAATTTCATTCCTGCGAAACAGCATTAAACCTAATGTTGGATAATTGGAAAATGCAAATTGACAAAAATAAATCAGTGATTACAGTTTTTTTAGATTTCAAACGAGCGTTTGAAACTATAGACAGGGAAATTTTACTCAAGAAATTAAACAAGTATGGAATACAAGGAAGAGAAGTTGAATGGTTTAATAGCTTTCTGCAAGGAAGACAACAATATACAAAAGTCGACAATTTTGTATCATCGAAGTTACAAAATAATCTTGGAGTTCCTCAGGTTCAGCACTTGGACCATTATTATTCATCTTATAAATGACATAGTAGATGTTATAAAATACTGTCAAGTAAATATGTTCGCAGATGACACATTGATTACAATTTCGGCCACAACTTATTTTGAAGCAGTACGAAAAGTAAACGAAGATTTGGAGAATCTGAGGAAGTGGTGAATGATTCATAAACTGTCACTCAATATCTCAAAAACGAAATACATGGTATTGTCAATCAAAACAAAGTTTGAGGAAAATGCAGATATCGTAGTTGGCAATCAAAACATTGAAAGAGTTAAACAATATAAATACCTTGGAGTTGTTTTAGACGAAAACCTATTTTTTGACCAGCATGTAATCTAGATGCTAAAAAAATGCATGAAAAGTTAGGTCTTTTTAATAGAATTAAAAACCAGCTACCAATGGAGACAAGAATTATTTTTTATAAATCACTTGTGGCTCCTCATATAGACTGCTCATCTGTTTTATTTATCATGAATCAAACACAAATTACACGTTTGGAAAAGATACAGAATCGATTTATGCGAGGAATCTTAAACACGGAAAACAGAATGCATATAAAGGACATGTTGACAAAATTAAACTGGAATTCAATTAATCAAAGAATACAATTTAATGTGTTGAAGCTGTTATTTAGAATTGATAAAGGAGAATTACCAAAATATTTAGGCAATTTGCTGTCTACCAAAAGTGACATTCATAATTATAATACTAGAACAACAGATTTTCGATTACCAAAGTACAGCAAATCATTTTCACAACGTTCATTAGGATATAATGGGGTGAAATTATATAACTCATTGAGTAACTATTGCAAGCTGGACGATCTTACGTCGTTAAAGTATAATCAGTTTATTAAAATATTACATAGATTTATAGAGGAAAAAATTAATATTTAATATAAGTTTTTAGTTAATTAATTCATAAGAAAATTACAAAATGTATCAAAAGTGTCAATATGATAAATAAATAAATAAATAAAAATAAAAAAATAATAATAAAATAATAAAAAATAAAATACTTTAAGGTAAAGCTATTCTTCGTGAACTTTCTTAACCTTTATATTTTAGAACAGACCGATTCTGTTTGGAGCTATTTTTATTTGCACAATCTGATTTTTGGTGACTCTCAGAATCATTAGATTCCTTATTGCTGATAGTAAATATTTTTGGATTATTTTGCTTTTGTCTATTCGCACGGCTTTTGTAATTACGGTATGTTTATTTAAAATATTTCATTTAATTAATGGAGATTTTTGAATGTTAACATTCAGCTGGTGTCACGGACTGTATCATATATATGTATTTATATATATATATATATATATATATATATATATATATATATATATATATATATATATATATATATATATACATATATATATAAATAAATATATATATATATATATATATATATATATATATATATATATATATATATATATATATATATATATATATATACATATATGTATATATACCTAGAGTAGCTGACAAAAACTAGACGATCAATAAAAACTGTTTACGTGCTAGTAATGTTTAACAATGGTGGGAGAAAACAACAAAACGTATGGTTGTGTATAACTGTGGACATATTATTATATTCCTACCTAGATATTTTGCTTGTTAAACCAAATATCTTTTATTTTAAGAATGGATGGAATGCGTGTACAGTTCTAAACTAAGTTTATTTATGTTTATTCTATATTGCACAAAAGGATAGTCATCTTAAAGGCCCAAACTACTTTAATAGATAATAAATTATAAATGAAGTAATCACATATATATAAACTGTGTATACTATGGTACAAGTATATGAAGTATATACATTCTCTTATATAGTATATATACATATAGCATTTTGTGTTGAATTTCGTTTTATACTTTTCTAAAGATGAGAATGATTTTTTGTTTTGTATTCGGTTGTATATTTTTTAGTTATAACATATTTATAAAGTAAGTCTCGCGGGAGATGATTATTATATTATAAGAAATACTAACTAATTCTCTACATGTAGAAACTTCTCACCTGATGCATTGGCTGTTCTAACATTTTATCTGTATTTAGTCAGAGGTAAGATCTGACTGGCACTTGAGGATGCAGAGCCGGATGTACTAGTGTTGCATGTTGCAATGCGGCGGCACCTGGTAGCTCGGCAGTGGCTGCTGAATATGCTAGCGGATGATGCCAAAGTTCTGGTCCACCAGGGAAAAATGGTGCTCCCAAATCTATATGTATATAATTTAAAGAAAAATTTAATAATTAATTTCATTTTAATATAATTAAATATTTTTAAAGGAATTAAACAAATCGATTTCTTTTATCTTTACTTTAAATTCAATTGATTTATATATTCTGTATTTATGCTGTAAACTCATATGAAAAAAATTTAATTAGATGTCAGCATAACCGTAACTCTTGTTATTATTCATGTTTTACAATCAGTTTACAGGTGTTGAAAAAGATTGTATTTCATTTAAGTATAATTATTAAACCATAAGCTCAATTGAATAAATTTATGACTGTGTTTGCTCTATGTTCAACGTTAGTAATGTGATTATAGATTTTAATTTTATGGTTTTACAGTTAAATATAAAACTTTAATGTATGTACAAATTGAACATTTGTATGTATCTTCCCGTTTTAAATTTGTTTAGTACTGTGCATGATTGAATTTTCAAAACGCACGATTGCATTGCAAACATGTTAAATAATTATTGAATTTTAATTAAAAGTAAATCTAAATTATAAAAATCTCTCATATTTTTAATATAAAATTAAATTAAATCTTTCAACATGAAATAACAATACTATACTTAAGCTTAACACTTTTTAAAGTTACTTTTTAATGTTTAACATTAAAAATAATTTAATTTAAATAAAAATGTATAACGAAACTGAAATTTTTTTGTATATTATATAACGAGCATATAATTTATATATAATGTTATATTAAACGTTGATGAAATTGAATACGATAATTTACAATCAAATACCTATCTGTGTGTGAATCGACTTCATGTCAACTTTGAAATATTGAATAATTTTGAAATTACGAATATTTCTTTGCGCAAACATAATAAGAATAATAATTAAAGTTTTCTTCCTTGATTGAAAATTAAAATTTTATATACAGAAAAGTATGGCTATACACAAATAATTTTACATAAAAATAACTAAGAAAATTATAATAGTTAATAATAATAAATTAGAAATGATTTTAATCGTAATTATATTTTAAAATGAAAAAATATTTAAATGTGACAATAAATAAATAAATTTTTTTCGGAATAACCATAATTCGGTTTTCAATTATTCATATATCGTTTGTGTTGGGATACAAACATTATGAGTGATTATAAATAGCACTTTTTTTGTAGTTCGATTATGTTGAGAATTTCAAGTAATGAATTTGTTTCCTAATTTATAAACAATATCCTAACATATTTATTATTGTTCTGATTACGAAAGATCTTGTAATACTTATCTACAGGATTCCAATATGGCTAAGATCTGGTTCTTGAATTGACCAATTCACAGTCTTAAAGTAAAAATTATTTAAACGTTATTTTTTTCTTAGATCTTCATGTAGCATGAGTAACTTTAACGTATATCAAAGTATTAAAATTATGGAATATATATACCACAATTTCAGAAAACCAACATGTTTTCTTAAAATTTTATGAAGTTTGTGACCCAGCAGCTGAGGACCGCATCTACATTTATTCGTCAAAGTCGTCTTTTATTTGACAATTATTAATTGGCATTATTTTATGAATTCTTTTTCTTGCAATATTAAAAGTAACCCAATAATTATTACAACAAAGAGTTGGACTGGAAGACTAAAATTATACTTTTTAATGTTGTTGAGGTAAAATTTACTATAAATCTACTAAGACGATTTAATCGAATAGTTTGTTACCATGAACATGTATCGAACCGATAAGTTTAATTTAGGCTTGTCTTAAATATTGCAAGATATTGTTATGGTTACTTATTTTACATAATCGTTTATTTATCACTTGCTTAAATAGTTTATAACTAACAAATATATGTATATGTATATGTATATATATATATATATATATATATATATATATATATATATATATATATATATATATACATATATATAAATATATATATATATATATATATATATATATATATATATATATATATATATATATATATATATATATATATATATATTATATTTTTGAATCTTCAACGTTTTAGTTTGAATATTGTATCTTATTTTAAAATAAAACTTTAACAAATAGACAAATAAAAGTTTAAGGTTACCGAAAAATAAATACTGTTTCATATTATCTATCTTAACTATCAAATGTGAGCTAATAAACTACAATAATTGTAAGGAAATATGTTTACAAGGTATTTTATAAATAAAAAATAGTACATATGTATAAAGTGCCATAGTGAAGTGGTCGTAGCCAGCTCTTTTGTTTTTAAATATAAAATTTAGTGACTAGCAACAATAATATAATAAATAAATATCAAACAACAATAAGAATAAAAAAATAATAAATAAATAGTTACTGAATACGTAAAACAAATTAAGTATTACATATTTGTGAAAGAAGGTTGGTAGATTTAATAAAAACAAAACTAATTAAAATGTTTACTTTAATTTTAGGTGTACTTACGTCCAGTGAGTGGGTGCATCAATGCAGGATGTGCGGCTGTTGTTGCTGCATTAGGCTGTGGTTTGGGCTTGCTCACTTTGGTATTACTCTTGGCGAATTCCAAGCGTATAGTTTGGGGCATATCAGGATCGAAGCGAACACCCTGCTGCAATTAGCATAGAAAATTTGTTTTCGTTTGTTTCGTACTTCAAAAACATAAACTGTTTAAAAAAATCTGTGGTTTAACACGGATTTTTATGCTCCTAAAGCGCTAGGTATTCATTTTTATTGTTATTTGTTAAGTGATTCTAGTGCATTTGGATAAAAATCCGTGTTATTTGTGTTAGTAAATTAATATTTATATAAATGTTTGTACAGTTAATAGTTTCAGTGTTCAGTGTTTCATTATGATTATAATATATTTTGAGTGCTTAATTACTCTACAATTAAAAAAAGATGTATGATATCTTTAATCATGTATACATTGTACGTAATACATATTAGCAATATAGTTATAGTAATTTGTGGTGTGTGGAAAACATCTATTGGTGTTGTAAAGGAAATATTTATTCAAATTTGATTTGATTTTAGGATATTAACAACTATTATCTTAGTAATTTACTGTTCGTTCTTTCATGACATTAATAACAATAAATATGCTGATTAAAGTTAGTTTACTTGCCATGCCTGTGACCATTTATGTGCTTATTGTTTTAATTTATTATTGTTGTTATAAATATAAAATTGTACATTAAATAAAGTTGAAATTAAATTTAGTATAGATAAATTAATACCAAATGTTAACTTCTAGTTTATAATCTTTTTGGGTCTTTTCCCCATATTAGGTCGTTTAATTAATTACATCATTGGTAAATTATATATTAATAATTGTATCATTTCAATTATTGCTATTTACAAAAATTACAAGACATCCGACAAGAATATGATTTTTGTATTTATTGTACGAGGTTATTGCAATAATGTTTACCACAAATAAATTAATATATTTAGTGATATTATTTTATTATATTTCGTGATTCAATGAAAAATAATAATTTTGTTAAGTTGATATGAAGTGTTGTTTTTTATTTTATGTGAAAAAGATATTGTTACGTATAGTAAGGTTTATCTTACCTGTAAATCTTGTTTGGCAGCCTCTGCTCCGGCACGTGTATTAAATGTTACAAACCCAACGGGCTATAATAGTTTATTTATTTTAATAAATTTACTATATGCACTTTGAAATATATATACTTACAGATGCCGTTTTTCCATTTTTACTTGTTACTTTTAATAACGATCCTTCATATCCTTCATAAGCTCTAAATAATAAGTAAAGTTCTCTAGGTTTTGCGTCCATTGGTAATCCACTTACAAACAGAGTTCGCACCTGAAAATATATATAAAAACAAAACCAATTAATACTATCGATAACAAGTATTTATTTTTTAAAATCCAAATATAAATAGTTAGTTGTACATAAAATAGTTCCAAATCAGTCGATCAATACCATTCACAAATTTTTCGTCATTTAATTAATTTTACGAAATTATAAAGTATTTTAGTTGCATATCGCTAAAGTTATTTTATACTTTAAGTACACATATGTATGTAAACAACAAATTAAAATAATGGCGCACGCATAAATTATATATAGTAATATTAACAAAATTATTCAATAATTAAATTTTTAACCTTACACATATATATATATATATATATATATATATATATATATATATATATATATATATATATATATATATATATATATATATATATATATATATATATATATATTTATATATATATATATATATATATATATATATATATATATATATATATATATATATATATATATATATATATATATATATAGTAGAGTAGGTATGTATATGGCCATAAGAAGTCTGCAATATGAAACAGGAAAGCAATCATTGTATATAAATAGGGATATATTGGTATGTTATACAGTCACACAATAAAAAGATTAAGTCGTGCCATATCACGTGATCAGAAAATTAATATGCATGTCAACATTTCAACTAAAAAAATATTATATGAAGGCATGTTTTGTTTTTTTAAATTATTTTCATTCCGTCCTCATGTATCTTAAAAAAATTAACACAAATTCCCGATTTATTTTTGCTTCTGCAAAATTTATGATAATGGTACCACAGAAAATAATAAGGATTATTGATTTTATGAGAGATGAGAAGCTTATTTATGGTGCTGTATTATTATATGAGGGTAAGATATAAAAAAAAATATAACAATAATTTTATTTTGCAAGTATTTTTTATCTCAAAATTAATGTCAATTTATTTTTTAAGGATGATTAGAAATAAATTTACTTTCAGAGATTCATTCCAGTTTCTTTATAAATCAAGATACTATATATATTATGTACATCAAAACCGCACCGGACTAAAAATATTTCTTATAAAGAATATTAATTCCCGAATTATTGCATCAACAGTAAATAGGTCTAGTGTAAATGTATATAAAGTTAAATAATTGTTTTTGATGTAGGCAATGTGAACCTAAAAGTTTTTTACACTTTTCCAAATGTATATAGTTAAAAAATATTAGATACGAGTAGTAGTTTTTGTGTCGCCACTTTTCTCAGTTAATTTCATGTTATGTTTATTCTATGGTGTAACCTGCGCAGTATGCGATTACAACATGTTTTGTATAACATATTATACATATATGTTCAATGCAAATTGACATTGTTTGTTACATATTTTTATTAAAATTTATTTATATTTACACAACACATTAAATAATGTAAAACTCAGTACATTATTGATCCATACGGCACCAAGTTTACAAAGGGACAATTATTCCTTTAAGCTTCATTGTTTGTGTATTATTTGTTTACACAGATAATCAACGTCGACATTAAAATTTTACTATGCAATTAACGACGCAGTGGTTTTACCCACAGATAATATTGATTAAAATTTTGATCGAGAAATGTATGATGTAACGAGAAGAATTCGATTCATAGTCTTAAAACTGCAGAAGAAATTTTTATCTGAAAGTTCACGTATGTATATAAAAGCATCCTTATTACATATTAATATTTAATATAAGTACATAGTATATGCTTTTCTATACTTTGTATATGCATATTTTTTATGATAAATTAGAAAATTGTATGATTAAATTTTTTATTTTTTTTTGCTACTTAAAGTTCTTCTTTAACTTTATATTTTTTATAACCTGTGTGTACCTTATCAAAGAAAAAATTGAAATTAAACGTTAACAAAATTAAATGAAATATATAAATAAAAAATAAGTATTAGGGTTGAAGTCAAACCATAGAGACAAAGGAAGAGAAGAAGCTTAAGGTATGTACTACAGTCAATTTTTGTTTAAATTTAAAACAATTTATTGCCAGATGCGTGAGGACGACAATAACAATAAAGAGCAACAGTAAAACAAGTACACAAAAGAAAAGATTGATTTTGTGAACGATTTTTCTTGAAGTTCCAACTATATAATATTATATGTCTATACGTATACATGAAAGTATGCATTATTAAACAACTATTTAATGGGAATTTTCGAAAAGTGAAACCCATTAATTTATTCACTATACGAATTGAGTTGTGAGACTGAAAAAACATGAAAAGATTCTTTCGAACATTGACGAATATACGAGGATTTTTGTGTTAAATAAAGAGTGAGGCATTTTTTGGAGGATTTTTGAACAAGCAGTTATTTCGCCCCTCTTAGTTGTCTGGTGACAAAAATTCCGTAGTACCCTCTAAATAATTGTCGAAGTCTTACCAAAGCGTTTTGAAAACGAACCATAGGCGAATCGTTTTCTCATATAATATCACCACATTCTATGTAAATAGTTTGCTATATTTACATATTTGTATCTTATTGTGCAGCCATTTTGTTATTTTATAAATTGTTGTGATTTTATTATACTTAGAATTAAGTGAGGCTATTGAATCAGTGTTTAATTGAATATTTCTAATTTTAAATAATAATAATAACAGTGACAATTTGAAAGTGTACTCTCGAAATATAGTACAAATTGATATGTAGATTTTTAAAACGAAGTAAATGTTACCGTTAAGATTCGAAAAGCATAATATACGCCAAATATGAAATAGTCTTAATTACTGCGCCAATTGCGAATGTTTGTTTAAAACATTATCTTTTATTAGGGTCATCATAAATTAAACCGATTTTATAATTTGAAAAAATCTAATTATTCTATTATTCATTAATTTGTAACCTATTTCGCCAATGGGCTTCTAAAAGTCGTTGCGTATACTTAGATAAGACGGTGAAAAAGACATAAAACGGTGAAAATGTGCGATTTGTATACATGTTACTTGTGTTTGCTTAACTATTTGTGACTACGCAAAGATCTTTGGGATATTTTATGGTATTGCTGAAATACATATCTAATTTCTTTTTCATATTTTATTATATGCGGCACAAATCTTCTCAACCGTTATAAGATACTTATAATTATAAGAATTATTTACTACTCTTTCCAGTAGAGGTACAGGTTAACACTTATTTGCTCTATATATATATATATATATATATATATATATATATATATATATATATATATATATATATATATATATATATACATACATAAATATATATATATATATACATATATTAGTGAGTCAATTATTTATTTAGTTTTGGCTAATTATATATTTCTTGTTTAGGCGCTACTGTTTATTACATCATATTTAGAATTGAAACAGTATATCATATGTTTTTGGTTAATTCTTTATTTTTAATAGTTCAATTTTTTTTCATTATAAGTTTCATCTATACAGATAAAATTTATTATTACTCTTTACTTAGTATTATAATTACTTTAATATAGTTATTCCAGGAGAAGACACTATAGTCCTACCTAAATTATAACTTATAGCAATCCTGTTATTTATTTAAAATAAATGTGCCAGATGAGAATACGGATAGAATATTTAACATTTAGTTGAAGTTTTGCAATTTTCAATTTAACTAAAACTTGTTTCTTTATTATAATTATAATATAATAAAATTCTTTTTTAAAATCAATAAACAATATAGCTTAATACCGTGAAAACTCACTATATGTAATATATCTAATTATTACCTAAATAAATATTCTTATACTATAAAATACTATACAGATTATCATATGGAACCGTATAAAAACTATCAAAACAAAAAATACAGACATAGAGTATAGTAGTTAACGTAAACAACAAATTTGTTAGCTCGTAAAGAAGTAATTTAAGTTTTCTTTTCATTGAGGGAGTCATATGTCTTAAAAATATTTCCTAAACTTTTATTAAAGTATTTTAAGCAACACGAAAAGTTTAATTTTTCCGATTTTACAATATTGAATTTATTTTTCATTGACAATGAGTTGTAAAAAAATTATAATCAAATCAAGAATAACGACAGATAAGAAAGAGAAAAATCAATTTTTTGAATTTGAATGATAATAATTCGATTTCAACAAAAATATTTTACATTTAAATAATAATTGAAAGTAATGGAAAAGATGACGAAAATATGTTCCATTTTTCGAACAGCATTTTTTGTTATAATTTGATTCATATCAAAGATTTCGATTTTGTGTTTATGCAAATTTTAATTTTTTAAATTAAGATATTCTTTTGTATAATAATTCTGAAAAATATATGTTTTGATGTTTTCTTATTCTTTACAATTACAAAGATGTAAGTAGAAGTGGTGCTTCGATTGATTTACATGAAATATAAATATATATATATATATATATATATATATATATATATATATATATATATATATATATATATATATATGTGTGTGTATTTATTAATGTCGTATAAGATAACTCTTGTTATTATTTAGTGAAAATCAAAATATTTAAGTTTCACAAATAATATTGTATTTATAAAACCAAAAGTAATAAACCGAATTTACAAATTTTAAATTATATAGACATATTATACAAACATTGTATAAACATATTTCTATAAATTTTTGATAAACACATATGAAATAATTGTAAACTAATTGACAATTCAATCGACGTATTATATTGTATATCAAATATTATTAATAATTCAATCTTAAAGCTACGGTCTGTATAACTCATCCTTTAAAATTTATTTTTCGTTAACGTTAGTGTTCCAATGAATAAAATGAATGAACCGGAAAAGCAAAATGTACTAATAATGTATAATATAATGTAATTAGTGTGGATTTAATAAATGAACCGGTAATGAATGAACCGGTAAAGAAAGCAATATGTACTAATAATGTATATTATAAGGTAGTTTGTGTGGATTTATTTTGTTTATGATGATATTAATATTTATAGATATTATCTACAATAATATGTACTACCAAAGATATGATAATCATTAACACTATAGTTATAAACTTCCTCGGTTGTAGCTTAACAGTTATGAAAGTTTCTCATCACGCCGCGTTCTCGAGTTCCAGTCTTGCCATTGACCAAAAATTAACGTGCACCAGATGACATTAAAAGTGGTTGTTTGTGAAATCATTCGTTGGGCTGGGCCACCTACAATGTGCACTAATTCGTTAAAATGGTTCGTAAAGTCTCAGTTGAGGCGCAGTAAGCGACGTTACGCCCTCTAACCCATTGATTATTATAGTTATAAAATAGAGATGGATAAATTAATTTCATTTTGAAACTAATGAATTGCACGATATCATTAAATATTTTCCTTGATTAATAGAATTTCAGAATATATATTATTATTACTGGAACACTTACCGCTTAGCAAATCAAGATTAAAAACTATCAAAAAAAATTTTACATTTATGAAATACCTATAATCGTAATATCATCTTAATAATATTGAAAATCTGTATTAGTTTTATGTTTTTCTTAACATATATACATATCATCTTAATTTATAACTGTGAATACATAAATATTTAAAATTAAAATGCGATAAATAAAAAAATATTCCATTTTTTTAAGTGAAAAAAACATAATAAATAAGACAAAATATTAAAACTAAAAAAACATTATTTTTTATTAATAAATTATAATAATTAATTATCTTTTACTGATTGGTTAGATAAAGCGCAGATACAATTATTTATTTTATGATTTTTCTCTTTTGTTAATTTCAAAACAGATGGTATCAGTATTATAGGGTCGATTTTTAAACGATAAAATAATATAAAATAAAGTAATATAATTTTGTACAGTCAAGTATTGACTTCATTATGTAAGATATGCAAATAAATAATATACTTGACCGTACACAGAACACTTCGATGAAATAAAATTGTTTATAATTTTTTTTAAGTATATAAGTATATGACCAAATAAAAATAAAATTGTTATATTATTATATGTATGTAGAATTGTAAATAATTTTACGACGGTTAGTTTTCATTACGTACGACATTTCTCATTATGAGCTCATGTAAACTATAATCTAAACTCATTGCTGAGTAAAATTACCAAAGAACCAGCGTTACTTTAAAATAAACCAGACAAAAATTCAAACGTGACTACCGATTTTAGTTATTCTGATCGAGAGCTAAGAAAAATTAATAAGACAATTAATCAACATTTACATCCGTCTTTAAAAACTTATATACTAATTCATGCACAATAATGCAAAGTGTGAAATAGCCTTCATAAAAAATAAAAATACGTAGCTATATATTGGACTATTTGCGTCTAGTTCGTATATACACGAACTATGTGGTGATTAACGAGTAAAAATGCGTTAAGCGAGGTACGTATATTTTCGATTTTAATCTGAAAAATTGGAAATTCTAGAATAGTAGGATCCTGAGATTTAATAGTTACTCTTTAAAGTCAGTCAGTCAATCAGCAATTTATAGTAAAATTTTCAATGTATATAAAATCCAATTTACTATATGTTTATAGTAAAAATAGAGAAAAATTTGTAAAAAAATTTCGAATTTCAAACGAAGTTCGAGCTTATCTTTGATAAAACACGGAACACAAAACCGGAACAAGAATAACAAAGTTTAAGCAGTCTTTCACGGATCAGTTGAAAAATAAAAACTGAACGAGTCCACAATTAATTTTATAAAAATACCTAAATATTGGAGATTTGAAATAACTGTATGATCAACGGTGTGGTGTGCATGATGAGTTTTTTCATTCTATAAAAAAGGAAATCCAAAAGCAACATAATAATGTAAAATCGATTGGCGATTGAAATCGTATTATTAGTTTTAAAAACTTATTACTAATAACCAGATAATATTTTATTTTGTTATTTAATGTAATTTTTTAATTGAAAGAGTTATATAAATGCAGTTATTTGAATTGTGATATATTACAATGTTTCCATAAGGTCGCTTCCTCTAAGTATATCGAAACCACGAGCGAGAGGAAAGATAAACAATTATAATTAAGATCTAACACATTAAATACATCAAGCTCATAACAGAAAGTTGAATAAAATTAAAAAGCAAGCGAAGAATAGCTGTTCGGGTAGATTATTCACTTGGCACGAATATGTATGCATAACAAACGTTAAACTAAACACACTGAATACAACCTTATTTCTATACTGTTTTCACTATGTGATTGCTATAAAATATCTCTTTTACCTGATTAAACAAGTACATACTAATTTTGCCTAGTCAGTTTTATGAAGATACCTTTTAACCTTTTGAAAGGAAATGAATAAAATTATAACTTGAAAAATAAAACCACGGATTGTGTAATTTTCTTGTTATTTTTGTAGTTCTTATACGATTTGTCTGCATTTTCGTACATTATTCTGCCAAAGGGATTTTACATCGCAACAACAAATTATATAAATAGAAGTATATAAAGAAAACGGACATTATTTTAGGTGTTTTACCATATTATAGTGGTCGAGTGTTATGTACATAATTAGTTTTAAAAACACGTAATGTTTTTGAGTAAGGTAGATTTTTTCGAACCATTAAATTTTGTCTATTATTTTTTTAACGAGGGTAAATATTTTACCATTTGTTATTTCAGAACATCATTGTCAAAATCATGATGAAAATATCATTACTTATATACTAGTGTCGGTATATATATATATATATATATATATATATATATATATATATATATATATATATATATATATATATTTATACTTGTATTTATATTGGGCTAAATAATGTTCTGTGATATCAAACCAATTTGATGTTTGAATTAATATTAGAATTATTTATATTTAATGGTTTTGTTTGATAAAGTAGCTACAATATTGTTGACTTTGTCAAAAATTCTAAGATTGTCATTATGCAAATTTTAGAAAGAACCTGTTTCTTTTAATTAATTATAGCTATATTGTATTTATATATGTTATAAATTATTAAAACTTTTAATCCACACACAAATATTTAATATGTATTTTGTGTTTAGCACCCAATCGAAATTGCAGATAATAACCAATTTATATAACCGTGTTACATGAACATCAATGCTGTACTGGTTGTTTCACGTTGGAATTCCTATCGAAATGCACTAAACAACCAAACTCGTGGAAAATAAATGTTCTTATCATTAATCTAAAACTCAACCAACCAGAAATAATAAATATCGATGTTAACACAGTTAAACACAAAAGAATTTTTAGGATAAAAGCAATTTTTTCATTTATTTGAAGGAGAAAAGTAAACGTTTTTGTTCTGTTTACATCTTCATCTCGTTTTCCTATACTCGTATATTTAGAATTGTATGAAAAAAACATTAAAAAAGAAATAAAATAAAAAGTTTTTCTTTTTAACAAAATAATTGTATCGCATTCCAGAATGTCAAACAAGGAGAAAATTATACTGGAAAATGTTTTCCCATTTCATTTAGCTATTTTAATTTTACTAAAAATTACGAGGAAATTCTCAAATGGAAACCAAAAAGTTAAAAAATTGAAAAATCATTTTCTTTAGAATTTGTATGCATTGTTTTCTTTGGTTTTAGTTTTGTTTTTTTTATTACGATGACATTTAAGTCAAGTTAGGTCAAAGTTTAGGGTGAAATTGTGTGAACATTATGCAACTAGTGATTTTTTATATGATTGTTATACATATATATATATATATATATATATATATATATATATATATATATATATATATTATATATATATATATATATATATATATATAAATATAAATATAAATATATATATATATATATATATATATATATATATATATATATATATATATATATATATATATAATTATATATATATATATATATATATATATATATATATATATATATATATAATTATATATATATATATATATATATATATATATATATATATATATATATATATATATATATATATATATATATATCATAAATTATTTCCAGTGTTGTTAATTTCAATAGTTAAATTTCTTTTTTTTATTATTTAACTATTTAAAAGGATTGCAGCTTAATAATATGCATAAACTAAATTATGCTATCAATTAATCAAATAACAAAACGCAGAAATAATTTAGGAAGAAATATATTAAACCATCCAACTTAAATGTTTTCGAATATAAACACTTAATTTACAAAAATAAAATAAGTACTAATTTTCAAAAACTTTCAAACTATTTTAATTTGGTATAAGAATTGTTAAATAAGCTTCTAATCAATAAATATGAATTTAAGTTTTTGTTTTTTATAAACTTATTATAAAAATAATTATCGAACACAATAGAATATTGAAAAGTTTAGACTTTTTATCTCGAAATAAGGCAAAGTTTGATTTGTATACCAAACACTATTAAAAAAAGATTGTGTGATTTTCAATTGTGTTAATAAAAAATTTAGAAATTTTGTTTGTGTTTGTTTGTTGTAAAATTAGTAAAGACTACAAGTATTGTTATTTTATTATAATTTATTGAAGAAATGTAGAAGAAATAATAATTTAAAACGGTTATAGATCCTTAATCTAAGAATCACCCAACGATAATATTTAGTTAAATCTTGTCCAAGTAAACACATTTAAAAAAAGAAAAGCTGATTTATGAAAATAATGTGTTTTATTTAATAGAATACGAGTTTTGCAAAACGATTGTTAAATTTGTTATGATATTTTTTCCTACTTTTTAAAAAACCACTGTGATACTACATGTTTTAGAAAATCTTGTTATTAAAATATTTTTAGAACTAATAAAAATAATATTTAAATCAAAATTGCGAGAAATTCAACAAATGTCAGCAACTTTGTGATTATAATAAAATGTAATGAATATTATGGTTATCGTATAATACTTTATGAATTCCATTGTAATTTTGGTTGGCATGATTAGTAAATCAATGTGAACTGCTTACTATCAAATACTATATTATTACTATATTAACTGCTTACTATATAATTTTAAAAACTCACACTTATAATACTTTTTAATATATTATCTAAAATGTCAAATGATTACTTTGATCGAGGCATTGATGCAGTGGATGCTATTCATTAAATTTTAATCGCCACATTGATATTCGAAAAAGTATTTCGAAAAAGTCATATAGTGACTTTATTTTAAAGAACCAAGTTTTAATTTTAGTCCCGTTTATCTCATACAGTTACAAAGATTTTTTGAAAGATTTGATCATTCAAAAGACTGCCATTATGTCATATTGGTTGTGGTATTAATACACGGATAGACCCGTGTTATCACAGTTTAATAAAAAAGTCAAACAAACCGAAAACATAATATCCAACATTAACACAAAAAGCAATTTGGTATACATATATAACTTCACATTACTTAGTTGAATTGTGTGCTGCCTAAATCTGTATTCCCGAATGAATAGAAGATGAAGATCATACCGATTCCTAAGTAAGTAATTTCCATCCAATGTTTTAACTATAATATCGATGTTATATTAAAGATCATTCAGTTCCAGATAGGCACATACATATGGTATATGATAAAACGAATTTTCTAAATAATTATCAATCATGTTTTCGTGTGAACCATAGCACTATCGTTGTTAAATTAATCGATAATATTACCTATAACATTGAAAAAGAAAAACTAGCCATTCTAATTTTCTTGGATTTTTCAAAATAATTTGATAAAGTTACTAAGTGAATTAAATTATAAAATGTATGTTTTAAAAAATGCTTGTCAACTTATCAATCAAATAAGTGATATGAAAATATAGAAACGAGATTTTATAGAATTCGGGTGTTTCTCAAAACTCTGTCTTGGGACCAATCTTATTCTCGTTCTACATTAATGAAATATGCCAATCTATTTAGCTTGTGGAAACAGTTCGTTTTCATTTTTTTGCAGATGGTTTACAATTATATAAATATATATTTATAAAGCAGTAATCTGGGTGATCAACAAATTGCCTAGTGTCCATAAAATTAATTTCTATTAGTAGGCTAAGTTTAATTCCTTTCTATTTATGTAAAGAGTCATATTATTTGTAGTTTAGTTGGACTACTAATATTATACCGTTTTAATAGAATACCGTATATTTTCTTGGAATAAAATCTTTTTAAAATTCAAATGTTACTTTCTTTGAATGTTGTCAATTCATTATATTATCTTAACAGATATTTGATTTACTTTTTGAAAAATTTCTCCATCTATCGCTGCATCTAAAATATGTTTAAAATAGTATACACGAGTAGAATTAATTATACATAAATTAATTTTCACTCTTCAACCTCTTATTTTATTCTATCACCTACCCTATGCTACCTGTAATGTAATGTGTTTGCGAAATTTTTTGTTTTATTTTATGTTTTTATTTCTATCTTAATTTATTTTTTGTTCTTAAACTATTTTTTCTAATATTATATTAATTTAATAATTTTATGTGTATTTTTATACTTTCTAATTTATACATGATATCGTATAAGGTTTTACCTTATTAAAGTAATATTGAAATAAATAAATTCAAGTTGAATAATACGTAATATACAGTTTATCATCTTAATGTTGATACATCTACTATCTTAAATTCATAGCTGTTTTTATTTATTTATAGTTTTATAATGTATATCTATGTATTAAAACATCGTTACATGTCATATAATCTTCAGACTAAACTGGTGAACGAAAATACTTGAAACCTAAACCTATTTACTTATTTTATTATAATTTTTTTTATAAACGATACTAATAAAATTATGCTAATAAGTTTTTAACCATAAAAAAAATATTCTAATAAAAGCTAAGGATAGAGAACACAAAAACCATTGTGGTACAAAAAGATTTGTTTTGAAATATGTACATTTAATTTAAATAATCCCTGTTTTGTTTTGGAGGAAGAGTAGGAGGAAACACTTTCTAGTTTCTACTATTATATTTGTCCATTGCTATTGTACAAATAATGTTAATTCAATAAACATTATTTAACATTGTTTGAGGTCTGATAGATAGGATATTATGATTCAAGGTACTTTATAAAACGAAGCTTAAATTATGTGTGGCTAGATACGTGAAAATGTTCATTAAGTTGTTTTATTAATTAAATATACTTATTTTCGACAAAAAAAATAGTAACTACTATTTTCTTATTTTATCGATTACCAGGAAAACTAATTTTAAATATATTATTTTGAATAATTAAAATTAATAGCAAATTAATTTAAATAACAACAATGAAAATAATATATGCATTACTCTAACCCAGGTGGCCAGGTGGCGCAGTGGTTAAAGCTGCGGCAGTTGGAGCGGGAGGTACCGGGTTCGAATCCGATTCGAGGCAGGATGCAAAATGGGTTTTTCACCTTCGATCGTTTGGGCGGTGCGATCGGTGGTTAAAAATAAACATAATCTGGATCCTCTGTCGTGTTTAGAATCCTTGGGCCGACCCATCTTCCATGTCAGTACTATAGGACTGCAATGCGCAGATGGCTCTACGGAAAGACTAGGACCTATAGCCGTATAGAGTGGTATCACAACGGATCAAATTTGGTCTAAGTGTGCGATAGCAGCCACATCAACTTAACTTAACTTTTTTTACTCTAACACAAAAAAAAATGAGAACTGAACACCTTTAAATAACAAAATTTGGAATAGGCTAGAAATTTAAACTAAACATTTTTACTTTTACAATTTAGAATCATAAAGTTTAGAAATGTTGTTTTTTTATAACATTAAGAAAATATATAACTGAAATTTAAAAGTTCATAAAGCTTAGTAAATGTTTTTATAGATCTTACTGTAGATGAAACGTTCGAGATTTTGGTGTAAACTTTAATAGTTTATAAATTTTCGAGTAATTTCAAATAAAAAATTACAAACTCATAGGACCTTAGGCACAATTGGTTTGTTTATTCAGTCGTGGCTAGAATACATTTCTTAAATAAAATCTTAAATAAATAAATTATTGTTAATATTCTGAATAAATTGTTGTGTATTAACGCATAATTGATTTTTTTTGGCAGTAAGGTAATAATTCATTAACGTAACCTGCAGCAGATGGACCTTATAATAGAGTCATATATTACCTTAATTTAAATGAAAGTTGTGCAAGAGTAATCTTTGAATCTTTATAGTGTGATATGATCTATAGCAACTTATGAACTTCAACTATACATATAGAACCCAATAAAATCATCAATTAACACCAACAACAAAACCAATATTAAAACAACTGGCATGTTTTAGTCAAATTAAGAAACTGAAAATACACTGACCTTACTAGCCTTAATTATTAAAATTGATATTAGTTATTATTAAGTACATATTTCGTTTAGGCGAAAGTAAGTCATTGAAATTGTAATAATATTATATTATTGTTTCTATTAATTTCAATGTTTCAATAAAAGTAAGTAATTATACATATATGCAAAAACAAATTAAATTGAACATGTTATTAAATATTGTACAGTAAAAGATATTGTTTCTAGCTCTAAACTGATGTTTCTAATAATTGATAATATCGAATACAAATAGTAGCATTATAATAAAACTGGAAAATGTATATGTTTAGACACATATATATATATATATATATATAAAAATTTATAATATATATATATATATATATATATATATATATATATATATATATATATATATATATATATATATATATATATATATATATGCTTATGAGTGTGCTGCTATGTATTTACATTGATTACCATTCAATATTAAATTCTATATCACCGAGTAGATAAATTTCTGAACGCGGCAGATCATGTTTTCTTCGAAACAAAAACAACATGACGGAGACAAATAATTATACGATCCAAATTAAGTAATTATTTAAAATGTAGCGTTTAACAAATTCTGCCAAAGAAAACAAAACTGGGATAAATAACATAAATAGTGCCTTTTGGCTCATTTTTGAACCAGCAATTATTAGAAGTTAAAGCTCTAATGTCATTTCAAATAGAAATCAATCAATTATGTTGTAAAAACATACATTTATTTTTTTATAATGGAAAATAATTTTCAATTACTTAAACAGATTTTATTTTTATGATGGATGAATGCTGCAGGTATTAGGTTTTGTTTTCTCATCAATTTTGAGAGAATAAAACTGATAACTTAATCCAATTACCACACCAAAATATAATAAAGTAAAATTTAATTTGGTTGAACTACCAATTAAATATAGCCGAGTATAATTTTAAGTTATAACTAAATATATTATTAAAAATAATTCCTACATTAAAACATCAAATCCTTTTTATTTTTGATTCAACATTTTATTGTTTCCAAAGATTTTACGTCGTATAACATACATATGTGTAGTTGTTTGTAAGGAATCACAATAATTAACATAACGACATCACTTCTGACTGTTTAAACGAGTCTTGTTTCGTTTTACTCTATTTATAATGAGTATCATAATAATGGTTACTTATTAAAAATGAATATTAAATGAGGGAAAATGGTAAAAATTATCATACTTTTATTCTATAGTCTTATTCTCGTATTTTATTTTCCAATTTTAAGTTTATGGATAAATAGAGCTATTATTATAATATTGAAATAATTCGTGATAGTTTGTTTCACTCAAAAATGATTGTTAATTTATTTTAATCTTAAAATATGTTGAAAGCTACAATATAATAGCTATCCAACAGAGAAATTATATCAAATGTTCTACTACGTCAACTAGTTTTAACCTTCAAATAATAATACGGTCTCCAAAACTTCAGTTATATCATCCTCACTCAAATAATAAACATAAGAACAGCACACAACAAAATGGCTCTTTGAGATATTTTATATGTTTGATTGTAATCCTAATATAAATAAATTTACTTAAAATTTAGAAGTGGTTTAAGAAATTGATATTCGGTGACGGGTGGTCAAAATGACATTGTTAAAGGTTGCCTTTTTATATTCCTTTATTGATATATTGGATCATCCCATATTTATCTTATGGTTATTACTGTGATATTTTTCTTCTTTTGTATGCTAAATAATTTGCTAGCAAAAAAAGTTTGATGATTTCGAAAATTATTACTAATATAAAATAAAAAAGGGTTTGGTTCAATACCGGACTTTCAAATATGTAGTTGCAAATCAACTAAATTCAACAATTAAAAGGTTAAATATTTTGAATATATTAAATATAATTTTAATAATTCATTTATATGCTATGTACGAAATATTGTGAACTATTTTGTTATTCAAATATAAATAAAACTAAATTGTGAACATGCGCATAGTATGCTCCCTTAATAAGAAACAACACTATACGTTATTTATCACGATTTGAGGTGAATTGATTTTGGACTATAATAGGTTTATGGTGTTTGTATAAAGACACGAAGAAATTACTTGTGTAAATATACCAACATTACATCTTTAGATAACATTACTGATTTATTTATAAATAAGAATAATTTTTTTAATATTCTTACTGACTAATGTCAATTTTAAAGGTGAAAGGTGTCATAAACCTTCTTAAACAGTAGTAAAAATTAAATAATTTTATATTATAACATTGTGGTGATATTGATTTTATTTCAGTTTAATATTCTCTGAAATAAAATCACCATTAACATAAAGCAGGCATCTTTTTCACATAAAGCAAACATATAACTAAAGTAAACTTCGGTTTACATTTATAAATTAACAACTTATGGACTTGTATGTTCATTTGTACACCTCATTTTGATAGTAGATACACAATTCTTGCAATAATTGAAACAATTTATTATGAACCTTTATAAAATATGAAATTAGTTATGTTCTAATAAAAAATAATCTTTTAAAATAATTTATTTACATTTTTTTTAAAAAGTTTGTGTATTTTTAATTATTGTTAAGGTAATGTCTTGTCGCCGGATGAAGCTGAATGGTTAAGAGAGTTTCTCACCACGCTGCGGTCTCAAGTTCAATTCCCGATGTTGACCAAAAATTAGCATGCAACCGGATGACATTAAAGTGCGTTTGTATGAAAAACATTCGTTGCGCTGACCACAATGTGCACCAATCGTTAAAAATGGTTCATAAGGACTCAGTTGAGACGCGGTAAGGGCCGTTTACGGCCTCTAAGCTATAGATTTGGTATTTGTATACTATAGTAATTAGAAATTAATCAGAATATTCCTCTTGATTTTATTTTGTCAATAAAGTCCACAATTTTGCTCTTGGGTATGTACTTGACATGTTCCATGGTATGTTGTACTCTTAAATAACTTTTGTCTTTATTTCCATGGAAAATACTAAATTATTTAAATAATTTTGTGCTCTTTATTCATAAAAGTGTAAATGGATAAGATTTCTTGAGTGACATTCTTAACATTATATGAGGATCACTTGACCGGTGGTCTTGACCAGAGAGTTTATTTTACTTTAATAAGCAGCTTCGTTTGCTGTATAATAATTCTATTACAAACTATTAAACTTTCTGAAACGGACGGCCGCTTTGGTGATTTCTTTCATTGGATTGTAGTGTGTTATACAAGAATTCTACTTTGGTGTATTGTGTAAATGTTTGTTGTAAAATCTTAAAACGGACATAAAGATAGAATGTGTGGAATAGAATGATCGATCAGGTTAGCTAATATGACCGCACTACACTGTTTATTTATTTAAATAGTTTCCCTTACAAACGAATTGACAATGTATTAGATCATCATATTGTATATAGAAATGCTGTCGGGTCATTACGAAAATTTATATTCCCCACGCGTTAGATGGTGATGGATTGGGAATTATAGGGACACATCTTTAAATACAGCATATGATGAGATGACCCAAAGATGTTTTTTTAAAATACTCCAGTTTTAACTGTTGAGGCGATACGAATACATATGATGAATTTAGCATGGTCCTTACCTATCCAACTAACAATAATAACAAACTCAAATCCAAATGTGAAAATGATTATACTAACAATATATAATAATTTACTAATAATGTAGTTAGCAATGACTAGTGCAGTGTATTATCACCTTAGTCGTTTCTGTGATTGTTTCCTTTTCCTAAACCTTATATGTTGAGATGCAAGCAGGGACTGGGCCCGCATAATTTTGGAGTAAATATTCTCAGATATCTATTTGGAACTCTGCTGAATATACTCCAGGATTATGGTAACAATCTCAGATTCACCGTAACTGGTTGGCTTGTACTTCTCCTATCATATCATATCATATCATATAGCAATTAGAAATTAATTTTCTAAATTCATTTTCGTTTGTTTCATCCTTAAATTTTTTATAGCAATCTTCTCAGTATTAGAACGGCTTAAAAGTAAATTGAAAATTCTTAAGGTTAAACTGTGCCATACCGCAGAGCAACCACAACAACTTAGTGGTGTTACTATGGTACCAAAGTAAAACAACTAAATTAAAATATTGAACTTCGTTATTACTTACTTTGGTAAATAATGGTAAATAATATATTTGATGTACTTTGGTAAATAATATATTTGATATTTAGTTTATACAATTATAAATGTTCAACGAGGCAGCAAAAAATAACATAGATTTTGTTTAATGAAGTTCATATTTTACCATTACTTTTGAACTTTAGCAGAAAAAATAAAATAGTCCTGCCCAATTCGTGGTACATTTAAAAGCCATCTGTCCAATGTTTGCTAACTAAAACTGAATTTTAATTACATATGAAAACGTTTTTCGCAAAATTTGTATACTAAATCGCTGAGTAAAATTACCCAGGTTGAATACACAACATGAAGTAGCTATACCTGGAGTGAAATAAAAAATAGATTCACTGGTGGCACGTGTTTTTTGTAAGAAATGTGCTAGAAGCAGACGCGTAGAGTTCCGCATTACAAGAATTTAAACACTACACTCGCGGACAAAATTAACGCATATTTTTTTTTGTAATAAAAAAAAAATCCCGCTGGTCAATTTAAATACTACTAGTGTCAAATGATAGCACATTTATATTTTTATCAGAAACACCTTGAATAAAGTTTACTGCAAGCCAATCAATTAAATTTTTCAAAAATGTTAAATCAAAAGTGCATTGTGTTTGAAATCCAACGCAACGATCGGCCTTTGTTCCATTGCATATCAAATATTTTTAAATCTAGTACCACTAGTTCTTGTAAATGTGTTCTAAAGCAAACACCTAATATAAGATCTATTGTAATATGGCACCCGTTCAAGAGCTGGAGGCGAGAAAAGTGGTCACATTGTATCAGGAAGATTATACACAAGTACAAATCGCACGAAAATTAGGAATAAATATAATCAGTCTTCGGTTTCACGAATACTTAAGCGGTATCGTGAGACCTTAGAGTATAAAAGAAAGCCCGGACAAGGACTTAAAAGGTGCACAACCGAGCATGACGATCGATTTTTAAAAATGAATTCGTTACGAGATCGAAAGCGATCTTCTACTCAACTCAAAAATGAGTTACTTAGTGCGCGTTAAGTGAATATTAGTGTCAGAACAGTTGACGGGGTGCAAAGTGTAAGCTTTGGTGGAGGTTCAATACTCATTATTAAATTAATCAAATTAAATTGTAATAAAGCTAGTTTTAATGTATATAAACCGCTTTTAAAAATTAAAAAAAAATAGTTCGACACATTTTAACATTGTGTAATGAAAAATAGCCGCTATAATTCCATAACGCCACATTTGTGCCTCTTTTGAGAAAATTATAAATTTGGGATCATTTGATACCAGTTCCATTGAAACTGTCCAGCGGGATTTTTTTTTATTAAAAAAAAGTAATATAAAAAAGTAATTTTTTTATGCATATTAATTTAATTTAATAGATTGTGAAAAGGGTTGTTATTTGTCAATTAAGCAAAAAGCACAATGTGGCAAAAGTCTAATGTGTGTTCAACACATTTCCATTTCAACTACAACACATAAACGGTTTTGTTGAATAACATATCAAACATCTCATTTAAGTTCCAAATACTTGCAGAATTTGATAATAAATAAAACACCGATTGTTCAAAAATAATAGTCGTTAATAGTCGATTAAAAACCGATTGTTCAAAAATATTGTATTAATGCAATTTACTCAAAAAAAACTCGCTATAATTTTTTTACAAGTGTTAGTATGAGAAAAAAATTAACATTTTTTTTTGTGGAAGATCGCAATAAATATTAATACATATTTAGGTTTTGATTTTACATTATAAACAAAATATCATCGGTTGTAGCTTAGTGATTAAGAGAGTTTACCTTGTCCATCATGCATCGTTTTCGAGTTCGATTTTCGCCCAGTGATCAAAACATAACATGATCTGGATGACATAAAAAGCGATTATGTGTAAAAGCATTCATTATAGGTTTACAATCTACAATGTGCACCATGCATAAAATTGTTCGTAAGGTCTCAATAGAGACGCGGTTGTGAGAGCAATAATTCTGTTTGTTTGTTTTTATCTCTACAATCTGTTTCGGGGCTCGAGGAACGTCTAACTCTCGCGCGGTTCACTTATTTACGTGTTTACCCTACTTCATTACAGCCATATCGAGGACGTCCGGCTATAGGTCCGATTTACGTAGAACCATCTCCACATTGCATAGCTCCATGACAGCCTATAGAACTGACAGAGCCATAAGTCTCTAGAAAAGTATTAACCAAATGTAAAAATTTTATATTATTCTCGGGAAATATTCAATTTTTTATGCAAACTGTTGGGAAAGAACCTACTACATACCAATTAGTTTTTTTCACAGTTGGTTAAAATGGGTACCCATATTATACAATTTGTGTGTGGCGATTTCTCTTTGAAAATTGTCACATTTCGTGAAGACGCTATGAACATATTTTTTTATTCTCAAGTTACACACTTGTTTACCCTCAAGTAACATAAATTGTCTAAAAACAGTATTTCGTTTCATATTTTAGTTATTGTTACAAATGTAACCAATTCCATTTATTTACTTTTTATTTATAGAACAATCAATAATTAGAAATTATGTAAATTGAAAAACTATTTCTTTTTTATTTTTTATATCGTATTGCTAGGTGATGAAAAACAAAACATAAGTTCATATTTTGTAACATGACGATAGTCCTACGTACATGTTTTTGTTTTTCTTACTTCCTAGAATGTAAGCGTGTATAGTCTGTGTGATAGCTAAAAAACTACTTCAGACAGTAATAATAGTCATTATTATTCATAGTAGGTTATTGTAGGTTTATTAGTTGACATGTTGTAGCTCAAGGTAACAATTGATATACTCGTAAGCTCAATTATCGAAAAGAAGAATATTTTTACAATTCATATTGGTTACAAAAAACTAAATTCTTACATACAATATTATAAAAATTATAAGTTGTATAACTATACAGTTTCCTGATTAAATATGGTATGAGAATGTGATCAAATACTCTGAAATTTAATAAAAATGTTCGCTATACCTAATAAAGTAGACATAAATTAATATTTTTACAGTTTTATTGAATCTTAAACATGTCAAATAAATAGACATAAGTTTTAAGACAATTTTCTATTCATATTTACGGTAACGTTTTCTATTCACATTTACTATACATAATATCTACATTTGACAATTTTATATTATTGTATTTTAATAAAAGGTAGTTCATAAAACGAACGTATCTGAAGTACTCTTCAATGTATGAATATCAAAAAGAGTTTGTTTAAAAATGGTTTGGTAAAGAAGGTTTATCTTTTAAGCAAATAGAACATTTCAAGTATGTAATAAATGAAAAATTATCATCGACAATACAAACTTAAGCATAGGGGTTGGAACCATTAGTTTGGTTTTAAAAATTATCTTGAGTGCTAATCTTAAACAAACTGAGTTTAAACTTAAATAATCATTTAAATTAATGCTCAATTACTAATTATCACCCTTAGTCCCATAGTCGTGTTGTTTAATGCGACGTGACAGTTGTCGCGTCACTTAAATTTAAAATAAGCATACATAGTCGCCTGCGGTGCCGTGACGTGACAAATATTAAAACCTGAATTGATCGGGTTGTCAATTTTGTTTGATTTTTAGGCAAATTTACTTATTTAAATTAGTTTCGCTGCGTTTCTTTGAAATAATATATATACAAAGATCAACCAACGAAAATTGCAGACGAAAATAATATGGATGCCGGACAAAGAATTCGAATGCAATTAATGAGTTCAATTTGTTGAATATTCAAATCTTTTATTAAAAATAAAATAATAAACATTAAAATTATATAAAAAAGCATATTTAATAATTCTATCTCGTATTGAATTTAATTTTTCAGCATTCCATTTATTTCTTAATTCTAATTTTGAACTATACCAAAGTATACTTTGGCTACCCCTACGTTCTTCTCCATGCACTGCATAACATTTGTGATTTTACTACTAATAAATAAATAATAATTTCAAAAATGTTTTAATATACATATTTGAAAATAAATTTAACAAAAAACTAACATTTTTTCTGTTTTTGTATTGATATCACTTCACAAAACTCCACGTCTAAAAATGTCGCCTATATCGACAAGAAACTTTTCTAATGACGACTAGAATATCTCTGCCTGACTAGTCGCTTGATTCGCCGACAGTCATCACATTCGCTTAAGAGAATACAAAAAATCTACTGTCGTAACAAACGCCAAGTGACTCGACGAAGAGAATAAGAGTGTATATTACGACGGGTGAGGTCTTATTAGCCAGAGAATAAAATGTCAAAAAAATTCAATAAATTATTGTATTGTAAAAATAATGTTAATAAGTAAGCATCAATGAAAAGGTAATAGTTTTCAAAGTTGTAGTTTAAAATTAAATGTCACACTGGTCGGCCTCACGCTGAATGAACCTCACAAATACGTCTCCCAAGACAGTGCTTGCTTTGCGAGAACCATATGCAGTATGCAATACCATTAATAAGTTGCTGTATCGCCTAAAAACTGGTCGAAATCAATCACTAGTTTTTTAACTTTTACAGAAAACGTCCTTATCGTCTTTCGGTTTATATTATATGTTTGTTTATCTCTTGATTACTACATTTTGGTTTTGGATAACTATGGACCTTTAAGCCACCTTTTTCCCACTAAATCAAATGATTTAGACATTGGACTGGGTTGAAAGCTCGCGATTCAAAATCTGCTAGATTCCCATTGAAGGCCACATGATGCATTGGCCAAGGATTGGTGTTTCATTGTGTATCTCTGTTTTCTGTTGGCCACAAAAGTTGTATAATGTTATGACTTATTCTTATTTAAATAATATTCTTATTTAAATCTAAATCTTTCATGGGAGTACTCCATTAAAATACTGTTTAGTTATTATTGATCTTTTATAACGTTCTTGAGCAACACTGCGGACTCAAGCTTTACGTTCCAACTTTGGTAGTAATATCGTTGGGTTTAGTGATATAACACTGTTCTTGGCAATAATTATTGTTATTTGGCTGTAAAGCCCTGCAGCATATGTTTGATTAGAAGCGTCAGGAAACCCATGTTATTCGTTTTTAGCGTCACTGAAGTATAATATATTTATCTGTAGCCTTTGGTTTTGATTTTGTTAATAACTGTGGTAGTTCTAGTTTGTAATTTAACCAACTTTTTCGAAATTTAATGTTTTTAATCTGAGCATAAGCAAAGTGTCCAAAGATTTTGAAAAATAATTTTTTCCTGGATCACGACTGTTGGTAATTTCCTGAAGGATTAAATAGCTTAGAAGCACATCGTTGTTTTTAATCCCGGCAAAGGTGTGCTAATTGAACCGTTTCATCTCTTTGACGCCTTAAGCGATAACGATATTCGATTTTAGCTGAAAAGTGATTATTAGATTAGAAAAGCGATAACACTAAGCAACGGGCGAATCTATATTATGACAATACAGCGAGTGAATTGTTACCAGTTGTAGACACTACCACAGTAATGCATGGAAACATCTCGAAATATGCTACACGAAAATTTAAGCACCTCTACATTGACTGTCGTAAACAGAAAGATCGTGAATCAATCTAATTTGTATATAAGCAGTACTTAATCACCGTAACGGACAAATATTGTTTTAACCAATGAAGGGTTTAAAAGTCAAGTGAAGTCTAGTATCATAGTCCACACCCATGACAAGCGGCTAATTTTGAGTAAAAGTGAAATAGTGAAGTGATATAAATTGCGTGGAAAAGATAAGTGTCATAGTCCCTTTCAGTAGCAAGTAGTTAATATTTTACGATTTATTATGTTCAATAATTAAAGTAGTAAGTTTGACTAAAGTCTGGTCTTTTTAATTTCGTGGTCTGAGGCGTCAATTATCCGGATACGTATAACAATATAAAAATTAGTCGTAACAATATAACATATGCAATATGCTTAAACTAAATATAAATATATATATATATATATATATATATATATATATATATATATATATATAAATATATACATATTTATATATATATATATATATATATATATATATATATATATATATATATATATATATATATATATATATATATATATATATATATATATCTGTGTTTTATATGATCGGATTCTTGACATGAACTTTACTTTTCTTAAACATACAAATAAGAAACAAACATAAATAAAAGTTTAAAAAAATAATTAAATAAATTGAAGTTAAAAGCACAACAAAACAATGATAATATAATGGAGACGCCAATCTTTTAAAAATCTTATGGATAATCAAAAATACGGGAGAAATACTTTGGTTGGATGAGTCATTTTCATACACAAAAAGTATATAAACTTTAAACCATTCAAAACGGAAAAACTTTTTATTAATAATCATAAAAAAATCAAAGCGAAACGGAAAATTTTTTCCAAGACATTTCAAACGTGAAACTTTATGTATTTATTAATTTTATAAATAAATTACATTTGGATTTTATTTATGAATTTTTTTCTTCATATTTTAACAAACATTTAAAAATAATTTTGGATTTGGCTGAACGTCCAAGAGATTATTTTGTTAAATTAATAATGCAAGTATTAAAATTAAACGCGTTTTAAATTGATATTTCAATCAATTTCAGTGTTAGGAATAATTTCTGTGTTATACCATACCAAAATTGTATAAGGGTTTGATTTTTAAAAATGAAATTTTATATATGTGTATATATATATATATATATATATATATATATATATATATATATATATATATATATATATATATATATATATATATGAATGACATTTGTGAAAAATAGTCGTGGTAGCCATATGCCAGAAATTGTGTTTAAATGTTAAATGCCAAAAAATTATCTACCAAATAAAAAAAAATTTTGGTCATTTCATAATTTTATATGTGTTTTATTCAAAAAAAAAATCGGCAACCTCTTAAAAAAACACCCTTTATATACATATCTATATATATATATATATCTATATATATATATATATATATATATATATATATATATATATATATATATATATATATATATATATATATATATATATATATATATATATATATGTACATTGAAAAAAAAACTATGTTAATATTGAACAAATAGATTTTGATAAAAAAATTGTTCACATTTAATAAATATTGTTTATTGAAATAAATATATTTTATTTGGTTTAAAAAATTTTAGGTTGTATTAAAAAATGAAATTTAATCTTGTTAATTGTTTGTATTAAATAATTGTTTTTATTTTTTACCAAAATTTTTTTTATATTAAACAAATTATTTGAGTTTGCAAAAAAAATTGAAAAAATTTATTTAATAAACTATTTTGTTATTATTGAACAAAATTATTTTAAATATAAGTGTTGCGTTTTTTTTATATTGCAAACTCTTATTATTATCAAAAGAATTTTTATTATTAACAACATGTAAGAAATATTTGAAAATTTTTCGAATAATGCATTAATGGCGATTATAACCAGAAAGACGAAAACACGTGATAATCAGTGATAAAAATAAAATTAAAATAAATGTTTAAAAAGTTTTATTTTTATTTTAAAAACATTAATAAATATTTAAGTGAGTATATATTGATATATTTATTTTATTTTATCTTGAATGTTAATTGCATTTAAAAAAAAAATAATGACAGGTTACAAAATAACACCACATATGTTGTGGCTGGAGCAAATGGTCAAAGTACAGTCAAAAAGAGAAATTCAAGAGGCATGGCCTAATTATAAAGACATTGACGGCTGCAAAATGGTAATACTACAAAAGTACTTTTAATAAAACATTTAAATTAATTTGTTTTTTTGTTAATTTCAGATCGATATAGAGGTTTAAAGCTGATGCTCCCGCAAGTGATTTTCGTTTCCGTTTTTGGATTATCTGTATATATCTATGTCGTAATTGTGTCGAGATGCCTGATTTCGCTGATAATGATGATGAAGAAATTGAAGAGATAACCGATGACCAATTGCAATTTTTATGGAAGACACCGCGGCTAGAGACAATCGTATGTGATGTCGCAGTCGAAGAGTATGTTGGTGTTGATAGAAACATTTTTAAATCTGACCAAACGAATGATGATGCCATTTTAACGAACATTCACCAAGTCATAGATTCAGAATATTTACTTTCGGAAGAAGAACCAAAAGGATAACCAAAACAATCAACCAAAAGGATATTCAGGACTACATAAAAATAATTAGGCTGGCATAAGTTTAAGTGAAGGACAAATTACTCAATTGTAAAAATTAACACTCAGTTGAAAATCGCTTAGAGATATTTATAGCAACCAATTTCAAACAGTCTAAGGTGATAACATATTATCTATGTAACTATGTGTACATAAATTAATTATATGTGTAATATAGTTTCCTTTATACTTACAACTAACCAACAATATGTTTATGTAAATATGCATACAACACTAGAAATAAATGGTTATAATGAACGCCGTTCATTTATTCATGTATATATATATATATATATATATATATATATATATATATATATATATATATATATATATATATATATGTATATTATATATATATATATATATATATATATATATATACATATATATATATATATATATATATATATATATATATATATATATATATATATATATATATATATATATATATATATATATATAACTACTAGGGTTGCATTTTGGCGGTAGAACTAAGCATATAATAAGTAAGTCTGAATGATGTTCTGGTTAGTTTTTAATGAAGTTCAAAATTAGGAGCCAAAATACAAAAAAACTAAAGAAATCTTTATAAATTTAAGAGTGTAAACTAAAGAAATCTTTATAAATTTAAATAGTGATAGTATTGTTTTATTGCTGCACTTACTCTTATTTGTAAATAAAAACCATTAATCGATTATATGGTTTCCCTATTCTATTTAAATAAATACTTTAATTTGCTTATTTCGATAACTTTAAAAAAATTACAAAATCAGCGTCGTTGTTATATATAGTGTCTAGATCATATATACATAGTGAAATACTATACAAAAACGTGCTTTGTACAATTTTATTAATAGATTGAATAACTTTTATGTAAATTTAGAAAGTAATTGAAATTTATAAATTACTTTTACTACATGAAATAAAAAAAGTATAACAATACGATTCATTTATTTTATGGAGAGATTTTTAAATATTAATTATATAAAATTTGTAAAAAACAGATGTAAATGACGATAAAACTGATGATAGAATTCGTGTTTGATGCAACATGAATTTTCCGCTTTCTTGAAGTTGAATAACGAAAACACTTAATTAAATCAATTAATATGGACAAGTGGAAATACTAATTACCAGTAAAATAAATTAAATATTTCATATTTAACATAGCATAACATTTATACCCATTTCCCTCAGCAAAATTGGTAACTGGATCACTAAACTTTAAGTAGATGTATATATAATTTTCAAATAAATAAAATCGAAAGAAATATATACGTATGTATACAAAAGTATATATGCACATTAGTTACTTGAAATACATCTCATACATATTATTTGGCATTTATTTCCGATCATTTGGTTTTAAATATTTTTAATTTCATACAAATTTGTTTCTTCGAATTATTTCAATGTATAATGATGAGGAATGTTATTGAATTAAAATTGTGGAATTTAAATAAAGAATTTTAATTAAGAAATAAACTTTAAATTAAAATAATTTCAAATTACTAATCAAATACAACGTGCCATATTGAATACATAAAAATTCCTAATCACAAACTTATTGTTATCATATTAGTATGCAGCATAAATTAAAATATTATTCTTTTTTTTGACGGTTTTTACAGGCCATTATTGGCCCGTATCGTGTCAATAATCTGACTCCATCGGTTTCGATCGCGAGCCAGCTCTTTATATTGTTGCGCGCAACCAGAAGATGCCACATCGCTTTTTACGCCGTGGAGCCATCGTCGCCGACAGCGACCTCTTCGCCTACTGGAAGGCGGCTTTCTCTTCAAAGATCGCCGTAGCATTCGGTTCGGATCCACACGTAGAACTTGACCGAGCGAGCGTACTCGCTGTCCTTTGATAACATGCACGATATCAGGAATTTGCATTAAATTCCAGATCTCGTGGTTGAAACGAACTTGATATGTACCATCATCGTCACGTTTTGGGCTATATATCACACGCATGATTCTTCTATCGAATGTTAGAAGCCATATTTCGTACTCATCCGTTTAGGTCCAACTGTCACATCCATACATGAGAACGGGTCTGATCAACATTCTGTATAGTTTCAGCTTTTCCGCATTTGCAAGATATTTTGACTGCAGCAGTAGACGTAGAGGATATAAAGCTTGATTGCCAATAAAATATTATTCAACGGCTCAATATCTAAATAATAAGTTGTTACTAAAACGAAAATGGAAAATAAACGCTTAAAGATAGAATTGTAAAATAAGGGACAACAGATAATCTAGCTTTGTTTTAGATTAACTAAGTTAATCTAAGAGCTTTGTTTAATGAACGAATCACGAAGAACTACTAGATCTTGCCAAAAATTCAGACTCTTATTTTTAAACCAATTTTTCGTAATTTTAAATTATTGTTTCAAGATATTACAAAGGCAATTTAAACTGTTTAATACCTTTTCTAGTCCATTTATAATAGGATGAAATATTTAGTTTTATTACACAATAAAACAACCAATGAATGTAATGTTTGAAACCTAATTAATAACAATGTTATTGTTTAAATAACGAAGAAATATGTGTAATTCGAGTTTTTACGTCTTGTAATTTGTTAATGTTAACTATATCAAATCACACCATTTTTTATTTTAGTATTTATTTATAAACTCTAGTGTCCAATAAATAATAGTCCATCATACTGTTAAAAAGGTAGACATTTGAACACAAATTATATCACATATTATTGTAAGCATATGCATAAAAATGTATTGTAGTAAATAAGAAGAACCCATTTACACTAATTAATAACCACTAGTCTTCTCAAATATTTATCATTTGACAGTGACCTAGACCAATTAAAAGAAATATATTGCAATAAAAATAATAACCGAGCATAGCTCTAAAATAATTCAAAAAATTTCACAGCGGCTATGGCATAATTAATGAATTTATTAAATTTAAAAGTTTAGCCAAATAAATACTTCGAACACGTTTTCTTCATATTTCATAATTAACAAAAAATTAGAAACATACCTTTGCATATACTCGCATATTCATCATAATAATTTTCACATATTCTTTGCCATCCTTCTTTAATTATTTTAGTTTTTCTAGTTGATGAAATAAATTTCTAAAATTTTTATGAACATTTTTCTTACTTTGGTTATGAATTTTTGGAACTAGTCCAAAAATCTGTCATCAATGCTAATTAAATATTTCTATGAAAAAAATGAATATATGCAATTATTTCAGGTGTGAATATTTCGTATATAATTTTTTTATTTTAGGGCATTTGAAACTCCATTACCGTAAATAATAATTGAGCACTAACACTAATAAAATAAGGTATATATGAGAAAGGAGGGTATATCTTTTCTTTAAACAAACTAGTTTCGTGGTGTCGTATGGTCCATATTTTTGTTAACTAATTCGGAAATTCATAAATTAATTTTCTACATAAGCTAATCAATAATTTAATACAGTCTCAGTAGGCCAGTATATTTATGTGACATTTGAAAATCATTGGATTTATATATATATATATATATATATATATATATATATATATATATATATATATATATATATATATATATATATATATATATATATATATATATATATATATATATATATATATATATATATATATATATATATATATATATATCAAACCTCAAAATATTTATACTCCCCATGACATTAATTAGTGAATAAATAAGGTAAGGGCATCTGGAAATAAAAATGTAAGCCCTAACATCAAAATTTAATTCACGTGATAAAAGTTTGATGAGGTGAGGCTTAAATAATAGTGTTGGCTAATTTACTATCAGTTTTATACAGGTTTATTTAAAATAACAAATGAAATTATAAGTTAAGCAAATTTAGAGGATTATTCCATATATAGTAACCATTATAAACTATCGATTAACAGGAAATGGTATTTTATGTGGTTGTGTTTTGGTTTTTATTTTGATGACGTATATGATTGGTAAAGATAATAATTACATTAAAAACGCATGTAGTGTATTAATAACACTAAACCTAATAATTTAATTACACGATTGTTTATATTAAATTATGCGCAGGAATCATATAATTTATTATCAACTACAATTTTATGAGTCCAAAGTTTACCTTTTTACCGACAACAAACTAACATGTTTAATTTACAATTACATAAACAACAAAAGAAATAATTATCCTAATCGTCATTTGTTTATTATATTGTACATAATATATTGATTAAGTTAATGTAGTTAATACACGTTCTGTATACAGGGTGGGTGGTGTAGATCACGCTATAATTATATATTTTTATATTAGACGAAAGTAAATAAATAATAATGATATTTGGTTAAAGCATTGATATTAAAGATGAACTTGCAACTACAAAAATAGATGTTTTTCAATCTCATTTGCTTCGCTGGTTTTTCACAGTAACCAGCTCTGTGTAGTTATACATTTATTTAAAACCAACTGTAATTTTAGGATGTTCGATTTATAAAATAGAAATATGTACTATATTTATATTTTAAAATATATTTTTAATATTTTTCAAAATATTTTTTAATTTCGTTTCATAAATTTGCATAGTTTTTATTAATACATTGTTCGAGTCCGAAAACATTATAGTTTTCCGACTTCAACAATATTTTAATAAAAAACATGCAAATTTTAGACACGAAATTGAAAAAATATTTTGAAAATTTTTTGTTCAATTTGGGTTTCTTTTATTATGAAATTGTTACTTTTTATTATTAAATTATCGATAATGTTATAGTTAAATATTTCTTAACTATTGTTTATTTTTTTTGTGTACGCGAGTTATGGAACTTAAATAAAATAAAATTGGGAAATGTTTAGATTATTTTATTATCTGTATCTTCACTATTTTCAAGTATTTTGATTTTTCTTAGACACTTTTTTGATAGATACGACTATATTTAATTTTTGATATAAAAAAACAGTTTAACTACTAATTGATATACAATAGAGACCTGTGAGAGAGGATACATATTTTCCTATCCGCATCCGCAGAAAATTAAATGTTTATCCATATCTGCACTTAATCAAAATAAGTTTAGCATACAGGTTCATTATAGCAGCATAGGTTATCCGTCATAAAACAATAAAAACAGATAATGATAAATCTTGTATCTCTCATTTTTTTAATGTAAGAGATTACTATATGACATAACGAATTATATATTTTTATAGTACAAGTGAATATGTGTAAGGTAAGGATTTGTATTTTGTAATATGCATAATTCTACCAGTACATACTCATGTACCTATATAATATGTATACTTGAAAATATTACAATAATTTTTAATATTAATAAACCGGTCAGTTTGAGATACAATACATTTCATATTACATAATACATATACTTTGGTCGCCCTCGTTGGTAGTGAAAAGACCGCACTGATTCTGTCATTAGGAGGTTTCACGGGTTCGATTCCAGATGGAAACCAAAAAATCAAGATTGGGTGGTTTTAACGTGCATTTTTGTGTTGTGGAATGAACTATAGGTCCTTCTATGTATTGAGTTTTGGAATACTTTCTGATTTTTTTTTAACATAATGCGAATGAAGATTACTGACATACATTTACAAACAATTTTTCTGCTAATATATAAGCGGATAGCGGATAAATGCGAATATCCGTGAATAATGCTATCCGATGTAATTTAATGATTGTGGAATACTAGAATTAAAAACACATAAAGCATTATAAAAAAGTAGAAATTTTATCTTTATTTTTCGATTCAGTAAAATTTGATTCGGTAAGCCTAGGCATTGGAAATTTGTCAATAATTATCTAAAACAAATATGAGTAGAAAGAAAGTGTTAAATCTATAAGCCACAGTTATACTGTGTCAGTAAATGTTTTTATGAAATGGTACAAATATTATATACATTTAACTGAAAAGGAAAGGTCTTGATTAAAAACCAATAATTTAAATAGAATTTCAAGACGAATACGAAGAATTTGTTTAAAATAAGTAAAATCTCACGAACCATCGAACAATATTTAACTGAATAAATGATTTACTGTGTTAGTATATTAAGTAAATGGTGCACAACTTTTTAATAAAAAAATAATCTATGGTTTGGAGACCGTAAATAGTCCTTACCACGCCTTAACTGAGACCTTACGAACCATTTTAACGATTGGTGCACATTGTAGGTTGTCACCCAACGAATGTTTTTTACACACAACCGCAGTTTATGTCATCCGGTGGCATGTTAATTTTTGGTCAGTGGCGAGAATCAAACTCGAGACCGCGGTTTGATGAGAAACTCTCTTAACAATTAAGCTACGACCGGCGACAACTTTTAATATATTACTTAAAAACTTATGATTAATTTTGTTTGACATTGTACGAAGGAGTTCGGTCAAATCAACTTTCTACCACTTTTTGCCAGTTTGTTTTAACCAAAGTAGTACCACAGTGATAACTGTGCAACAAGCAAGAGTAACGCATAGAAAACCTACGCTTTTTAATATAAAACATGTTCATACAATGGTCCAAAAAACTCACGAACATGAGGACCATATAATTTTCAATTGAAATGAAAATCAAAAATAGAACTATGTAGCAAGCAAAACTACAGTTCCATACACTGTTTAATATTGAGATCATGTAAGTTTTTGTTAAAATTGAATGCTAATAAATTTTATAAATCTATATTAGACTCGGTAAAACCGAGTGTATTCAACTGTTGATCAGATTAACCACAACGCTTCTATCGACAGAACATCCAAATTGTTAGTTTTAACATCCATAATAGTCAACAGTCTTCAATATTTTATCTTGTAACGTTGAACTATATTAAGAAGTATAAACGAGGGTATTACATCTACGTATGCAATCGATCGTCTGACTATGGGATGAAATTGAAATCAATATACTAGAATACAGGTAACTGGTATGAATATTGTTTTTACATTTTTACACACTTCATTATTTCTCTAGTATCCGATATTATTATATCTATAATGTTATTAACATTACGGAATTGATTCTATATTTATGTATTCTTAATTTATCCACCAGTTATCACTAACTATTTCTTATGCTTAAATTGTAACGCTTATTATACTGATAAAACACAAAAATAATTGAATTGGTGTAGAATGATACTTGGCTAGGTTAATAACCGATCGACATTTTCTGAACCGTGTAAAATTAAAACGAGTTCAAATTTATTGATTCATTAAATTTTTGTACACAATATGGGTATGAATTAAACAATATACATATATGTATGTATATAGTGGTCTTTATATAAATTATTAGAGACTATTACGCTAATTAAATTTAATTACTTCTAGTTAAGATATATCTATGAGTGAATTTAGTTTATATTAATCATCCTGTTGTATAAAATGATATATATATATATATATATATATATATATATATATATATATATATATATATATATATATATATATATATATATATAGTTATATATATAGTTATAGATATATATATATATATATATATATATATATATATATATATATATATATATATATATATATATATATATATATATATAAATATATATAAATATAGAGATATATTATTAGGGCAATATAATTAACCTTATTTATATTAGTGGCGTTGACTAATATAAATAAGGTTATTTATATATTATATATATATATATATATATATATATATATATATATATATATATATATATATATATATATATATATATATATATATATATATATACATACTCCACAATAAGCAACGGAACAACAAGAACAAAACTAAATAAATAAATTAGTTTGAATAATATCAAATCGAATTAAGAAGCTTCATATTAATGTTAACAATTTTTTTAAAATCTCATTTATTTGTTTGTTTGTTTTCTATCTCTACAATCTGTTTCGGGGATCGAGGCACTTCCAACTCTTTCGCGGTTCGCTTATTTACGTCCTTACCTTACGCTATTACTCCCAAATCGAGGACGTACGGCTACAGGTCCGATTTACGTAGAACCATCTGCACATTGCATAGCTCCATGACATCCTATAGTACTGACATGGAAGATGGGTTGGCCCATGAATTCTGCACTCCACCAGGGGGTCATAGATATGTTCATTCTCACCACCGATCGTAATCGTCGGTGCTTCCCACTCCAACTGCCGCAGCTTTAACCACTGCGCCACCTGGGCGGTTTTTTAAAATCTCTTTATTCAGGGTTCAATTGGCTTCATTCTAAATTATGCTCAAATCGATGCGTTGATGAAATAATAATTTGTCGTTTTGTGTCCCCTCCCCCCGCCTTACAGTTTAATCATAGGTGTATTGACGAAATAACAATTTATGACAAACAATTTGTCGGTAAAATTATTATTTTACTCGTATTATCTAAACATGGGCAAGTACAACCGTAAAAGATTTCTAACTCTTTGAACCTTACTTATATATTTTATTTAAGTTTAAAATAAATGAATGAGTTTAAATAAATTTCAAATCAATTCAAATGAATTTTCTTTAATTTTTTGTTGATCGAAGTGGAAATAAAATATTTAAATTGATGAACTTATCGAAATGCGTAAGAGAAGTTTTAGTTAGCACAACTGAAAGTAGCTAATGAACATACAAATTATATTACGGACCAAATGGCGCAGTGATTAAAGCTGTGGCAGGTGAAGCAGAAGTTACTGGGTTTCGAATCCCGATAGGAAGGGATGCAAAAGACATTTTTCACTATATGACTACAATCGGTGGTGTGTATGACCACATCTATGATCCCCTGTTGTAATGCAAAATCCATAATACAACATACGATTTTTCTTGTAAAGTGGTATTATAGGCAATTGTTTTATTGTCTACATGTACTATTAGTAAAATATTCCCTAGTTTTGTTAAATTTTATTCTGTCCCTGAACAGAACGAACGACGCCGCGAACCAACTTTAGAGAATGTCATAGAACTAAACAATAAATTATGAAAATAACTTTGAAAAATGTCAGGGAATTGGACTAGGAAACAGATTGTAATTGATTTACTCTCTAGTCAAATTGTTAAATTTTAGTAATAACAAAATAATGTTCTTTAAACATTTGATAAGTTGTCTTATTTCAATCATTGATTGAACCAATTTATAAGACTCGTGTGAAACATTTGAATAATATTTATAAAATTTAGAATAGATAATTGGTTTTAAGCAAAATGTAGTCACCTTTGATAAATTTCTAACCGTAAAAATGTAATAAAATATGAAATTGGTCAAGTAATGACGATCGCTCTAGAGATTAAAGTAAGGTCAAATCATCTATAATTTTAAATATTTATTATAGAATCGAAGAACTTTAGGCCCGTTGCACATTTCAGCTAAGCTAAGCGAGAAAAATAGTTCTCGTTAGCTTAGTTTAGCTCGCCTAGTTCATACCACTGCACACTTCAGCTATAACAACGCTCACAAATACATTCATGTGCAAATAAAATGCTACGAGTTACAATGTATGTGTTAGCGATATAGCGGACATTTGCAATGCAAAGACAACTCGAGCTAAGTTAGTTTGAATCGCTGAAAACAGAAAAACATAGCTCGCATAGTTTACTTCAAGTGTGCAACGTTCTATTTAAAACTCTTTATTTACAATTACGAGCTACGAACATAGCTCATATAGCTAGCTTAGCTTAGCTGAAATATTTTCATTTTCATGTTTGTTTATAATAAAGGTACACACCTATGTATAATGTCAAAAATAGTTTAACGTCCATTAAATTGCAATTCATAATATATACATTATATTCATATATATTGACCATATATTTGGTCGCTTTTCGACTGTTAAATATATACAAGAATGCAATGAGATATTTAATAATTAAAAGTGGTTATGAAATGTTTGTATGCCAATTTCCTCATGTTTAGTTTTTGTTATAAGAATAAATAAATTTGAGCACGATTATCCAAGTTTATTGTTCTTGAAGCTAAACTATAAATTTACACGACTATGCGATTATAAAATTTTATTGTTCTTGAAGCTAAAATCTAAATTTACACTTTTCTGCAATTAAAACTAATCGATTTTTTTTTCTTTGTGCAACACTTGATATTTTAATGATTTGATATTTGGATACTTTAAAATTGTCATTTCCCGCACTGTACATTTCCGTTAATTATTATACACACATATTAGAAAACTACAAATTCATGCACAATACGAGTATAACTCGAAACAATAAAATTACAGTGTAGCGTTGTAGACGTAGATATATTTTTGTTATTATTTTCTTATTACGTTTTTATTACTAACACCCGTCTCGCTTGGTCGACCAACCGAAGTTCGAAAACAGAAACGGGAAAAAAATTTAATCAGTTAAAATTACATACAACGAAAACTAAATTAATAATCAACTTTAAACATGTGTAACAATGGTTGATCAGCTGGTCAAAAGTAAATTGATAAAAGTTATTGGTTAAAATTTGTTAAAATCTTGCCGGAGGCATCACATTAATTGATTTAGTTAAACAATATTAACAACATTTGGATTACTTTTCATTAAAATAAAGATATTCTCAAAGAATTCATCAAACGATAAGAACTATATTCGAATAATAAGAATAGATATTCATTACATGTAAACAAACATTCATATGATTATGCAATATAATCCCATTAATTTGAATAAATAACTTTTATTCAACGATCTACTTTCGATCGGTTGTTGGTTATGACATCACTTAAATTTTATAATATAAAAAAATAATCTATGTCTTAGAGGCCGTAAACGTCCCTTACCGCGTCTCAAATGAGACCTTACGAACCAATATTGACGGATTGGTGCACTTGTAGGTGGTCAGTCAGCCCAACGAATGTTTTTTGCACACAAACGCGTTTTTATGTCATCCGGTTGCATATTAATTTTTTGGTCAACGGTTTGAATCGAACGAACTCGAGACTGCGGCGTGATAAAAAAACTCTCTTAACCATTAAGCTACAACCGGCGACTAAATTTATATTGTTTAATATAAATTTAGTTTATATATTTTGTTTCTTAATTACATAAATACTCATTTAGTTATTCGAATTTACTCTTAAAATATAATACAAAAATATGACTGCATTATTTTCTAGAACAGACCCGTATCTGTTTTACAATACACATTGTATTGTAAACTGCAAATTTAATTTACTATCAAAGTTATATTATAATAAATATATTAATTTCATCAAATTAATATAAGTTTTAAACTAATATAAAACTAATATAAGGTATTCAACAAAATAAGTAAGTTTAAATATTTGTTGTGATTTAGACGTCACAATAAATGTCAGCGTGAAATATTAACTATATTTGGATCATGGTAAAGTTCATAAAACTATTTATATAAGTTTTATATAATTGTGTCAATTTAATTTGTTTTAAAACATTTAACAAACTTAAATTTATTCAACGGTTGACAATTTAATGTTTTACTAAATACATAATATATGAATTTGGAATTTCATTGAATATCCAGTATACGAGAATATATAATTGTTTCATTGTTTCGACTGAGAAAATAAAAAAAACATCATTTATGAACAATACTAATAACACGTAAATTTAAATAAATGATCTGTCAACCATACTTCCGGCAGACATTATGGTGCTACTTTTTGTGTAGATTTTCCGTGACTTGCTAGTTTTGACGGTTGAAATATTTTGTAAAACATCATTTTGCTCAATTTTTTTTATACTAAACAATATAAAATTTATTTAATCAAACTAATTGATCTTTACAATCATAAACTAATTTATAATCTATATTTGACTAATATCGTTTGTTCCATAAAGGTTGTATATGCGTTTCATTCAAATTTGACACTCCTTTATCCGTTTCCGTTTTGTCTCAATTTTCAATATAGATTTTTGAAAATGCAAGTATAATAGGTTTTTTGTTGTTGGGTATAACCAAAAAAAACTTTTATTGAATACATAATAAAATTGGTAACTATTGGAGCTTGACACGTCGCCATATTGTCATAGATATAGATTGGTTATTGACAAAATATTACGAGGAAATTTATTTATAATTTACATAATTTAATGTTTTTTTGTAGAAATTTTTATTTTCACTGGTAAATACTGTAAATAATATGTGTTAATCTTCTAAGTAAAGCTTATGCGATTTGGAATCTAGGTAAATTAGTATAAATGCACAAACTATGCAAAGAAGTAACCTTGAATCAATTTGTTCGTTTACTTAAACTGCTTTTTTTACTTCTTCGTTTAAGTCAGTTACTCATATTACTATAAGAAAATAATTCAATACTTCAAATTTCAACCACGCAATTTATACATTGAACTACTCAATTAATAAATTGCGTTGTGGGTGATGGAATCAATTAAAATTATATTTTATAATATCTTGTTTGTTAAATTTGACATAATTCAACAAAAGAATTTAGTAATAAGGATGATCTAATTAAATTAAATCTACAAAACAAAAACCCGATTTATAATACCTTTACACTAACATATAGTTTGTAAATTTGTATACATATTAATTTTTAAGAAACTAAACTGCCAAATAATATTTTTATATCAAAATTTTTATGTTAAAACGATAGCTATATGTAAAACTGTATCACAACTTCCTGTGTACAATTATAAAAAGTTTAAGTATTTGTATTTTATCTTAACTTCAATTTTATGTTATTGATGAAATGTAAAATAAATTAAAGCTTAAATATATATGTACTTGCTTATTGGAATAAACCATAGAATATAATAAATTTGGGTAAATTTAATAATAATCATATTATACAGTTGACAGTATTGAAGTATTCTTACCTGAAATAAACAAAAAACATTTATTAATTAGTCATTCTAATCTCGAATTTTTGTTGAAAACTTTATTTTATTTTTTAAATTATATTTATGGTTAACCTTGAATATATATATGTATGTGTTTATATTTCTTATTAATTGTCTCAAAACATTTCATTTGTTTTATTTAAATTAAAAAATATAAAATTTAGTAATTATTTGATTCTTTATATAAAACTACTACACTACTAATCGTATAGTAACTGTTATTTCAATAATATGTGTAATCAAATATATATGAGTAAAATATTAAAAATATCTGGTGAAACCAATATTTAGTAAGACTACTGCATTTTCTGTTTATTCAATAATATAACTAGTAGAATTAAGTTGCAGTTTAGTAAAGAGATTGCGATAAATAATGTGATTGATAATCATTAAAATAAATAAAAATAAAACAAATTTTATTTAATGCTAATAAATTATTTAGTAGATTTATTCTTCTGAACATATTATACAAAACGATTCGGTTTCATTGAATATAACTTATATATTACAGACTATTGATTATATATATATATATATATATATATATATATATATATATATATATATATATATATATATATATATATATATATATATATATATATATATATATATATATATGTGTGTGTGTGTGTGTGCAGACGTAATTGCACTTTGGATATGGTTAGCATTAGGCCTTACTCCTTGGTCGTAAACTAAACTAATCGCATCTTAACTGAAACTGTTCGAACGATTTAATACGTATAAGTGCACATTAAGGTTACCAAGCCCGAATGGTGCCGAATGTTGTAACACAAAATCATTTATTTTGTCATTTGGTGTGCATTTAACGTAATTACCAGTAGACATTCGCCGAATATGTGTTATTTCTAATTTTCATCAAATATTTAAATAGCTTTGTGAAAAAAGTTCATATTTTTTGATGATCAACAATAATTGGAAACATTATTGCATAGCCAACGCCCTACACATTCAGATGACGTATCATTTTGTTAAATATATATAATATAAATATTACTGATCACAATTGATTGGTTATGGTTAGAAATAAATACGAAAATATCTACCACCTTCGTTGGACCTTTAATTATTGTTTAAATTAGTAGTAGATGAAGAATCTTTTCTCCATTAATTTTGTATTATCTTTCCGTGTTTATTTGTTCACAGGATTTTAATTAAGAATAGGTTAAATACGTCATGTTTTTATTTTTATCGCAGCACGTACATAGTTAGTTAAACTTTAAAATAATTTTAAAGTCTCTACAAGATGGTTAATAGATAATCAGTTTTAAAGTATTGCATTGATAAAAAAACTAAGAAAAGTTAAACACAAATATAAATCATTGCTTATTGCTTTGAATCAAGTTAACCCTAAAACTAAATCCTTCTCTATGTTTGCCAATGCAATGAACGAAAGGTTATACTCTATTGACTCTCGAATTTTCTCAGATCATGTTTATAATCTACCTATTGTTCCAAAATTAGTAATTCAAAAGTTATAATTAATGGGGATGTAAATTTTAATGGCTATTTCAATGAAAGTAAATTTTAAAATAATTTTTTATCTAAATTTATTACCACACAAATAAATAATAGACATTATTTATCGGGCAGATATGATTTACATATTTATCAGATTGTTACTAGATTGGTCATTTGTACAAACTATTGAGGTAAGATACATAATTTACATCTTCAGTAATATAAATAATTCATAGTGTTCTCTTAAATTATAATTATAATAAATGTTTGCTTTTGTTTAATTGCAATATCAACATTTTCATTCGTGACTAAATTTTTGGTTTTCCAAATTGTAACATTATTTAAAAATTAACTCAAAACTACGAATGACTTCACATGTATTAAAAGGACGAATATCATTTATTGGCCATTAAAAGGAACTACACTTTTTGCAGCACTTCAACGTAAATTTGTCTACTTAAAGTGCGGAAAAGTATGTAGTAACACGATAAAAAAGATAACAGTATAATAAATGTGCATGCGTTATATTGTATTCGAAAAGTATGTGCACAGTGAAGAAAACAACTAATTTATCATATAGTATAGTGTACAAAAGAAACAACATTTATTTTAAATGACTAATTGTGAAATTTAGAATTTGTTGAATCTTTACATTAATATTAAATGTTTCAGTCATAAATTTTATCTTACATATAGTGAAATAGATTATTATTTTGGTTTGAAGACTTCGTAAAATGGCCAATCATAACTATTTTATCGAATACCATCATTTAATTTATTAAACGTCTTATTGTTCTCTTTATATTTTTTAACTAAACAAAACACATAAAATGAAGAATTAGTTATCATCCGCCTTCATTTAATAAATATGTTTTTTAGCCATATTAGTATTCTTAATTTAATTAAAAGATAAATGATAATATAACATACGACTTAATAATTTCGTCATTTCAGTCAATCATCCCACTTAAATGGCATAATTAAACATGCATATGTATGTATTTTTATTAACTTATAAGATATATATGGTATATACATCTGTACATAATGAATAAATGTTTACTACGATACCATAAATTGATAAGATTGGAAAAAACATTTTTAAATAACAAGTCCTTATATAAAACATCGTAAGATTTGTTTTAAATTATGTTAATATTGAGATGACTTTTGCTATGATATTCACTTTTTAAATTGACTTTAATATTAGGATCGTCAAGTACTACAATTAATGAATTGTATATATAACTCTTTATACAAAATATGTTATAACATGATTGACTACTTATGCTAATAATTGAGTAATTTAGTATATAATAATAACTTCTGAAAAAAACTAATTTCAGTTTATTGGTAAAAACACCATTTTTAGAACAATATGTTCCAAAAGGTACCAATTCAGAATTGCAATAGAGGTATAATACCGATATGAATTATGTAGGATATCTCAAATTTGTGATTTTTAGTTGGGATCGAAATAGTGAAAAATTGAATTATCATAAAATATAAAACCCATAAACACAATATTGTCGAAAGAAGAAAAGAAACTTCAAAACGATTTTTTTGTGTAAAGCAATATAAAACATATTTTTTGTAGGAGGCAACAGGCCGCTGAGTAAATAAAAATAAGAATTAATTGTCACCGAAACAACCAAAACAAAAAATGGAATGAAAAATATAAACATTTAGAGTTTCGAAAAACTACTTCTTAAGAAAGTACAGAACTTTTGGTTTGTTTCTAAAAAGTATTTGCTGTTCGAACCTTTTAAAGATCTGCGGTACAACTCAAAATTCAACTTTAATCATAATGTTTACTATCAATGTAAAAAACTCTATCATTTTAATAACTTACAGTGTTGAGGTGGAGAGTTGTCATACCGAAAAATCACTTTGTTTTGTTCTTCGACATAGTCTGCCCATTTATCTTTCAGAATTCAGCTCAACCGTAATTCGTTTGACAAGAGTCGGTAGCTACCAGTTATGGTTTCATTGTGATTGATCAACTCACCAGATAAATAATACTCAGCTGCTTCTTTACCATAAAGACAGCATTAACTTGGAACAATACATCTTTACGAAAATTTACGTCGATGTTGAAGCATATGTGCGGACATATTCCAAGACCAATTACACTTTGAATTATTTTATTGTATTCAATTTTCAATCGCCGTAACAATTCGAATGCAAAAAATCTTTTCAGCTCTATCACCCAAGCTGCTGATAACAAATGAAAAACATCATTCAATAATATCATCGTAATTGTTACGAGTTTTTTACTATGCGAGTTCTTATTATATGTTTGTTAATTTAGAAAGCCACTTTGTTCCTTATTGAAAAATAAAATCACCATCCACGATGAATTCTCGAAACCATTATTAAAACGATGATTATTTTTACACGTAGGAACACATGTGCCAAACAACAATAGACGCGTATTAAACCAGAGCTATAATGAAATAATCGGATGTTGCCTGATATCGAAAAATTTGCTTGTATGAAACTAAAAAGACAAAATGAAGTGTCAAAATTTAACTGCTATTTATTAGTCGAATTTCATTTTCTATAATGGAATTTGTGCGTTTTGTATCTTCAACAGTTTAAGGAGCATGTTTTCCTTAATAGATTTCATCTAACTAGTGATTGGTCAATTAAAACATAACAAAAACATAAAATTTAGCAACTACAAGTAAATTACAAACTCATTATTGCTAACGTCATGCTTATATTTGACAAATTCGAGCAAACAATTTGATAATCAGAAAATTAGCGGATGATTGATTTTGCGATATCGTAAAATATCCGATATCGGATAATTTTATAACACCCCCCAGCTATTACAAAACTAAAAAGACAAAAGAAAATCGGTTTTTTCGAAAATCAAATATCAAAATCCGACTGCTATTTACTAGACAAATCTCATTTTGAGTTATAGGAATTATTAGTCATTAATTTCATAGAACGAAACTTCGTAGCAGATCGAATTTTTTAATATCGGATTATTTTATAATAGCCTCTCTGTCAAAGAGATCTTCCAATGGGATCGCGTGGACAATAAAATTTGCCAGATTACGTAGGACCAACATTGGTCGATTTTTGCCATTCATCTAACCGGAGCTTGAAACCAGCCTATTCAACGCCTATATATATATATATATATATATATATATATATATATATATATATATATATATATATATATATATATATATATATATATAAATATATATATATATATATATATATATATATATATATATATATATATATATATATATGTATATATATAAATATATATATATATATATATATATATATATATATATATATATATATATATATATATATATAAATATATGTATTTATATGTATAAACATATATATATATATATATATATATATATATATATATATATATATATATATATATATATGTCTATATATATATAATATATATATATATATATAAATATGTATATATATATATATATATATATAAATATGTATATATATATATATATATATAAATACATAAATATATATATATATATATATATATATATATATATATGTATATATATATATATATATATATATATATATATATATATATATATATATATATATATATATATGTATAGATATATATATATATATATATATGTATATATATATATATATATATATATATATATATATATATATATATATATATATATATATATATGTATATATATATATATGTATATATATATATATATATATATATATATATATATATATATATATATATATATATATATATTTATATATATATATATATATATATATATATATATATATATATATATATATATATATATACATAGATATATATATATATATATATATATATATATATATATATAAATATATATATATATATATATATATATATATATATATATATATATATATATATATATATATATATATATATACAGTACTGTTCAAAAAAATCCGGACAGTTCGAATTCCTTTAAAAACGTAAAATATTACCTACTGTTTTTACTTTTTTTAAGATACTAATTTTAAGATTGCATTTGGTAATTCACCCGAACTCTGAAAGTATAAGTTGTTAAAGTTATGTTTATGGAGAAAGAGCTTTTAGTATAAAAAAGCCAATAAAGTACTTAAAATGTCTAAACTAAACGACGAAGAACAAATAGTTGTTAACGCGTTATGGAAGGAAGAACTGTCCGTGAGTGAAATTGGTGAGAGGATAGGACGTGGGGTATCATCAATTGCCGATCTTATAAAAATATATAGTACTACAAGGAACACAGAGTAGTCTAAAGAGTCTGGTAGACCGCGAAAAACCACAATAGTGCAAGAAAAATATTTGGTTCTTCGTTCCAAGTAGAACCGATTTAAAACTTCACCGAAATTGCAAGCCGATCTTGCTACAGCAACAAGTATTGAAATTTCTAGTTTAACCGCTCGGAGAAGATTACTGAACGCAAATCTTACGGCATGCCACTCGCTGCAGAAACCTTTTCTAAAGATATCTTCAAAAATTTGTTCGGCTTCAGCTGGCCAGAGAGCACTGTAACTAGACCAGGGAGTTGTGGAATAACGTGGTGTTCTCTGACGAAAGAAAATTTAAACTGCATGTGAGAGATGGATGGCTAATTGTGCGTAGAAAAACAGGTGAACGCCTCAGCGATATCTGCATTCAACAAGTGCCTAATAAAACTGATGGTGTAATAGTTTGAGGCTGTTGTAGTTATGCTGGTGTTGGTCACTAGGCCTTTGTTGAAACAGGGGTAACCGGTAATGTGTACCTGAACATTCTGGGAAGGCGTTGGAAAGCATCAGTTTTGTAGCTATTTAGTGAAACTGAGAGCTTCATCTTTCAACAAGACAACGCGCCAGCCCACAGATCAAAACAAATGACTATGCACTTTTTTTTCTTTATTTAAAACTTCTGTATAACTTTCAGGTAAAAATAATAAACAACTTTGTTACATAACATTTTATTTCTATTTGAAGGTGAAAAAGTACTTGGTTGATAATTCCATCTACACAATAAAATGACCCCCTTATAGCCCAGATATGAACCCAATTGAAAATTTGGGCTATTATGAAGCATTAAGTCCGTCAAAGTAACCAGCAACTGAAGCACCAAATCCAAATCAAGTGGGATGATATTAGCAAGGTCGTGATTCAGCATATGATTCGCTTCATGAGCAACAGGCGTGCAGCGGTAATTAAGAAAAATGGCGGTCATACCAAATATTAAATTTATAGTTTAGTGGATAATTTATACATTTTATATTTTGAAATATGCCTTATTACGAAATTAAAATATTATTTTTATTAAAAAATATGACAATTTTTCTCTATTTTTGCAAATTCGCACAAATTATTTTACTGGGATCATGAAATTTAAAACCAAATAACATTTTGAGTAAATAATGAGTTAAACAATAAAACGTAATACTACTTGGTGTTAAAACAATTGGTTTAAAAAAATTGGTTTAATTAAAACATGTTAGCTGTCCGGATGTTTTTGCACAGTACTGTATATATATATATATATATATATATATATATATATATATATATATATATATATATATATATATATATATATATATTTATATATATATATATATATATATATATATATATATATATATATATATATATATATATAAATATTTATATAAATATATATATATATATATATATATATATATATAATATATATATCTATATAAATATATATATATATATATATATATATATATATATATATATATATATATATATATATATATATATATATATATATATATATATATATATATATTGTTGAAAGAAGCGTTCGTTTTTGGGGCTACCCGATTTGAAATTCGATATTTTCCACCGATGCGCAAATAATAATTATGGTTTTGGAGAACTGAATTTAATAAGGAATTTTGGAAGCCTACAAAATTTAAACATACTATTATTGATTGTAAACCAGGCATTTTGTTTTGTGAATTAATTTAATTTTCAATAATATTTATAGGTAATACTGTTATTTTAGCGTTTTGACACGATGAACTCAATTTTTGAATTTTCTGAGTACAAAACATATTTGTTATTAACCACGCAAAATATAAAAATTATTTTATTAAATAAAAATATTTATTTATAGTGTTTGTGATTTTAAAAATAATATTTTACAGTCAACTCGCTTTAAGACTTATGAGTTGAAATCGGTAAGTTGCAGTATTGATTAATGTATTTAATAAATGGTTGAAGTCACCGAGCAAATGCGAGAACTATATGTTAAGTTATTACATCGTTTGGTTTTCATGACAACATAAAACCTTTTATTTGTAAACATTAATGCCAACACAGTTGTAACTAATTATAAGTATTAAATTACGTACGCAATAAATTTAACTTAAGTTAATTCATTTAAATTTACTTTACCGCTGAATATAATCGAGAGTCATATAAAACATTTTAGATAATTTTTTGGAATAGTTAGAATTATATCTAATTTCCCATAATTAAGATGGCATACCATCTATACACAAAAACTATAAAAAATTCTTATTGCAACAAGAAGAACGAATAGTTGTGCTTCATTAAATATGAACTAATATGTACATATTTGGGAGTTGAGTGAACTTTATACATTTGTGCTTCTTTCTAATAAGTTGGTTTAAATTAAACGATATAAGTTGAGATAGTCTTTTAATTTTTTTTTTAAATAATATATATTGTCTTAAGGTCTTAATGCAATACAAAATCATGAATTAGTATTCAACATCAATATAAAACAAACACATTTTGATGAAAATGTTTTATAAGTATAAAAACTTGTATATTATGTTCTATGTATAAAACTTTTTTGTCGTGTTGCGTGACAAGTGGAATAGAATTTGATAGAACAAAAAAAAATACCAAAATTCTGTTTTTGTTACTGGATGATATATTGCATACGAGTATTTCATTTTCATATAAATCCATTTTTTCGTCGAAAAAATAAAATGAAATGAAAAAATTATATTATTTCACGAAAAACGATAATATAAGAATAAATAAGTTAGTTTAGCTAACACTCTCACACTTACACAAAGTTTTAACAGCTCACGAAATAATCAAACCATATGTTACCATACAGAAAAAGTAGCATAAATGTGCGTGATGAATGTAAACCTATACATTTTTTAGGTTAGGTATTCCACTAACGTGTTTATGAATATGAATAATAAAAACTGATATATATATATATATATATATATATATATATATATATATATATATATATATATATATATACATATATATATATATATATACATACATATATATATATATATATATATATATATATATATATATATATATATATATATATATATATATATATATATATATATATATATATATATAAGTACATATAAGTACAGTAAATTACTGTTAACCACTAGCGACGTCGGTTGATCTGCAAGTGAGAGCTGCATCAGAAAATATAAAGTAACTGTGTGATAACATACAACTATACAAACTATAGAAATTGTGTGTTGTACAAACTCTCAAACAGTTAAACAAATAATTTCCAAGAAAACCAGCAACCTCAAAATCATATCTTTAAAAATGAAACCTTTCAAAAAAAAATATCTTCTATACGATTAATCCAAAAATATCGTTACCAACAGCTTTTAAAGGAAATCTATTTTGTAATGCAATTCGTATCAATAAAATTATAATTATCTCTTTGGATCAAAGAACTAGTCTATGCAAATTATGAAGACTCTTCTTAGAAGAGTGTAGCCGGGCTACCGAAAAATCAAAGAAAGATGTAGAAATATCTTTAACATCAACATTGTGCTATTGTCTAGAAATTATATTACAATACAATTACAATTGAAGCGTGTTTAATTACATATATTACAATTGAAGCGTGTTCCATAACGAACAATTTAAATTTTGCGCACTCATGTGATAACGCGTTTTATTGATGAACAATATTTTAAAACAATTAAGTTTATTATTGGTAGTTTCGTATAAATTGTGTTTCTTAGAGGTTTTGTTAATCGCCAACATTTAGAGAAACTATTGACGACCTAACTGGGATCTACGAATGTCTCTGATTGGAGTGCATTTTGGACTACAGATACCTTCCGACCTTCCTTTTACGGAATTGAAGCTGGTTAGGCAATAACAGTGCTCGTTATAGTAAAATGATATTTCATTTTTTTTGTACTTAAGTTGCAAGATATGGATATGAGTGATATAAGGTTTCAACAAAACGGTGCCATTTAGCTTGAATAATAATATCCAACTTTCTTACCCATATCGAGACATCAATTCAAAGCGAACACATTTAAAATTATTCAAAACTCTTTAAAATGTGTAAGTTGCAGGCGATGAATACAAAATAAAACGTATTCTAGCACCTACGACGTTAAACACTTTCCACTAAAGGCAATGAGAAAAATGAACCACAACGTATTTTGTTTAATTTAAGACTAAGTTGGAAATAACTTGGAAAGTGGAAACATGAATATATTTTATCCGCAAAAATATTTTTAAAATAAGTATGTATGACCAATAAACCGCAAAAAAAATAACAGGATTGCCCGTTGGACAGTGCTGCGTATTCTAAATGCTTCTTGAAAGTTTTTTATAAGATAAATTATGGTGATGCCGTTCATTAGAAAACGAATGTGTTTGATAATTAAAGTGAAAATATTAATTTGTGTTTAACTAAATTAATGTAAATAATTCTAGAATTAGTTGTATAAACAAAATGAGTTATTTCATTAGTTATAAATTTAATTTGTAAAAATCATTTATATGTAGTATATTTATTCATATGGTAATAATTACAACTCAATTTAATTATAACAAAAATAAAAATATTAAGCACTCATCAATTCAATAAACACTTGTTACATTTTTAAAACAAAATTATAACATGAAAAGCCAACTTTTAATGAATCTTTTCGAATTATTCCTAACCAGTAGGTGATGGAACTTAACGAATTATAATTGTATACTGGCGGTGCATGTGGTAACAATTGGTTTTTATGTATTAACGACGAATGTGAATTTCAAACCAAACGAAGATAAGCAACTCTCTTAACCACTACCTTACATCCGACGATTATTCTTAATCGAAAATTAATCAGGATTTTGTTTGCTCTACAATAGTATTAAAAACTCTCTTTATACCAACACATAATGTTATAAAAAAACTTTCAATTTTATTTAAGTCAATTTCATTAAAGAAACGAAATACTATTGATTGTTATGTTTTAATTACCTGATTGTGTTCAAAGTAATTTTAAAAATATCATCATTTTCTAATTAGTTCAAGACTGATTCATGGAAATGGTTTTACATTTATAGCGGTATATAAGTTGTTAACCACCTACCTAGCGCTAGTAAATTGAATCCAATGAAAATGAGAAATGTTCATAGTATCAAAGTATTCTGCTACTACGGATTGGAAAATAAAAAAAAATATTTTTGCGATACTTTAACACATTTCCGATATATTATGATTTGTGGATGTATTACGTTTCGGCATACGAAAGAAAGTATATCATACGAAAGAACTGAAAATATTTTTTCTACTAAAAAATAATGTGCCAGTTACAGAAGCGATATTAAAATGATTTTTTAAATATTTCTGCACCAAGTTGTAAAATTACGATATATTAAGGAAACTAACTTGGAAACTACTAGTGCTAGAAGGAAACTACTACTGCTAGTAAATAGCTAAATAACTTACCTCTTCCTCGTTACTAGCTGTATTTACAGAATCCATGCTCTGTGATAACGTCATAGGTGCGATTGCTCCAATTTGTGATATTTGATTATCCATATTTGTATTAATATTTTCACTATTGTTATTATTATTGTTATTATTTTCAACTATTTCTTGTTTTATTGAATTCTGTTGCTGTAATATAGTTTCAGTATTTACAGTTGGAATTGTATTATTATTTGTTGTAGTTGTTGATGGTTTAAAATGTTTCAATGTTGATTCAGTTATCTTTAATTCTGGTGTTTGTTTAACAAATGAATTTGTTATATGATGATGATGTTGAATTTGCGGCGGTCTAATAATTTGATGATGGTGATGTAGATGATGTGATTGTTGTGATTGGACCAATAACAATGCTTGTTGTTGATTTAAGTGGTGTAAATGATTTAAATGATGTTGTTGCTGTTGATGTTGTATAAACACGTGTGGTGGCAGATGTGGCGTTGTTGTTCGATTAAGAGATGTTGGACACAATCTCTTAGGGGACAACACTTGAGGTGCGCTCGCTGAAGGCAATGGCGGCGCTAACCTTCGTTTAATCACCGTCGACGAAATGGTGAATGATTTTATGTTATCTGTCCTGAATCGACCAACATGTGGCGATTCTGAAATATAAAAACAAAATTTTAATTATATTATTTTAAAAATTAAATTTATTTGAGTTGATTTAATGATATATATATATATATATATATATATATATATATATATATATATATATATATATATATATATATATATATATATATATATATATATATATATATATATATATTTAATTGATCTTGTGAAGTATGTGTATATAATATTTTTTCTTATGACACAAAACTAAATAATGAGTCTCATTGTTCAAAATAATAATTTGTTTTTTATTTGATTTTTACTATAAATAAGATTGAGTTGAACCCACACATATAAATTGTTTTTATTCTTTACAGACGTACAGATATGATTAAATCAATTAGATTAAGAATCAATATAATATAATTGGAATTATTCATAATTAAAATATTGTCAAGCGTTCAAATGAAAATAAAAAGTTTATTGCGGCAGTATTAACTAAATACTATAACATTACTCGTATACCAATTTTATAATATGTGTATCGTGCTTAGTTATTGTAATTTTCAATTAGACATATCACGCAATTGCAGCATTATTCAAACGTAATAATAATAATGTAAACCACAAAGAAGGGCACAGACTGGCGATCACCTAATTAGATGAGTTTTAATATATGTTATGTAATGTCTGAAATATGCCACAGCTATAAACACTTTCAGTAAAAACAGTGGGCATTAATTAATCAAATTTAAACGATGGTGTGAGTATTTTAGTAATATAATTATTTTATAAGAATTATTAGTAAAACTGGAGATATCATTTTTCTACGCTTAAAAGTGAATCCAATTGTTAAAATTGATTAAAAGTTAAAGTAATTTTATTTTTAATTTACCATCAATCATGTTAATAAGGTTGTTTGTTGAGATATGTTTCCTATTTCCGATTTTTTAACAAAGTATTTAATTACATCGATGAAACAAATCTATTATATCTTAAATATAAAATGGAAACATCTATAAAATAATGTTTTCCTTTTATCAATAATAAGCTATAAATATGAAAATTTTGATAGCTTAGAAAACACTAAAATGATCAGCTTAGTCGAACGGTTGAAGTTCTTAATTAATTTTATCGTTTTAAAAAATTCAAAAAGACTGATATACCAATCGACTTCAATACATCCCAAGTCGAAAACACATTTCGATAGGTCTGTTTTATTTAGTTTGCTTTCATTTTATTGCATGCATCATACACCGGTTTAAAACCAATTTTGTTGCAAATTTTATTTGTTATCTGTAAGTTTATTAAAGCCCAAACCGATCAGTTTGAGCGAATAAAACATTTAAAATATTTATGACACTCAAATACTGGGATATATGTACTGGCATATGGGACCAAATTAAACAGAAGATAGTTACCGGCAATTCAAAAAAAGGGAAACTACGCTCGATGTATTGCAACCAAAGCCGACTGTAGTGTGTGTGTTTTATTCACTAGATACCGAATATTCACTAATACCGCTAAAGTTTGATATGCTTCTACAGCATATGTATGCATAAAGTTTGGCTTGTGTGAAACACACAACTTAAACTCAAAATGTACTAGCTCAAAAGAGAGATTTTTTTCTTTCAAGCCTATATTTCATGGGAAATTATTGCTGTTAGTAAAAAGAAAAGCGAGAGAAAAATATATATTTTCGTGTGTAGGAAACAAAAATGCTGTCAGCAAGAAATTACTGACAAAATATTTATCATGCATTGTCCTATAAAAAAATGTAAACCGAAGCACTTTTTATGGCAACATTTTTAACACATCTTTAAAAACGTGTAAGAAATGAAAATATTTTTGACACAAACTTCTAAAATAAATCTTTCGCCATTTTTATGGTCAAATGTCAATTTTTTTTTAATTCGTGTTTAAATTCATAACTTATTTTATTAAATGCGTAAGTGAAAATATTACTAGTGAAAATATTTAAAATTTTAGGTTACGTCAAAAATGTAATTGTCAAAATTATCCCATAAAATTTTACTATAAATATGAAACAAACATATAAATCTTTTCTCTGTCACTCTTATGGATTTTTAAGATTTTTTATGTTTTTTGTTTTCAGTAAAAAAAATGCTCTCAGCAAATTTTTTCTTATGGAAAAGAAGCTTTATTAATCACAATAAAAATTGAAGTGATAGAATATCGAAAAAAGAGATAATACTAGATGCAATTTTTTTCGAATATCTCAAATTTAAATGCTTTCACATGTCACCCTGAAATTTATTTATGGTGCTCCCAGTTTTACAGTGCAATTTAAGATAATACTTTTTCTTGAGTGAAAGCCAGTGAAAATACAGAATTGTTACTATTGATCAACTAAATCTACACTTGGAACTAAATTCATTGATTCAAAATTGGCGAAAGTGTTATACAAGCCATACTTTCCCATTTGCCTACATATATTGCCTACATATATATGTATATATATATATATATATATATATATTGGCGACATATATATATATATATATATATATATATATATATATATATATATATATATATATATATATATATATATATATATATATATATATATTTATATATATATACATATATACTATGAAAAAGTGTATTAAAAGTTTGAAGTGAGTTAAAAGTCTTGAATTAGAATTTGTATACATAACAGTGTAAAATTATATAGAATAGTAGTGTTAGTGTTATTTTAATCGTTATGTATAGTGTAACTATTGACAGTCTCAGCTTGTATAACAATGATTATAATAAATCTATTTGTTATATGTATTTGTGTTTTCTTTTTGCTTTCCTTTCTTATTAAATATATTCCCTAATAGTTTTACTTAGTGTCTGGCGACGAAATAATCAATGATCAATGACGAAAAATATAATTTTTCACCATTAATATAAGGCTGCTTTTATATTTGGCTTTTATGTAATGCAATTTATTAATTTCTATTAACGATTACATCTTTTTTTATAAAACAGAGAGTTCCTTATTGAGATAATCAAGGTTCTACTGTAACATTAGTCACTTTGAATTTTATTCATAACTTTAAACTTACTTAAAGTTCAAAAATAATCGTTTTGCTATAGCAAATTACAAACTTACTTGATCACACATAGGACCAAAGGTAAGGTTAAACCGATAATAAATCAACTTTTCTTCAAAAATAGGTGTGAAAATATTTTCTTTTTTCAATATTTCTTTTAAAAGTACATTATTAATCATTTCTGCATATTCTTAAAATATTTATGTGATAAATTTATTGTAGTTTTGAAGTATTGATCAGTTCAACTGGTCAACTGTATAACATCAAGTTAATAGTATACGTAAAATTTAGTAAAATGTAAGAAAAGTTACAATTAATTTTCCAAATATTTTGAATATTTTGTAGTGAATTGTAAAGCGAATTGTGGGCAATTGAGCTGTTAAAAGCTTACACATATTATTTGTCTCCCTTAGCTCAAGTATATAGGCAATGGGCATTAACCTAACCGCCATGCACATTACATTTCGCAAAAAAGTATTTAAATTGCAAAAATGTTATTAAAGTGAAAAATCAAATCTTTAATCATCCATTATAGTGATGTTCGGACTTACTCTAACCCGATACTTTTAACCTAATACTCAAATACTCCGGATTGATTCTTAAATATTTTTGGTATTAGTTTTATGACTTTAGTTCGTAATTCTTTCGGTCATCTTTTATGATACGATTCTGATTTTTAAAATTGTCTAGTGTGTAATTATGGAATGAAAATAATGTTATTGTTAATTGTTATTATTATCACCAAGATGAATTTATTTTTATTAGTTATTACTTTGGCATTACCTTCAGTTAATAGTGAACTGTTTGAGCATTTTAAGGAGTAGATAAAAGTTAACTGAAACTGAACGAAAGATTTAATAATGGATGGTCAATAATTATTAATTAATTAATTAATTTATTTATCACTTATATTTATTACTGCTATAACTTATTATTATTTATTTATATTCTATAAAATAAGCTTGTTAGGTTAAGTGTAACTTTATTGATTCCGGTAGTTTTGATCTATCCCTAAATTACTATAACTACAATACAATTATTGAATTTAGTATAGCCATATATATTATTAAAATTATACAACGAATTACTCTAATTATAATTACTAAAATGTATGAAAATTACAATCATTCGGAGAGTGTTGATTAAAAATAGAAAGCACTTACTAAAAATAGAAAGCACTTACTAGAAAATGTTGTAGAGGTAAAATAATATACCTTAAAAATAATGACCAACTAGAGCAGTACTTAAACCAAGTAATTTTGATTGTGTTGTTTGGGGTGAAAATACAAGCTTTTCTCGGCGGTAGATAGCAACCACACTGAAACACTAAATCATGTTCTAGTCTAGAGTTCAATACATGAGTTATACAATTTTATAAATCAATGGTGGATGAAAATCTAATACTCTTAAAACTATCATATTATATTTTGATGTTATTATATTATCAACGTCATTATAATTTTCAGCTTTACATTAATTTATTCGGCAACGCTATTTACTTAAATGTAAATTCATTAAAATACATTTTACTGTGGCTAAAGTAATTGATGTAATACTCAAAAACCTCTTAAAAGTCTTTCGGTTTTTGTATGTTTGAATATTTTCAGTCAACATAAACCAGATTAAAAAATAATGATGGGAAAGAATGAGAACAATGGTCGTGTAAGTGTAGAATAAAGTTTTTGAAATAAGACCCTTTTCGCACTTGTTTTATAGTTTGAGTTTTCTGGTTAAGTTTAGACTAGACTACTTAATTAGGCTGGAAGGGAAATGAATAGGAAGAGGTGGATATCAATGAGAAAATGTAAATCTATATAGTGTAGTAATGAGGGAAAATAAACCACAAGAAATGTTTGTTTATATGTAAAATAATGAGAACATATTAAGAACAGTACAACTTTAAATGTATATGTAGAGAAGGTACCTATTACTTTCGAAACAGATCTCTTAGTGAGGAAAGCTCATTTAAATATATAATCGTATCTTTACAATATTGATTAAGTGATTTTGTTTCAAAAGTTGATTCGAGTTAGTTTAATATGATTAATTATGTTTATGGTGGTCTTTTATTTTTGACACTACTAAATTTACACTATTCATCTATGTATGATATATTTCGGCGGTACAGACAAGAAAATAAACCATTAAAATTGGTATAAATCTATGAATTACTTAGCATGAGTGACTTTTTTGATTTCCCGTTGCTTTCCATTGTGATACAGGAACAGTAAATATAGGTACGGTAAATATAGGATAAAAATATAGTTTCTTGTTATGTGCGTGAAAGATAAAAATTATTTCCAATACAAAAAATTTAATTAGTTTTTATAGTACTGAAAATCTAGCAGTAATGGGAAAATATTTTATACGAAGTTGTATATGGATGTGAAATCGTTTTTGAAAAGTTGTTTCTCTTTTCGTATTATTCAGTAACAAATATTGTTAAAGTGTGCTTAAACAACTTAAGAGTGGGATAAATCGTTCTTGTATTAATTTTTTAAAATTGTCAAAACTTGTCAAAAAATTTATTGTGAGAACTGCAAAATAGTAACTGTGGCAAAAATTAGCACTGTTGTTTCCAAATCAGCTAAGAAGGTAGAGGTTGATCAATAGGCTTTCGGAACACTAAATGTTGTGGGAAAAAATACTGATGGAAGTCTCGAGTAACTCTATTTAAAAACTTCGAGTAAGCTTTTTGTTAGTTTTGAGAACTTTATAAATTACTGTATTGAGAACCGCTCATCGATTTTGTTTTACTTTATGAGCATTTCTGATCATTTTATCATTATCTCAAAAACGAAAGCTAGCAACTGAAAGTATTGCATATAACAGTTGCTATCAATTATAGATAATAATATAGGTTTTTGGGTCTCATTACACGTAATGATTAAACATTTAATAATACTATTCTAGTTTAGATTAATTATAATCAACGATTTAACTGAAACACTTTTAAAAGTTTGTTTATTGTACATATCAAAACAAATATTTAGTGATATTATTCTTAGAATAAGTAAAATAAGAAATTAAATGAAACCAAAAACTCGTAAGTTGGTTTGAGCATTTGAACTATTTCATTTAAATTTTCATTTAAAGTTGATCACAATAAATACATATTCCAAACTGAATTTAGAATTTGTTATTGCCTTTTTTTATTTTTTGTATATATATTTGTATTTGGATCCACATACCAAATCAATTTCACCGAACGGAAATTTAATTGTTTCATTAAAAACACATTCGTTGCCCAAGAATCAATAGATCTGAACCATTCGGAGATGGAAGCTGGTTTATAATATTTCAACCAATAAAATAGTTGCGTGACCCTAATATAGATCACATTCCGATACTTTTACTTTATGATTGGTTTACATTTTTTAATAGCGTCCTTATAAAATTTTAACTGTAATTGACGGTAAAATAAATATAATAGCACATGGTTTCTTCTTATTTTAATATTTAATTTATGAGACAGGTGTTGTTCCTTTTAAAAACAGATATCTATATTATTACAGGTTTCCTTATGTTGTTTCCTATTCTTCATTTTATGTTTTTTATTTATAATGCGAATATATAAAATGTGTTTGATACTTATAGTAAGTTATACAGGATATTCTTACCTGTAAACAAAACAAAATTAAAAATAAAACCGATTTCTTCGTATCGTTACTTTTGTTGTGTGGTTCTATAATTCTGTCCCTTATACAATTATATGCAATGAAAAAAGAAGATGAAAAATATCCAAGGAAAATAAATAAATTACAAGTGTAATTTTAAACCGAAAATTCAACCAGGTTGAATAACACACATTTTAGGCTGCTGTTAACAAGATATTTCGGTAATATCGACTAATGAGAGAGCAAATAATTTTTAATTTTAATACTATTAGTATCATAACTTTACTAATATAACAACTTATATGTTTATAAATAAGTGTATCAAAATTTAAAACTTAAAACTATCAACCGTCATAAGAAATCACTTTAGAGGTATCCGTGGTAACTTTGTAGTAATTTTTCAGTAATGTTAGCAATATTACCTACATATGGAAAGAAGTTAAACTAAATTATGAATGGATTTGCTAGATCGCACAAAACACATGTTCATAATATAATTTAAATATACTATCAAATTATCATGTATGTACATGTTCGAAAATGGATTCAAACGTTTAACAGAACAAAAGTATAACCGGGATAGGTATAAGTGCATAATAAGAATTTCTCATTTTAATATTAAAATATTTTCCATATTCTTATAAACAAATAATTTACGTAAACTAACAACCAAGTATAAAATTAAAAGCACATTATATTTTATGTAGTTCGAGTTTGAGTTCCATAGTCGAAATTATAAAGCGATTTTTGTTCTATAAAACTATAGTCATTTTATCTTCTTACTAGTAATAAACATCAAATGTAAAAATGATAAAAACCAAAATTCTGATACGACAGTAACATATAACTACATATGTATATATGTATTTGCTACTAAATATATTGTATAAAAACCATATTAACCATGAAGTTTAGTGTACAAACCAAACTTAAACTGTAAATCTACAAAACTATTTCTTTTAACTAATAACGCATAACCACATAATATCAGCAGCCAAAAAACTAAAGCAATACAGTGGCGTACCGTAAATTTCGTTGATTATAAGAAGGGTTACATTTTAAATGAGCAAAAACAGAAAGGTAGACATTGGTAAATCTATAATATTGTACATACATATAAGAATATGAAAAACATGGTATATACATTCGGTTCTCATGCAAACATTAATAAAAAATATGTTTTTAGTTATTGATTTGTATTTGGTGTCTGATTGTCTACAATTTTTTATATGTAATTTGTAGTTTTCATTCCATCGAATAAATTGTACGAGTACATTCCCGTAAATATATACAAAAGTCGCAAACGTGGGTTGAAGGTAGTGGATATTACGGTGAAAACGAAAAGAATATACATATACACTAATATTTTTTTTAGATCGCATCAGGTTCTCGAGACATATAAAACCTTTATTAAACCGTGTATAGAATATTGCTGACAGATTTTGAGTGGAGCGTATGGCATTGTTATTCAGTTGCTGGATGTGTGTGCCATCCAAATAATACGAAACTCCAGACTTACGAAAGATCTAGACAGCCTACAGCACCGCAGAGATGTCGCAAACTCTGCGTGTTCTATAGATTAATAAATGGTTAATCCTCTGCAGAATTAAAGGAGAAAATACCACTATTAGTTACGCCATAGGACCAGTAACATGAGGAACGGTTAAGGCGTATAGATTTACGGAGAAGCTGTCGAATACTCGAACATCTTGGAAGTGGAATTCATTATCCGGTTTTAAGTTTCCGGTTGAGTATAAAATACACAAGTTAGGGCAGCTATCCACTTTTACTTGAAGGATCGCGCGTTGGGTGTAGGACTCTGACAGTTACAAGGAGCTAGGACAGTCTAAAAGTGTGCCCTGCAACCAGATAAAGCTGAATTAAAAAAAAAATATGATCAAAATGAATACATGAAAGTAGAAATTGAATTTTTCTGCAAATGGAAAACAGCAAAATGCAAACTTTTAATTCAATGCATTTCATCGTTTTCTCTAGTTAGAATGAGGAACTCAGTCTATCGAGTAAAAGTCGTCAATATAAATAGTTTTGTATTCGATAAACCGCTAACACCCGCTAGTAGAGAGGTATTTTTCTTTACTAAGGTCGATTAGAACACTATGGTCGATTAGAAATTGATGATATGACTAAAACGTAACCTATATGATATTGTGTATGAGTATGTGTAAACTCGTTCAAAACTCTCTATCAGATAAGATAACATTATTTATTTATTTTTGGCAGAAAAGTCAAAGCGGTTCCACACTTAGTTGCATAGTGGTGAAATATACGTAACTGCTATTGTAAACTACTCATGCAAAATAGCCAGAGCAAGGAGTTTATTTAGCAAAGGCATAAACCATTATACTAAGAATATTAGCGATTTATCGACTAGAAACCGAGTTTACTAATTCACTCTAGTAAAACAGACTTTTCGTATACATTCAGCAATATTTACGTATAAAATAGCAACACCATGACCAAATGTTTCATTTTCTTAAACTCTCATAAATTGTTAAATCGGATCGCAACTAGACTAGGGCAATTGGATAAACCAAAACGGATCAATAACACGACCTACTTTAAATGACAAATATTTATGTGTATAATAAGTATTTATTTAAAAATATATATAAAAAAAATTTATATAGTTCTTTAAATAAATTAAATAAGTATTTTTAAATGAAATAGAATAAAATAAAACAAAAAAATGAAGAAGCCGATGATTTTTTGATTAATTTGAATCACAGTAATGAAACGGTACATGACAGACACAATTGTTTTGCTTCACATAAAAGGAATATATATTAATTATAGTATAAAAGACATTCAAAACCTTTGCAAAACATTGTAACAAAAACATGGATTGAATTCGAACCAGGTTTACTCTCAAGTAATACTAAATTAGTGATACTCAATTATTGATTCCCTTAGTTTATGACAAAGATTGTATTATATTAGAGATGTTAATAAAATCTGTTTATAGGCCATTCGTTACAATATAAAAGAAAACATAGAATTGTTAAACAAACAAAGTTTGTATAAAAATTAATTAACTATTTTAAAAGACGTGTTTTTTAAATTATTGTTGAACGTAGATAAATTTGATCTATCACCAATAAACAAGGTTTCAAAGCATCTGATTTACAAATAAATAGTTAACAAAAGTTGTTTTTTGGTTTTTGAAAAATAATAACTATGTTTGTATTTGAAGAGCATATTATACCATACTATCTCTAGCTTTGATTCTGTTTTCTTCCTAATTATTTACCGTGGACCGAAACATTGAAAATGTTAGTTTTGCAACTTGATGACTCCTTGACTTTTCCAGGAGGATTCATATCAAATAAATGCAGATTTCTAAAAGAATTTTCATTAGAGCTATCCAAAAATGAATTAGTTCAAAAACTATCTAATTAAATACTTAGAGTCGTTTTTAAAAGACCATACGATTTGATACTACGGTCTTTTCAAAAATTATATTTCCATCTTCAATTTGAAAATTGTTCTACATCCGCACTTAGACAGTAAAAACTAAAAAAAACATTTATAACTTCTCGCAAATACAATAAAAACTTTCAGTTTTAATCTTAAATTAAAAATGGCTGACACATATTTTCGATACTATTGCTTGTTTATATTTTTGTACTATCGAGTCAAAGAAATCAATTTATTATCAAAATACTTCTGGTTATGTACTCTCGAAGCAAACTTAAGTAATTAATATTAAAACGTACTTTGTATAAGTAAGAAAATTAGTGGATATTTGATCCCACTACGAAGAAACTTTGAAACATTAGAATTATTACAAGACTATAAATAATATAACAATAATTAAAATTAACTAACGATAGTAAAAATAAATTTGCTAAATGTTTCTAAATTTTATTTTTATTATCTTTATGTTTTAATTATTACTAACAGTTTGTAGAGTATATTATACAAATTCGTGTACAAGTATTGTAGTAAAATCCTAACTATACATACATAATACATACAAATGTAAGAGCAAATACAGAAACAATTATTGTTCGACAAAGATGAAACAAAATTTACGTGGCTTTATCCACATTTTGTTTGAAAAATAATTGTTTATGATATATACAATTCAATTGTATGAGCACTATACCTACACTACTTTATTTTACTGCATTCATTATTCTGGTGTTCAAGGTAGACAGATCTTGTTTTTATTTTAATAAGATTTTTTTGATACGTAAAATCATTTATTTTAAAACACTTGTCTATACATATAAAAATATGTATAAATTCACACTAATTAAAATAAACTATTTTATATTACTTCTGACTGACTAGCTATGTACAAATAGAATTCTTCTTGTGTCTAAACAAATTAAAATTGTAAATGAAAGAAAGCTTATGTATAAGTATGTATAAGCGGCTCTGTACAATACATTTCACAACGAATTATAATTTTATTATTATAACTCCTATATACCGTTGTTTAAGGTTAATATACATAAACTTTAAACATAGTTCTTTTTCTTGTTCTTTTATAATAAAAGAACTTTAGAATTACAATTAAAAAGAAATCTGTTTATTATAAATGTTAAAATAGCTTAGAAAGTAATGCTGTTACGTTGTACGAGTAATGATATATAATAAATACAGTGGTGTCAAATAGTTGATGTAACTGAACTTTGAGTAGAGTTTTGATGGTTAAGTATAATATTTTTAATGAAAACTGAGTTGAACTGATACATATGTACCTCAAACCAGGTTATACATATACATGTTTATACAAATATATATATATATATATATATATATATATATATATATATATATATATATATATATATATATATATATATATATACATATTTATATATACTATAGGAAACTAACCTATACATAATCCATAGATTTACTAATTAATCTTTTGAATTTTGATAATGTGAATCAGCTCACAAGTCATTACACAAAGTAAATAAACAAAATTGGTGTCTTTAAAATACTAAAGTAGATTTATGTTTTTGACTTGTAAAGGAAATAATATGATTATTTATTAAGATTAAGAAAGAAATCGTTTATTGAGGTCTAATCAAATTCAAATATACTACACTGTAACATGATACGCTGAGCCACAATTATTCAAAGACATGGAATAATTGCCAGTTTTAATTCGACGTGATTCAAACCTTTTAATAGGCGTTTACTTTAAGAGTAGCTAGATTTAATCAGATACTTGTGAGAATTGAGAAACCATAATTTTAACTAATACTGTAATGCCTATAGTCAAATGCATTTTGAGGATAGTATTTGTATTTATATTGAGTTTTATCAAAAAAAATTTTATCAAAAATAATGCAATTAATATATAACAATTTTAATAGTGTATTCCCATTACAATTGTGTTGAAAAATAAAGGTTGGCGTTATAAAATAGGCAAAATGATTTGCGGATGACTATAATGAGAATAGTTACCGGATATCCGTAGTTATACAATTAAAAAGTCATTTATAAATAAAACTGCTTATATGAATATATATATATATATATATATATATATATATATATATATATATATATATATATATATATATATGTATGTATATATATATATATATATATATATATATATATATATATATATACATATATATATATATATATATATATATATATATATATATATATATATATATATATATATATATATATATATATATATATATATATAACTAGGCATGATTTCATAGCAGTCCGTAACTTAAATCGAACAATATAGACGATATTTAGTTCAATCAAATTTAACAAGCTTTACAACGAATCATTTTCAATTATTGTACATTGTATGTGAATTCAACCAATCTCTATTCAATTTTCTATAGCGACGTGTTAAGGTGAGTGAACTTAACATTTTTTTAACATTATTTCTTAAATGCAAAAAATAAAATTGTAGCTAGTTTTAATAAACATTGTGTAATTCAACAAGCGTTAAATAATTATTTTTCCAACACGAAATTTGTGGAATATGAAAATTATTATTTGTTATGCGCTCACTAACCGATAATAATTATTCATTTTATAATAATTTACGAAATCTTGCGTGGCTGCCGGAATATTTTTTAATATTTATTGAAAAATAACTTTAATATGCATTATAAAATCAATTTATTTAAGAATAATTGGTGACTAACAAATACATTTCTTTTCTAGATACCATAGTAAGTACAACTTATTGTTTTCAATCCAAAGTTTTATTCTACCTTTAAGTGTAACATACATATATAATTTGGTAAGGATACATTAAATCAAACATAAAAATAAAAAATTGTAAATGATTACTTAATTGCTAACCTATATTTTATTTTAATGATGGAAATAAATTCGTTTTTCTTTAGGTTAAGGTTGTTGTGGCTGCTATCGCACACTTAGACCACACACTTAGGGATCCAGATATATATTCATTTTTCACACCGATCGCACCGCCTAAACGATCGAAGGTGTAAACCCCATTTGCATCTTGGCCCTATCGGGATTCGAACCCGGTACCTCCCGCTCCAACTGCTGCAGCTTTAACTACTGCGCCACTTGGGTGGTTATTGTATTTAAGTTGAATATTATTATACCATCTCTTTTTTAGGCTATTAATTAAGGAGTAAATATAAATAAAGTAGTAAAATAAAAACCGAATAATACATGTAATCACAAGATAACTAATAAAATTATAAAATAATAAACTCATTGATTTTCTTTCGTAAATATCGCGAAAGATACATTATCATTCGACTGATTAAGAATTACAACCTCTATGAAATAAACAAAGAAACATGAGGCATAAGCCAATTGAATAGAAATCTTTCTTTATGTGATCTAGGTATGAAAAATATCTTTGATATGTTCAGTTTTAGTAGCTTCATTAACGTAATACTTATATTACGTAATACTCTATTAATTAAGAATTAACTAAGATTAGAATTATACTATCATCTCTATCAATTAATTGGGAAAAAGTAGGATATATATATATATATATATATATATATATATATATATATATATATATATATATATATATATATATATATATATATATATATATATATATATATATATATCAAAATTAAATCAATCCGCGGGGATTGAAAATTAGTTGCTTGTATTTGAGCTAGAATAAATTTAAAATGATAAATGACCGATAGTTTTTATTACAAATTAAGATCCACGGAAAAGAACGTAGTATTTGTCTGTCTATTTTAAATTTACATAAGGTACTGTTTTATTAACTTATAATTTTTAATTTTATAATATAAGAGATAACTTATAATTTACTTTAGTTTTACACGAATGGGACATTCGTCTGGCCACACAATAAACAAATAAATAAACAATAATATAATTACGGGTACCTCTAACTGCATTATTACATTCATACAGCAAATTATTGGTTTATGGGGTCTGACAACGAAATTTTAAAACATATACAAAATAGTTTTTCAATTTGCATAACCGTTGAAATTTTATTAAGTTGTTTCCGAAATTAATACATATTTAAATTCTCATTGTATGTATTATACAAGAGCTAGTTTTAGGACAGTTTTATATAATAGACACATTAATAAGATTTAATATAAATGGTATGGTATTTTATTTGATTATTTAATGGATGTTCATATGTATGAGTAGTACATAATTAAATTTAAAATTTAAATTTCATATTTAAAACTCGAACTAACGAATGAAACTTAGATTGATATCACGTAAATAACGAAATGAGCCTAGTTCAAATGTGTCTATATTACTTCTAATGGTCCAATTAAAATAATAAGTTGAATTCTGCAGTTTTTGAAGAACCAAACCGAAGTACAATAGTTCAAAAACGAAAAATAACTCCGCTTTGCATTCATATTAGAACACGTGAATATAATACTTGTATTATACTAAAACAGAAAAATATTTTCCATTTTTGATATACTATTACGATTACACAATTCTGCAAACAAACTAAATCTTCTAAATACGATCTTTTGATTAACATTAGAGCTTAGTTAATTAACTTAGGTGATGAACATATTAAATATTAAGATTTCTTGTTTGCATGCATACATATTAGCTATGGTATATGTATAACTACCTTGCACAACTTTTTCAAATTTCCACAATACCAAAACACAGCAAAAAGGTACTATGATTTTTAATCCTATACTGAAATTCGTAATAATGTATATCCTTTATGATTAAATATGTATTTAAATTTCACACTTAAACTTTAATCCATTAATATTACAAATTATTAAAAAATTTATTTATCACTATAGCGAACCAATAAAATATAACATTTTAAACTATACTGATATATATACGAGTATATATATTATAAATATATATATATATATATATATATATATATATATATATATATATATATAAATATATAGTATATATATCTATATATATATATATATATATATATATATATATATATATATATATATAAATATATATATATATATATATATATATATATATATATATATATATATATATATATATATATATATATATATATATATATATATATATATATAAATTAATTAAAACACAAAAAACTAACTTTTATATAAAATGTATACTTCTATAATATTAAAATAAAAATTTTATTTTTTATTTTAAAATTTTCACATAACAAAAATAAATTAGATTTCTCTATAATTATAATTAGTAATTTTAATAAATTTTTATTGCATAGAACACTAGAACATTTTTTTTTAATTTACACAATGTTAAAATATAATTCACATAAAAATAAAACTATAAATTATTTTTGTATTAAGAATTTATTAACTAATAATGTATATAATATATTGTATAAAAAAATAAATAAATAAATGGTAAAGATAGTAGAACAACTACACAATATTTATATCACGACAGCTGACAGTAAACTAAAGTGTTTCCGCTTTTTCAGTATAAAATAAAAATCTATCGAAAAAAGAGGAATAACAAATACGAATATAAGGTTAAAGTCGTGAAAACAAAGTTAACAGAAAGAGATGAGCGTAGTAACCGAGTTTGCTTGCATGTAAATATATACAAACATATATGTATACGTTTTTATGTTATTGTTACCTTTTTCTACTTAATATCACGAAAATATTATTGCATGATGATTTACACAAAAATGTAGTAGAAACTAATACAACGATAGTTGGATAAAAATTATGAATCATGCAATGTTTTTTATTAAAGAATATATTTTATAATAAATAGGAGAGGCACGAGAATATTGCAACATTTTCGAATTAAAAAATATATTTTTGATTTTTTCTTATAACTGAGCTTTAATTATATGCTAAGATGGATTTTTAAAAAAATTTGATAAATGAAATATACTTAGTTGAAATAAACCTTAGCTATTTAGGTTTTACCATCTATTTCTTTGTAGACATTAACTTATCCAACTTCCTAGTTGAAAATGTTGTACTTGTACAATGGATTGTCTTATAAGAATCCATTCTCTCCTACAAAAGTACATCGATATTTTCTCCATGTACATTTTTTATTTGTTTTGCTTTCTATGTTTCTTAAAATTGTATGTGTAAATTAGTATGTATTCTTATTATATTACAACATGCCAATGTATTGGTAGTGAAGGAAACAAAAAATTAAAACAAAAGAATAGGTACCCAGTATACATATAAAAATTTATTATATGAATGAATTTACATACTTAATTCACCTGGTGAATTAGAAAAGGTTAAATATAGAATAATTTAATTGCATATTGTAATATAAAATTATAGAAATTTATAAAATTAAGCTTACTGATCGAAACTGGTAACTACTCGTATATGTCTTACGTTGGTCAATCATTACTTTTTGTTCGTGTAATGGACTTAAAGTTTATATAAGTATTTATAGTTTAAACAATTTATAAGAGTAGCCACATTTTCGAAATGATAGTATTTTTTTTTATTTTTGATATTAGAAAGTTCAATCATATTTTCCTCATGCAATCATAGTTCTTGGATGAATAGTTTGGTTACCTTTCATATGAATATTATATTTGGCGTTTTATCATTACAACTTATCTATTTCTAAATATAAAGTTTTAGTTATAGTTAAAATTATTGGTATATATTGATTTCTTAAAAAGATTTCTTGTTATAGGTATGCTTTGATTTATTTCAATTAATCGATAAACTGTTTGGGTATACTGTATAGAGTTTAAAGCTATCTACCTGTATTTTCTTGAGGTTGTTATGATAAAAAAGCAAAACTATAGCTAATTTCTGATGTTATTAATGATATCATTAATCACAAGCAAATGTTAAATATAATTCTTTTAATCATTCTATCCTGTCCACCTTATTATTACTTAACCCAAGCATTTGTAATGGAACTTTTTAATTTTTTACGAATCCTATAATCCCTTCTTTTGTTTCATTTAATTGAATCAAATAACTGCTGTGATAGTCTTACATATTTGTTAGTAAAATTATTATTGTTTTTAACTCTTCTCATAAAATCATAAAATATACATTTGTCTAACGTTTGTGAAGCTTGTGAATTAGAAGTACAACAACAAAAACAAATATTAAAAATATTAATTTTTTATTTTGTATCCTAATTTATTATATATACTCGTATACATTTTTATAAATTTATAACATTTTAGGAGGCTATTGAATAATGTTGAAAATTAAATTTAATTATTTTAATACCAGCTCTCGATAATTGAATGTTACGTTTGCAAATGAAATTAGCCAACTTATCGATTAAATGGTTAGACGCACCAACTGATCTAAGCCATTATTAAAACAACCATCCTATTGCGATAATCCAATCACTCTTTTTCATCAATTGATGATAAATGTGTGACTAAGTGATAACATAGTGAAAGAGAATATTAAATCTACTAGAACAGCTGCTCAGTTTCCATTGGGCTCAAAATCAATTATACATACCACTATGCAATTGATTGAGTGATAATGGTAACCACACATTTAAAGGTATATGATCATGGAAGGAATAAGCAATGAATGACGAGAGAGGAGGGGTTTTTGGTTTAGAATTAATAAGTAACAAAGGTGATACTCAGGGATATGTAAATAGGTTTGAGAATCTTTGTACTTGTGGCTGTGAAGTTATTCTTCAATGGATACCTTCTTACCTACAGATCAAATGAATGATAGGAAAAAGGGGTTGCTTGAATAAGATGGTAAACCATTATGATTTTGTGAATGCAAGAGATGTACTTCATATGTTTCAATTCTGTGGAAACAAGGAGACACTTCAATGATTCGAACAAGCGAGCGTTTGTGCTAAATCGTGGAAATTGGAAGGAATGAGATTGTCTGAACAAACCTCATTTGAGTGAAGAAAATGTGTGTTAAACTTGTATGGATGTAGAGGACTGAACATGTGCTTGTAAAGTGCACCAATCATGATCGAGTCGCGAGGCGTGTGACTGAAATTAAACAAGAGGTATGAGGGGGTATAAAGCTATTGCCAATAAATTAAATAAAAAAATGAAGGAATGGTGAGATTCAAATAGTTGAGTTTTCTTTCCATTATGAATGTACTGAGAGTTATATCTCACGAACTTTGTATTCCCTTAGCACTATATATATATATATATTTATATATGTATATATATATATGTATATATATGCATATATATATATATATATATATATATATATATATATATATATATATATATATATATATATATATATATTTATATATATATATATATATATATATATATATATATATATATATATATATATATATATATATATATATATGTATATATATATATATATATATATATATAAATCAGTCCCAGTTCCATGCAGGTTTCAGAACGAAGACACACATACGTTACAAAATCATATTCTTAAAAAGAAAAATTTCAAAAAACTCTCGAAACATTTTCGTTTTACGATAATGTTTTCGTTTTATGATTTTTTTTTAAACCGTTAATTTTTCTTTTATTCCGATTTAAACTTGAATATGTATTTCTTTACTTATGTTATATCAAAAAGTTGCTTAAACGGTTTAAATTACTTATGCCTGGCCAATTTAATGAACTTCAGTTCAGGACATATACATCTTTGTAGGAATATATACCTACATATATCTATATGTAAACCCTTGAATTGAAATTGAATTAAACAACATACTATTTAGATTGCGTGTACGTTTGCGTGCTTCGCTTTTGTATAATTTGATGTTTTATTAGTGTTTTACTTATTTTTAGTTTTATTATTATAGTCATTTTATTACTAAATATCACTATAGTGCGTTTTTCACGAAATGACGAATATTCGTATACATAATACTTCTATTGTATTGAAATTGAAAATATTTCTGATTAAATTTTGTAATTTTCATCATTAATCTCATTTTTTAAGACATTTATACAGCGACATTAAACAATTCAGCTTTTTGATTTTATATTAAAGCTTGTGGTTTTAGGTGAAAAATCAAGAGAATGTGATTGTTTGAGCTTTTGTTTTTACTAGATTAATTTATATTTAGATTAATTACGTTTTTATAGCGTACATTGACATTCGTTGGTAACAACACTTTATAGTTAAATTTTCATAATTTTGTTTTTTATTACTTATGTTGCTTTTGTTAGTTCAACCTAATTTGATTAATTATTTACTGACGACATCAACTAACATTTACAGTAATCCAGTTTTTACTTACTAAAATTAATAAATAATATATATATATATATATATATATATATATATATATATATATATATATATATATATATATATATATTTATATATATATATATATATATATATATATATATATATATATATATTTATATATTATATATATATATATATATATATATATATATATATATATATATATATATATATATATATATATGTATATATGTATATATGTAATGTATATATATATATATATATATATATATATATTTTTATATATACATGGTCGAGAGAGGGTAAAATGGTGTAGTGGTCTACAGAAAAGCTGCTTCCAATTCAACCGGAGGCCATGTAGTATTTTATGTTGGATTTCAGTTTTAGTAAATGAGAGATGTTATCTTTTCGATGTCTCAAGCGGTAATGATTGTCGATTTTAGCTTGAGAAACATCTCGAAATATGTTTCACTGAAATTTATGTACCACTACATTGACTGTTGCGAGTAGAACGAAAAGATCGAGATTCCAACCGATGAATATATAACCAGTGCTAAATTATCCCTTACAAGTCGTATTTTAAGCTTTGAAATCGGTTAAAGTGTGATGAAAACTAGTGGCAAGTGGTTAGTCTTTGATAAGAAAGCTTATTTTAACCAGTAAAGTGATAAAAGTGAAGTGAAATCTATTACCATTACTCAGACAAGGGGCAAGCGGCTAATCTTTTTACATTTTATTGTGCGCAATAAACAAATTAATAAGTTTGTCTAAACTCTGGCCGTTTTAAATTTAATCAGTTTTTGAGACGTGTATAATACGAACCACATATACGATATATATATATATATATATATATATATATATATATATATATATATATATATATATATATATATATTTATAACTATAGCGACCTAACACCATTGGACTATTTGATGTAGGGCGCCTTTAAAGACAAGTGGTATACCGACCAACCTGAGACAATTGAGCATTGAGCCAACATTCGTGATGCCATCGCCGAGATACGAAACCATATACTCGAAAAAGTGCTCGTAAATTGGTCCAATCGAAAGAGGTACTGTGAGGGCGCGGTTGTCCTCACAGTACTTTTTATTAATGAAATAGTATTCCATTTTTTATCATAAGCAGCCATATGAATGAAATAGTTTTCCATCTTTAATCGGAACAACTGTACCTCAGAACAAAAAACTAAATTTGGCAAAATTACAAACCGTTTTTGTTATTGCATGTTTAAATTTATACTTTTACATTGCCCACCCTTTATAACGATTACTTGGAATGTCACAATGGGCCACAAAATAACTTAGTCCTTTGCACTTAATTCAATCAAACAGATACATATGCGTACATAAGTATGTTTTATTGATATATCTGAATAAAATGTTTTCTTGTTTTCAATTTTCATGAAACCGACAAGGATAAAATGGATTTAACCAATATCAACATTAAACGAATACTAAAAGTTACAGAAAATCAATATGAATTAGAGATAAAAACGATTTTAATTTAAAGAATTGTTGTTAGAGGAAAAAGATCGATTTGTTAATTTGTTGCACTTCTATAATCGTTATTACTGGTGAATGATCAAATAATAGATCATCACGATTTATATAGTTGTTACATATTCATTTTATGTCATAAAAGGAATATTTATCAACTAACTATTTAAATCGTTATGATCTCTATCGTGTGATCGTTCACCAATAATAATGACTAATGATTTTCTTATTATCTGTGAGCCAGTACTTTGTACCGATATTATGTCACAACTGCTCGTTTGTGCAGCCCATATCACTTTTTCTTTAATTAATGAATTTTTTGAGTATGTATTTTTGCGACTGAATGATGATTTATTTGGAGACTTTTAATAATGAATTGGTGACCTAAAGTAAATTATATAAATATATTTAGTCTTCTTTTCCTATCGAGACGGCTAATATATTGAAACTACAATATATATTGTATTTGAACCATGGTCCCTTTGTGCGTTGAATGCAGAACCTCGAAGGGTACCAACCAACTTTAATAATATTGTATTGCAGAGTGTTAGTTATTTGCTCTGTTATTTCAGCTACTTGTAGGTTTATTTCTTCAATTTAAATGATTCATAGTGTTAAGTTTTCTTTTATAAATTAATGGAGGTAAACCATTAAGGAACCTTTCCTATTCAGTTTTGTTGTTGTTGGTATCTTTTAATTTTTTGAGGTTTGTAAAAATATTGAATTATTGTAAATAATTCTATATAACTCATCTGCTTAAGTGACTTGAAATTTTAAGTTTTCTAGCATAAAAATAATGTTTCCTTTCTCCACATTCCCCTATAGTTATTCTATTTTATCTATCTTGCAAGAGTGTGTTTTATATTAAAATTATTTCTAATGTCTGAGCTAAGATTATGCTAGAAAGTCAACAATTTTACAAAGGTAGCATGCTTAGTTATATGAACGGCATATTTTAGTTTTAGCTTCTACTTTCATTTTCGTTGACTTTCTTAAACTCCTCATTTTCACATTTTAGTTTTGCGTTTTTTATATATTTAACTGAGGAATATATTTATTCCATCTATAACTGTTTTTCACCACAATTAACCGTTAATTTATACCAGCTGAAGAGTCTACCAATATAGAAGTATAGAATACTTCTATTGGGATTTGAGACGATGGTGGTTTAGAGTGCTTCTTTATTTAAAAAATACAAAAAAGTCAGATGAGTATCAATTATAGATGGCTCTGATGTCGGTTGTCAACATTTAACCTTATTTATCGTTCAATTGTTTCCATATAGATACATATAGATAGTATGATTCAATGTCTCAAAATCTAGATCACTAGCGTAATCAATTATAATCGTACAATTTTTTAAAAACCGACTAACATTTTTCCAATCGTTGGACGTTAGTGCATTAAATGGTTGTAAATAGTGAAGTGGTCTATGTTTTATTTGTACTGTACGAAAGTATTTTAAATGTTCTGTGAACTTGATTCACGAATGTTTTTCGTTGAAACTGTTTTGAAATTATTTAAATAAGCTTTATCTTCGAAAGAGTATCGTAACAAAATAATTCCACATTATTTAAATTACTATATTATTGAAAATAAAGAAGAGAAGTTAATTTTTTTCGAAGATAAAGTAGCAACCAGAAGCTTTATTCCGCCAAAAAAATATAATTAATATCAAAAGTTTAAATTAATTCAGAATAAACATTTTTAGGAACTGATATGGGAAGGTATGTGTTGAATGGTTACGAAAAACAATGTACGTACCATTTACTTTGATGCAAAACAATGGATTAAAAAAAATAATAGCTCTAATAATAAGTGAGATTGACGACAATTTTTATTTAATTAATTTAATAACAAATCTTGCTGTTTTGATATAAATGTAAATGAATCTATAAAACAATACGAAAGAAGCGAAATACAATAGATTCAACTATGTACATGTACTCGATTAGATAGTGGTCTTTAAGAATAAAACATTTAATATGCCGATGATAATATCAGAATTAAAAAACTAGCAACCGTTAACAGACGTTTGCTAGTTTTTTAATTCTGATATTATAACTGACGTTTGTTAACTCGATGTTTGTTAAATGTATACACCAGATAACGAAAGTAATATTATTAGGACAAGACAAGTTTTAAATTAAATACTTATATGAGAATGAAAATGTCGAACAGTATTCTAATTTTGAAGTTGTAGAAAAATGTTCAAGCAACGAAAGTTTAAAGAACCCGCAATTCTTCTCTGCTTATCAGCAATTATATTTAAAAAAGATAAATCAAAACATTTTGAATTACTAGTTATAAATGGTTCTTCTCACTGAATTCCAAATGAACTACGGGTTCCTACTCAAAATTATCCTGAAGAACATGAAGTATGCGTAGTTTTTAAAGTATAGAGCCGAGATATTCTTCAACTTGCGGAGTTAATTCCTTTACTAGTGAATATTTATAATAGCGAAGTAGGTATTAGATTTAAAGGTGCTGCCCGCAAATTACACAAACGTATTTTCCTGGTGCATCAACCTGAGTATGTTTTCTTTTATTGGTTATCGAGCTGTCAAAGAGTATGTTAATTTTTTGGGCGTTGTTTAAAGTCGCATAAAATGATCATGTTAAAATAATTACATGTTCTTGTGCATATATCAATTTATTATTTTCCAATTTTTAACTTAATATATTTCTCCATTTTGTTTTGACAGAATAAATTAATATTTTCTGCCAACAGAAAACTAAATGAAAAAACAACCTAAACTTAGGCAAGATCTACTTTTGTTAGTTTTATGTTATGTTGCCTTTATTTTGATCGCTTATGATGTCTAAGTGAAGTCAGTAAATTTTTTATCGAATACTTAAAGAATTATTTTCTGAAGGAAATTGTTTATTGTTTACCCTGAGGTTAGGAGTTAAAATTAAAATAGTATAATAGTAAAGATGTGCCTTGACAAGAAATTGTTAAACAATTTTGTGTACAATTTAATATTTTTTTGTTTTTATTTATATAAATTATTTTATTTATCTTAGTAATTTTAAGTTTTTTCATTATTAATAATACCTTACTATTAAATTATTTTATTACAATCAAAATTTAAACTTTTTTTATAGATTTATAAAAATCTTAATACATATAAAAAATTAAATTCATATAAACTCTTTGGCTTACTCTCGTATACTCAAACTTAGATAGTAATTAAATATCTTATCTATACATAAATATGTTATTATGTTTTTAAATTTAATTTTTTAAAACTATTGGTAAAATTAGCTACTTGAATTCTGCGATATCGAAAAATATAAAATGATGATTTTGTACTAGCTTATAAAGGAGCTTCTTCAAGATATTATTAAAGATAAACGAAGATACATAATATCTTATTAAGATGTTAATAATTATTCATAAAAAAATTATTTAAAAAATTTAATTACCGTATATTGAACTGTATGCAAATAAATATACTTTAAATATTTATGAAATCATTGCTTCCAAATAAAATAAATTGTGAGTATATGTTGTAACAATAAAAAATATTCATCTATTCAGAGTGCCGACATGATCAAGTAACTATTTATGATGCTACGATTTTCAGTTTTGAGATAAATAATGCAAAAATAAGCAAAAAAGTTCTCAGTATTTTTTTTGCCGGTTTTTACAGACCATTATTGGCCCGTACCGTGTCAACAATCTGACTCCATCGGATACGATCACGAGCCAGCTCTTCAAACCGTTGTAGAAATTTGAAGATGCCAGATCGCTCTCTACGACGTGAAGCCATCGTCGCCGACAGTGACCTCTTCGCCTACCGAAAGGCGGCTCTCCCTTCCAAAATCGCTGTGTCATTCGGTTCGGATCAGCACGCAGAACGTGACCGAGCCAGCTTACTCGCTGTCCTTTGATTTCATGCACGATATCAGGAATTTGCATTAAATTCCTGATCTCGTGATTGAAAAGAACTCGGTATGTGCCATCTACGTCGGGTTTTGGGCCATATATCACACGCATGATTCTTCTATCGAATGTTAGAAGCCATCTTTCGTGCTCATCCGTCAAGGTCCTGCTCTCACATCCATACATGACAACCGGTCTGATCAACACTCTGTACAGTTTCAGCTTATCCGCATTTGCAAGATATTTGATTTCAGAAGTTGACGTAGAGGATACAAAGCTCGATTGCCAGCGGCAAGGTGGACCTTGATATCCTCGCCCGCACTATTATCATGAGAAATGAGAGATCCAAGATACTTGAATCTCATCACTCCTTCAAACGTGTGGTTACCACTACTGAAATCAATTGCGTCTTGGTCTCTAAAACCAAAGATTAGATATTTGGTTTTGGACTCGTTGATTTTGAGACCAACGGAAGCTGAACACTGTTCCAGTGGATCAAGTTTCTTTTTCACTCCGTTGCCATTTAATCCAATCACACAGATATCATCTGCATAAGCAAGAAGTTGATTGGATTGTCGGAATAAGATGTTGTCCTGAGGTGTTTCACTTTTACGAAGGATGTATTCCAACATGAGATTAAGAAGTATCGGGGACAGCGTATCTCCTTGTCGAACACCGGAATTGATTGCAAAAGTTCTCGATAGCCTGTTATCAACTTTAACACAGCATTGTGACTGCGTTACTGTCATTTAAACAGATGTACATATTTTTGCGGTATTCCTAAATATTCAAGCGAATACCATAGTCTCTCTCGATTGATCGAGTCATAGGCTTGCTTGAAATGTAGGAATACCTGGTGTTCATCGCGAGATGTTTCGTAGCACTTGGAAAGAATCATCCGTAGCGAAAAACCTTGATCAGTGACTGACCGATTTGAACGAAATCCTCCTTGGTAGTCGCCGACAATTTCCTCCGCTATAGGAGTAATTCTTCCCAAGATAATATACGACAGTAACATATATGCTGTGCAAAGCAGAGCTATACCACGATGCCGTTAGTAAAGAAAAGCAATATACCTCAATCGGTTAGCTTCCAATTAAGAAAAGGTTTTAGTATTAATACACCTATGACCACAGGATATGTCATTCCTCAGTTAAGTACTATAGTTAATATCAGAGAATAACTATAGTTAATATTGGTACTTCCCCAAATAAAACGATGAAATGCATCCGATGAGCAAACGATGAATTTGCCCAGTTTCTTCAGCGGAGATCTCTGGCAATTAAGTAGTAAAGTTGAGAAAAGCGAGATAGATGTCCTTAAAGAATAATCTGGATGGTGGGCTATTATACACTGAGACGCTATTTTGAAATTTTACGATTTCAGAAAACACGAAATCGTAAAATACGATCCGCAGAGGATATTCTTATTATGAAACTATATTTTTGTTTGAAAAATTTAAGACAATGAAGTTTTGTGTTATTTTTAAAGAAAATAGAAATGTTCTAATAATAAAAATAAAAAAGTTTTATTTAAATTATAATTTAATCATTTTCTATAAAATAATTATAGAACTTATATTTTAAAATAATTGAATAATGATTCAAAGTTCACAAAAAATTGTACGATTATATGTGTTTTGTATTTCATAAATACGATATTCGTCACCTACAGAGCAATCGGATTTTGACATTAGCTATACGTAAAATACGATTTCGTTTTTTTGGTTCGAAAAAAAATTTCATAATTAAAATATCCGCGGCGGATCAGAAAATACGAAATCATAATAGCCCCCTTGATAAGTGACTGGCATGTATCTAATGAGGCATTGCTGAGATTTCACATCCATGTTATATATTTTGATGCATAGATAGTAGAAATGCAGCTAAGGAAAATCATTTATCTGAATACAAAACGAATTGTTGTCCGAAACAAACTATTATATTCGATACCAAAACTACAAGTGCGATGAACATATTCATACTCTTCAAATTTCCTGAATAAAATATTTGTTCCTGCTTTACTGCAGCAAATAATAGAATAGATTCTACTATATCTGTATCTTTAATTATATCCCGTGTTAGTGGAGAAATGTCACGACATCTTTCATTCGAATAGGACGTCCTAATCTACACGAAGTTATTTTATCAGTATATTAGAAAAGTGGTTTTCTCTAAAAATTCACTCTATAAGAACCCTTTCACTTATCAAGTTGGTAGATCCGCAATCTCGTTTCTATAAGATTGATTGATCTCTGTGTCTTTATTAACTTTATGTGAGCTTTCGAAAAATTGTCTTGCGACTTCGTCTATTAGAGTAGAAAAAGATTTGGAGATGATTTGGTAGCCGTTAAAGTTGTGAAATAAGAAGACGTTTAATCTATTTTATTATATCATATGATTTTTTATATTGTATTTATTTATTTATGTCTATGGTTATGCGGATGATTATGGAGGGAAATTTAAGGAAACCTTAATGTAAGATATTAACCAACCCAGGTGACAGTGCCATTCACTAGGAAAGGGAAGCAGTAGCTTGTGGCCTCGTTATGAATGGCACAACAATTCGATTTACAGATTACCATATGATGCTAAAATCTAATAAATATGTTCCTAAGATTTTTGCCATACTAAAAGTGTATACACATAATTAAGTGCCTTTCATTCGCTAACATAAAATGTTGAAAAGCCCAAATCGTTAAATCCTGCCACAGATTCTGCCACAGGAGCGGAAATTACTAAGTTCTAATCTCGATAGAGGTTAGATTCAAAAGTTAGTTTTAATCCTTCGACTACTATTGGTGATGTAAATGAACACATCTACTACAATTTTTTTGTTCGAGTGTATAACTCATGAGCTGACTAATTTGATATGTTCGCTGAAATGAAGCAATGCAATAAGCAGATAGTCTATGTTATTCGAAACTATAGACATACTTTCTCGATTTGGTTTCGGCGTTAGGTAAGAATCGGTATAAAACAAATGGAAGAGACAGAAACAAACAATCAATCTCTAGTCAAAATTCAAAAATATCCGATATCGTATTATTTCCGATGTTAAAAAAATCTGATCCACCGCAAATTTTTTTATTATGAAATTGCTTGAATTTTATTTATGAAATCCTGCTCCTTAAAGTGTTGAGCACAAATTCGATAATACGTTTGAAATTCGTTAACTAAATAGCAGTTGGATTACTAATAATAAAATAATCTATGGCTTAGAGGCTGTAAACGGCCCTTAAAGCGTCTCAACTGAGACCTTACGAACCATTTTAACGATTGTGGCATGTTAATTTTTGGTCAGCGGCGAGCAGAGCATCGAACTCGAGACCGCGGCGTGATAAGAAACTCTCTTAACCATTAAGCTACGACCGGCGACATTACTAATAGCAGTTTACTTAATAGCAGTTTACTTAATAGCAGTTGACCTTTAATTTTCGGAAAATCCGATTTCGTGTTGTCTTTAGTTTCAGAATAGTGGATTTTTCGATATCGAATTTTCATAATAGTAAGACCGCTTTCAAATCCGATATCGCATAAAAGCCTTCCTGGTATCTTAGCTCCCACTCCCGTAGATTTAACCAGTGAGTCATTTGGTCGGTTAGATTCATTTAATACAGCAGATTTAAGTACGAAAATGTTATTCGAAAATAATTTATATGCAAATTTAAATTTTTTATCAATAAGTTATCAAATTAATTGAATCATAAATTAACTCTATAATAAAATAATAATTTTGTATTATAATCGATGGTTCATTAAATCCATATTAAAATGCTCATCCTAGGCTGGAAATCATACGTGAAATTTCTTTAATATATTTTTTATTTTGATTGATGTGCTGAGTCTAATGTTACAGGTACTATTTAAGACTCTATGACAGATAGATAATTATTTTCGATATTTAAAATTTCAAAACAAAAATTGAATTTTCCGAACAATATGCTAAATATTTACAATCGCAAATTTATGTTTACGATTATTTTTGTACAATTAATAGTATATAAAACCATATACACAATACAAAAACATAATTGTGATTTTAATATTTAATTTTAAATTTTACAAATATAATATTAGTAAATTTTCAATGTGACTCTGTATATACTTTAGAAACCCCTATTGAAATCGATCTACCGAATTTGTTTATTTAATCTTTTTTGTTTGCATAAACTTTTCATTCTACAATCGAATGGTTTACACTTTATAGAATAAATGTGAATACATGTGATATGGCTGTTTACCACCGAATTTGAAATATATTTACACATGTAATGTAAGTTTGAAATATATGTATGTGTACTAGAAAGGAAAAAATAATATTTATTGTCTATATCTATATAGTTTTTATTATTAATGTTAAACCTGCGCATTGTAACAGCGAGTTTGAAAGTCACTTCTTGATATAAATTATATTGCCTTTTCTAGATAAACACATATAGATTGAGAAGATAAAATATGTACGAGTAAATGTGAATGAGGCAAGTCGCGACGTAATATTTATGTGGATGATTCAAACTGGTGTACAATTGAAACTAACTTACGAATATGAAACAGTATTGGTTTCCATAGCAATAATAAAATAAAACATCGACTTCGTTCATTTTATATACATAGACGTAGTTATATTTTGTAAGCGTTAGGATATATCAATAATTAAGAAAGGTGAATTATCCGTAGTCGAGTAAATAGAAATCCGTATAATGATTTTATTTTAAATTTGAATAAAATGGTTTCATCTATTATAACTTACATTAATTGGTTGATTATTAAAATTCCTAAAATACACATCACATAATTAAATATTTTTATATGTACTATACCGATATATTAAATGTACTATTTATGAAATAGAAACTACTTTTATATACACATTCTGATTTGCATGTCAAAAAATAGTTTAAATTTAACAACAACCAATAGAAATTATGAATCAATAAAACAAATAATCAATAACTCATTCCTTGAAGTATTACAGTTTCGATATGAGTATTCTGTGGAATAATTTATAATATTACTCATTTATTTAACTGAAATTTACGTAATATATGTTTGGCAACTAGCACGCCAAAATGTTTTTAATTTAATATATGATTACACTATAAAAAAGAAAAATTTTATGAGATTATACTACCGCGTTATATTATTTATATTCGTGGCAGTGGACATTATATAACTTGTATTCTTTATTATTTTAGCTGACTTCGATACGTAATAAGAAACGATTTATTGTAAATAAAACTGTTCCAACCTTTCACATTCTGAATGATGGAGTTCCTTGAATGGTTGGTTGGTCATATTATTAAGATTTGAATAAAATTGTAAATATTTTATGGGATGTTTTCAGTTGATGATGTTAATGATTTATATACGCATAAAGAACTGTCAAATATTACTGGATTAAATTTCAAAATATTCCTAACTGTAGTTTAATATTTTTTAAAAATCAGACTGCTAGAAAAACAGTAGTTTTAGTAATCTGAACATTAGTAAAACAGTAGAACCGTTAAATGGCTTATTAGTGGTATTGAAAACCAAACCAACATAGTCAATTTTCTTTTAATTTTTACAATATAATATATAAACATGTGTCTTATGTAAGTGTAACAATATTTATTGGCTCAAATTTTATTTGATTTCATTTTATATTAATATATAAATACTAACAATTGTATACAAAGTACGTACATTTTTTTAAAATATATATATCATTTAATATATGGTAAGCTTAGATATGTGTGTTATTCTTGCAAAATTTACAAGTTTCAAATTATTTTAAATTATTCATTTAAATTTTACATGTTTCAGTATGTGTTAGTAGTTTATTATAATTCATTTATCATGTGGAATTGAATTTGAAAGAAATGGTTTATTTATACTCGGGACGATCATGTTAACTCAACAACAACATGTTAACTTCAAAAATGAAAACAACAATATAAATCAGGTTGCAATATTTTTTGAATTATTATTGGTGGTTAAACAATAAAGTTCAAAAGTTACATAATTATAATAACTTGATTTTTTAATGATCCTTCGTCTGACTTGTTGGTTAATGAACATTAATGAATTTCTATTAAATTTCTAATCGCATATTTTATATTAATTATGTATTGTTACTTATAAGTATTTAAGTTATTAGTAACATTTATTATATGATAGTTATAATACTTACAAATTAATTTTCAATTATTCAGTTATGTTTGATTTAAGTTGAATATGTTTGAAACGGTTTGTTACTAAAAAACAATGTTCTCAATAAATTTATAAAACTTAAAATTAATTTAAAATTTACAATTGATACACTCTATTTAAATTAGACTAATATTGATAATATTATTTTAGATTAACAATATTTAAAACAATAATATTAAAATTAATATTGTTTTTTCGTTTTTTGTTATTATATTTTAAAAATTTATAAACACACACACACACACACATGTACACACACTGTTTACTTTATATTTCTATATTAAACATAATCAAATATGGATTCCCGAAAATGGACACATACATAGAGAACTACTAATACATATTAAGGATACATATTTTTATCCTCCACCCAAACAAAATGACGGAAAAATATAAAATTTTTCCAAAACAATTTTTTATTTGTTTTCGAAATAAAAGTTCATAAAAAACTTAAAACTAACATTGAAAATGTTAGTTTTGCTGATAAGTGTTTAAGATTGGTTTTGCTGTATTTAAATACAGATTTTTTCGTGAAAAATGAGGTACAATTTTCGAATGAACTGGAAAAATGTCACACACATTAATGAAAAACACTTGAATTGATGAAATTGAAGTTTTTTCTTTAAATCAGGATTATAAAAATTTTCGTTTAGTTATATCACCCACAATAATTTTATTTTATTTAATATTTACTTAACGTTATATATTTACTTAAATTAAAAATTACTTTTTTTACTAATTATAAATTAAAATAGGCAATTTTTTTATGATATGTTTTGGTTACGTGTTTGTTATATAGTTTTTTAATAATGGATATAATTTTATCCTTTTTTATTTTTGTCGTATGATTGTACTCGAACATAGCTTTTCTTTCTCCCTCAAATATATATATGTATATCGATTTATGCGCATGCGTTGAAATGAAAAAGGAATAATAACATAAAAAAAATTTAATTATGAAATTAATTTTTCTTGGATTTTATAGATGGCAGGTAATTGTGATGTTGATTTTAACATAGAAATGAAAACTCATTGATTTTTTATACTGTATTTTAATTAATCATTCAGGAAATCAAACATAACTCTAATGTTATCCTTTATTATTAGGCCCTTTATTTTGTTGCGCAAAACTATATGAAAGTCCAGCAGCATAAGAACAATCCGGGCAAATACCTGGTTGACCAGCAGCACCTCTTGCGCCAGGTGATCCTGGAGATCCTGATTCTCCTCGTTCGCCTTGCCGTCCGGGTGGACCAACTACTTCTTGGCCAGGTGGCCCTTGAGGTCCAGGAAGGCCTGGTGAACCATCTCTCCCGATACCTTCTTCACCTCGATTTCCCTTTTCACCTTGTTCACCTCTCGAACCTGCAGGTCCTACTGGTCCAGGTGCACCAGTTGCTCCAGGAAAACCTCGATCACCTGCTCGACCAGGTGAGCCTGGTGGCCCCTGTGATCCAGCAGGTCCCGGTTCACCAGGTCTTCCGGGACGCGATCTTCCCGGTGGACCAGGTGGCCCTGCAATACCCTCAAATTGGTGGCGTGATAAAAGGTCTGAAACAATAATAATTGGTAAACAAAATAGCTATTGGTTGTTTATTTGTTACTAACCGTTAAATACTGATGAGCATATTTCTCGAATATCGGATTCTGAATAAATTTGACCAGAAGAACCTGGATTTCCTGGGGGTCCCGGTTGTCCAGGATAACCAGGAGTACCTGGTATACCAGAAGGTCCTTCTTTTCCAGGTAATCCTGGAATACCTGCTGGTCCTTCAGGACCTCTATCACCCGACGCTCCTCTTTCACCTGGTGTTCCCGGAGGACCAGGATAACCTCGTGCTCCTTGCGCACCGGTGGTACCTTCAAGTACAGTTGTGGCAAATGATCCGCATGTTTCCGGACATTCTCCTGGGGTACCAGGTGAACCAGGAGATCCTGTTTGACCTGCTACACCTGGATTTCCAGGTAGTCCCGGATTACCTTGCTGTCCAGGGGGGCCTGCTTGACCTGTATGTCCTATCGGACCGGGTGATCCTGGCAATCCTGTTTCGCCTCGAACCCCAGCTCTACCTTCGTTTCCTTTAATACCAGGCGGTCCTATGGGTCCCGGAGGACCAAGAGCACCAGCATTTCCTTTTTCTCCTATTGGGCCTATTGGTCCTTGTATTCCACGTTGCCCTTCATCTCCTTTTTCGCCGGTGAGACCTTTATCTCCTCGTAGGCCAGCTGGTCCACGTGGGCCTGGTGGCCCAGGGTTTCCAGGTTGACCCACAACTCCATCGCCACCGTTTGTTACTGTTATAGATCCCGGTGCACCGGGCTCTCCTTTTGAGCCGGGTATGCCATCTTTTCCATTTTCTCCAGAAAATCCTCGTTCTCCTTTCTCACCTGATGTACCGTTTGCTCCTTTCTCACCTTTAGCACCCTGTTTTCCTACTACATCTACTCCAAAGCCACCGGCAGGACCTGGAGGACCCACATCTCCCCTTTCGCCTTTTATTCCAAATGATCCCCTTTCACCACGTGATCCTTTCTCCCCTTTATCTCCAGGAGCACCACGTGCACCTTTAATACCCAAGCCAGGATTTCCATGTGATCCATTTTTGCCATCAATTCCTCTCATTCCAGGGCTTCCTGGCGACCCCTTCAAATTAAATAATAATAATAATGTGTATAATGAAAACTGAACCTCATAATTCATAATTTTTGTTAGTTATATCAATAGATACAAAAGTATAAGATAAAATGTTCAAAGAGGAGATTTTGAATACTTATTTTAATAAATATCAAATTATTTCTATTTCTCAGGTATTAATTTTTATTTATTAATATAATATGTTTTTGTTGGGCATTTAGTAATATCTACCGACGATTTTTATTCGCTAGACCGGTTTCAAAAGTCATTTGATGACCGTTTGATCAAAGCAATCTAAACCGGACATATGCTACTGGACTTTCTACATATCCTGTTCAATTCGTATATATGGTGTGAGTGGTATACCACTAGTTCTAGCGAATTACAAATATTAACTTGAAATATTTTCAATTATTTATTGATTTCTATTTTTGTGTGACGATCATGAAACTTGTGATCAATGATGAAGTCGTATTTTGGTGGTGAACGCTTCAACATATTGGAAAATTATGGCACATACCAAACAATCAAATTTGGATTAAATATATTAATAGTTAGTTAAAAAAACAAGCTAAAGTTGGAAGTTGGTGTAAATTCTAGTAAAATAGGATGAAAAAGCATTTGATAAACATGTTATGCACAATATACACAGTAGAGGCAATTATCAAACTTTGATTTGTAAAGCTATACTTTAGCCGGTTCTGCTTATTCAATATTATGTCAAATTAAAATCGATAAAAAATGTACAGATATAAATAGTTAAGCAAATCGGTTCGAAGTACGAATCCTAATTATTTTCTTTGCTTTAGCTAGGGATTTCAATGTTTTCTTTATATAAATGGTTTAATGCAATATCCTTTATTGAATTTCTCATATACCTTTTCTCCTTTAAATAAAATAGTGCTATTTGCAAATAACTCTGCTAACGAAACAGAATCTCCACGAGCCCCTTTTTGTCCAGTACTTCCTCGAACACCTTTAGGTCCTTCAGGTCCTCTTGGCCCTTCTTCTCCCCTCTGACCTCTTTCTCCTTTAAATCCTGGTGGTCCTCGAGCACCATCAGTTCCATTGAAACCTGGTGGACCTTGAGGACATATAATGTCACAACTATCTGTAAACTCCTCTGGACCTGTACCCGATGGTCTTGATGGCGTGCCTGGTGCTGAAACATACAAAGGTATTTCTTCGCAATCTGTTTTAATTGGTTTGGAAGAGTCACATCCAACTACCATCCATTGTAGGTCAATCTATATAAAGAACTTAGTTTGTTAATCTTGTAAATTTATCTATGTTTAATAATTCTTACCGGCACTGAAAAGTCAGAGTTTATTAATTTAGCAATACTAAGATATCCCCCTGTCGCGTCAAAAAACCCTCGAGGTTCAAGTGGTGCAAAAATTTGATGATTATAAAGTATTGGTTGACAATCAATATATAATATAACTTGATCGTGTGATACGCCTAAAGATATTTTATGCCAGGCTCGATCGAATAGCTACACAAAAAAACTTATATTATTATCTTTGCTAGAGTTGACAAAATAACATAATGTTTTATACCTCGATTGTATAGTATTCGACCTTTTGAATTAAACCTTCGGAATCAGGTAATCCTAGTTCTAAAGTTTTTCTAGCTGGATTCAAAATAATATGTAACTGCGATCGTTCAAATGAATCAGTCAAATGGAAAAGATACCATGGTACTGAAGGTTGTTTACGAGTTCGAAATGTACACTCAAATGAAAATTGATGTGGAATTCCGGTAGGAAATGCTTCATATGCGCTTATTGTTAAATTTGATTCTTTTTCTAATCTATATGCGGTTTGAATAGTACTCGAACCGACTACTTGTGTGACTGATTCATAAATATGTTCAGTTCGATCTAGTTTAAATTCACGTATTAGATCGAATGTATATAAATCGGCGTCTCCTGGACGCCAATGTCCACATGGGCTAAAATCATCAAAATCATAACTTTCCTCATCTAGTGAACAAGATAATTTGACTAGAAAAAATAAGCAACTAAAACGAAAACATACATACAATTTAATTTACTGACATAATTCTGCGGATATCAAGTATATTTACAAAAATCAACTGTCATACAGAGGTCATTGTCATATAGCATGCTTCTAATACCTATTTTATCCACTTCTACCTCCAACACTTTTTGATTCTCTTGTCGAATGAAATAATTAAAGACAGTAATACATTTACAATTTTAGCCTTTAAGGCATAAATACAATTGTTCGTTGATTAGTTAAAGGTTGGCAAACTTCCATTTCAATACATAGATATAAGTAAGCATTGTACAGAGTGGGTCAACTTGAACTGGCTGATTTAAACCGCTTAAATTTTTTTATTTTTGTGCAGATAATTAAGAATTTTATAAAATTATGTTTCCGGACGAACAGTTGTTACAAGACAAAAAAACTACCATGAGCAGTTTAATACTGCAACGGCTCACAGTGTAAACATGATGAGAAGTTTAATGACCCAAGAGTCAAATGTTCATCGCTAAAACGTTGCTCAACGTAATGCAAAATATCTTACAAAGAGTCTTTAAGTGCAAACATAATAAATTTTTACTCTTAGCATTAAAAGCCACCACCCTATAGAAACATTGTATACTTTTGTTTTTCAATCCAATATTTTGAAAATTATAATATAGTGATATTCTACATGAGTGTTGTTACAAAAGATTTTTCTTTTTTTGTCGTAGAAGCATTGAGCATTATGAATGAAAACAGCATTTCACAAAATCGATTTTCGTTTTGAAAATTAATTTGACCGAAATAAACATATAAATTATTTTGCATTTTTAATGTCTCTTTCTAACTATCGTATTGTATTATTGCATTATAAGCAAAAATTATATAACAAAACAATAGATCACAAACTAGACGTGTTCCTGTTTTAAAATAAATTAAATCAGATTTTTTCAATGAGAAAAAAGGATTTTACACAACTTCTTGAATTTGAGACGGGTCTGATAATACTCGTATTAATCAATTTTATTTTATTGTGATCTTCTATTTCCATTCGACTTGCTGTTGAAGAGAACAACGTTGGCATAGACTAAAAATAGACGAAGGAATATATAAAATTAGTTTTTATTGCCAGATGCATGCAACGTTGAAAATATTTTTTAAATCTTGAGCAAACGTTTGTAACGAGTCGAAAATTAAAATCTAATCGAAAATTAAAATCTCTGGAAAAAAATCTATTTTTTTCAAATTTTCGAATTTTTTCGATTAATTTAAAAGTTGCAACCAAAACATAATAAAGTAAAAATAATTTGCGATGATGAATAAAGTTTGGTTCGAGAGATGATAACGAATGATGATCGCGAGATGATTGCGACCCATGCAGGAGTCCAGTTTTGGGCGTCAAGTTGAGTCGGTAAGTTTTTTTTTGTTTTTTAATTCAAGTCATTTAAGAGTTAAATAGCTTAATTAATAAAATAATATAAACTTAAAAATTCAATATATATAACTTTATATATTTTATTATAGTTTATAAAATAAATTATTAAATTTAAAAAAGTAAAACCAAAAATATTAAAGTCGACTCATGCCTTCGTTTCTTCCTTGCTTCGTTCCGACAATTTTTTTTGCGATATCATGGTTGATGGAAAAGTACAGAACGATGTTGCTGCCATCTATAGGAAAATAATTTAAGTCATTGTCATTTTTCATAAAAATTTTTCGATTTGGTGGTTATTATTTAATTTTTGTTTTGTGCGCATTATTAAGTTTTTAAAACTATCAATTGTGATTATTTGTGCCATCTGTGTTGAACATTATAAATTTATATTTGTGGATATTGGCGCGAATATAAAGTTATAATAATTTATCATAATTGATTAAGAATGATACAATAATGTTAAAATAAATCTTAATCATTTTATTTTTAATAAATTTGTTATTTAAAAAAAATAAATTCACATTTTAAATTTATTTTGTATTGTTCTTCATTTAAATATCATGCTCTCTCTCTTTTTCTTCATGTTCGTTACGCCCAAAAGATAAAGTTAAACCATCTTGATGAAACAAATTCACAAGAAAAAACACGTCATTTTCAACCAATAAAATTACTTTAAAAAAAATTTGGACGGAAGGAAAGAAGGAAGAAACGCAAGCATGAAGTCGTCTTAATTTTGCTCTAAAATAAGTAAACGAAATAAATAGTTCAAGGAACAATAATACGATTATTACAGCGAGCGAAATAATTTTAATAATAAACACATAAACCTCATAATATATAAAACCTTAAAACATAAATATCTAAGAATAAAAAAATCCTAAACTTTCACGAAAAATGGAACACAAGAAGATCGAGTGATGAATATATTGTAAAGGTCAAAAATGCAATTCACCTACGAAATTTTCATCGGTAAGTACAAATCCAAAATGTGCTTGTTACAAAAATCGACGTGGCAAATGGATGTACGACAACAATTGATTCCGATTAACCTCAGTGATTTGAATTGACTATTGTAATTTTTGTATTTAATAAACTAAGAAATAGTGGCTCGATCGTCATCCTAAAATACTGTTTTTGTCATATAAGTTCTAATAAATGACTATTTTTTTTATATATTTTTTTGTGGTTTCGTAAATATATCATACGAAACATGATGGTCATATAGAATTACAAACTTTGACATAGCATTAGTAACCGTATCATACCTCAATGATAAAAGTTCAAAAGTTATTTTGTCTTAAAAACGAAAATTGTATTTCAGTTGGATTTATGACATAGAAAAATAGGAAGACAAACTATAAATCACCAAATCGAAAGATTTAAATTTGACCCTGCATTACTAACGCTAAAGTCTAACTCATGTTTACTAACCATGGGTAAATTGGATCCACATATTTAAACTTATATATTTTTATACATAAACTTATATATTTTTATAAAATTCAAATAACTAACAATTATAAATTTTGAAATAAAACGTAAAATTTTATTCATAGCCGTTTTTACATAAATAATAATAAAATAGTCCGTTTTATCACATTAAAAAAATTAAGGTTAACTGGTTCGAAAAATTCATTCAATGCCTAATTTTTTCAATCATTATCCCAAAGAATGGTGATTTTGAATTCCTAATAGATTTCAAAAACATAATTTATTAAACTTTTCATTCGTTAAGAATATGAAATATTTCCTATAGAGTTGACCGAAAAGATTAGGTACAAATTAATCGGATTCTGAATCGGTTTACACTCAATACTAACGTGGGTCCAACAGACCCAGACACGTTTTATAAGAAGTATTGTTCACTCTACGACCGACAAAAAACAACACGAATATTTGTTTTTAATAAGAGCAATCCATTAAATTAAAAATACATTTGATGTGAAGTTGGTTACATTTATGAAACGTGCGATTTTACGTTAGTAATATTTTTTAACTCTGTAATAATATTTTGTAACTCTGTAATGGTTGACTCGATATTCAACATAAATTCAGCTCAAATCCGCAAAACTTACTTTATCCTAGCATTCTCAACTGTATGCGTTTTGCAATGAAATGTTTTATATAAAATGAAACATCAATAAGCATAACTATAGCCTGTGTTTAATATAAGCAGATCTCCAACTTAATATTGAAAAAATTATTGGAATTTTGTAGTATAAAACCTGTATTATTTCAATTTTACATTTAAAATATTTGTTTACAATTTAATATAAATAAATAAACTATAAAAATGTATTTATTACTTTTTAATTAAATTGAAACAAGCAAAAATAAATTCCCTGTTTTATCCACTCAAGTTACATGGCTTTGTTACGGAAATGAAGAAAAACAATATTTTGTACAGAACTTCGTAAAATAACGTAAAATTAAGTAGTTTTTTAAACACAATTAATTAAAATATGTAGATTTATAGTAGATCTATTTTATCTATAAAATCTACATATAAGTAAATATAGATTTATAGTAACTAATATATGAATCTATTTCAATGAAAAAAATCTATCCGTAATTCGTTGTGAAAATTTTTGTAAAAAAATATACGGCTGATGATGAAGTCAAGTTCAAATTTATCAGCTGCCTCAATTAAAATTATAATGTTAAAGTAATTCTTTACGGTTGTAGATAACACAACTTTTACATAATATGAAATTTAATCTTACATTAAATAGTTACATTTTAGTAGTTTGGTTTGATTATCGATTCGATTAGACTTTACTTATCTAATAAATGGTTTCGTGATATCTCCCACATTCGGTTGATGACTTCTAAATAAATATAATTGGCACTACATTTTAGAAAAAATTTTACGTGTACTGAATCGAGATAAATAGAATTTTGAATTTATTAACATACAGTAAGATCACAATTATTGGAGGAAATAAGATACATATTGTATAGAAACAACGTACTATTTTCTATAATAATAAAAACACTCTATAAGTTCTTCAAAATATTGTATTCGTACTATTACTCAAATCAAATCGCCAAATATAACTTTTATTCAGTAAAACACTTGTCACTTACATAACGATCTTAGGGCTTTTACACATGATTTAAAATATGATGTATCCTTATATTATTTGTATTCACTACTGTATTTTTCATTGGTTCTATTATAAACTCATTAACATACTGTACTAATACCGAATATTTATTCTAAACACAACAGAAAACCAACTCAAACTGATCAAAATCTTACAATCTACGAAAAACAAAATATATAGTTTTTAATTTGGAAATATAATATTTACGCAATTCTATTAAAATATAATAAATTTTAATTAAATTCAATCCATATGGCCAAATATTATGATTGAAAAATTAAAGCTAAAAGAAATATGTGTATATCTTTTATATACAAACATAACTAATTTTTTTAGACTAGATAAATGATCGACTTGGTGATTTTAATTGAAGTTAATTAAAATATAAATCGAACAAAACATTTTGTATCTAAGTCATAAAGTCTACTTTGAAATGTATGAGAGTATATTTTCATACCGCAATAACGAAATAATCATCGGTTTAATTAGGGTTTTAGGCTTTATGGTGTAATAATAAGAACAATTCGTAAATTTTGTCACTTACTAAATGCAAACTTAAAATCGACTATATGACTCAAGTGAAAACGATCATTATATCTTTTCATTAATTTTCATTTTCATTAGCCGTTAACTGTATTTTATTTCGGTTAAAATCTTTTTTGATCCTATAATCACTGTAATAACATCTTAATCGAAATGCATATATATATATATATATATATATATATATATATATATATATATATATATATATATATATATATATATATATATATATATATATATATATATATATATATATATATATATATATATATATAAATATATGCTATAGTAACTTGAAACTTGTAAATATTACTTTGTAAGCTGCTATAGTAACTTGAAACATAATATTACTTACTTTTAGATAAACTTTACATGTGCAAAGTAGAGAATATTTAAGTAAGATTTAACTATGCTACGTAAATGTAGCAAAATTTGACATGTAATATTTTTAAAACCTGATTTACTATTGCTTTAGTAAAGGTTACTGCTGTTGTATGTATTTTTCAATTATTATTTACTTCAAATTTACATAGCTTGAAAATATTGTTGAAAAAACTTATCAACATTTTTACGAAATTATTTTTAACTTTCTAGGTATTTTAAATTAAGGGACATACTGCTAAATTTAAAGTGATTAGATTAAGTTAAGTTATAAACCGTTGAATTATAAGCTTAAGTTGTACAGAGTGTTGATCAGAATCCGTGTCATGTATGGATGCAAGAATTGGACCTTAACAGATGAGTATGCGTGTTAAATGTGGAATAAAACACGACGTTGATGCACATACCGAATTCTGTTTGATCACGAGTTCAAGAATTGCTAAGAGGACAACCAGTATGCTGGCTCGGTCACGATCTGCGTGTTCATCAGACCCGAATGATACAGTGTTGTTATTGAAGTTTCTGTCGGCTACGATGGCTATTCGGAGGAGAGAGCGATCTGGCATCTTTTAAATGTTTATATAACAATATATAAAGAGCTGGCTCAGAATCGAAACTGATGGAGTCAGATTGTTGCAGGGTACGGGCCAACAATGGCTTGTAAAAATCGAAAAAACAAAAACTTTTAAAGATATCATTGAAACTAGTTGATAAAAGGAAAGTATCGATGCGCTTAATCAAAATATGATAATATAAAAGTTTTATTTTGATTATTGTTATTAATGAGATATTATTTTATAATAAGAACAGCATCAAATTCACGAGTAGAAACTTATGATTCAATGGAGTATACTCGTATCATGATCGATAAAAGTAAATTATTAGGTTTGGTCGTTGTGGCTGCTTATCGCACACTTAGACCAGCGATCGGTCGGTTGTGAAACCAGTCCTCTATACGGCTATAAGCGCGAGATCTATGGCTTAGAGGCCGTAAACGGCCCTTACCGCATCTCAACTGAGACCTTATACGAACCAGTTTTTTAACGATTGGTGCATATTGTAGGTGGTCAGCCCAACGAATGTTTTTTCACACAAACGCGTTTTTATGTCATCTGGTTGCATTATGATTTTTTTTGTAAGTAGACGGTGGTACTCGAACTGGAGACCGTGGCGTAATGAAAAACTCTCTTAACCATTATGCTGCAACCTGCGACATCAGTTTACAAAGTTTTAACAAATATTGGTTCAAACTGAAATAACCTCATACAGAACATCATTACTGCTAAAATAAATTATATGTACTTGAATTGTTTTGTCGCTAAATTACGTTCAACCTTACAAAACGATATATTCTGTCTGAGAAAATCAAGATTCTATACTATAACTCAGCGCAATGAATAAATTTTTTTTTTTTTTTTTTTTTTATATTAAGCTTTAATTGGGTGCAGGGCGGACTTTTACACAGTCCTAGCTCCTTGTAACTGTCAGAGCTCCTGCACCCAACGCGCGATCCTTCAAGTAAAGGTTGATAGCTGCCTTCAACTTGTGCATTTTATAATCCAACGGAAACTGAAAACCGGATAACGAATTCCACTTCCTGGATGTTCGATGAATGAATTCGCGCTTTGTACCTTCAGTTCGAGGAATCGGCAGCTTCACCGTAAACCTATGCGCATTGACCGTTCCTCGTGTTACCCGTCCTGGCGTAACTAATGGTGGTATTTTCTCCTTTAATTCTGCAGAACATTTACCATTTATTAATCTATAGAACACGCATAGTTCTGCAACATCTCTGCGGTGCTGTAGGCTGTCTAGATCTTTCGTAAGTCTGAAGTTTCGTATTATTTGTATGGCACGCCGCTGAACTATATCCAGCAACTGAAGAGCAGTGCCATATGCTCCACCCCAAACTTGACAGCAATATTCTATACACGGTCTAATAAAGGTTTTATATATCTGGAGAACCTGATGCGATTTAAAAAATTTCTTAAAACTTTCACGTTTTGCTGATTGCCTAATAATATCCCAGATATATCACCATATCACATGATTTGTATTTCTGCGGTTATCGAAGAAATATTATGCTTTCTTGGTCCCTCCTTGGTTTCTCGTTTAGTATACTTCTAGATCACATAACTCATAAGGTCACTAGACAATTACATTCAGTTCAATCTAATTTTTTAAAGACCTTACAAATTTTCAAATTTTTTTATATTTTTATATTTGCGATTTAAAATACGTTTTAATTATTTGTTAAATTTTAAGAGTGTTTCAGATTCTTTGATATAGCCAGGTAAATTATTATAAAAATAAGGTCCAATAAAAGCAATGGATTTTCTACCATATTCAGTATTAATATGTTGTTTATTTAATTTATTACAGTTTCGAGTTTCATAATTATGATCAATTAAACTAAATTAGATAAAATACGAAATACTTTTAAAGTTTTATACATAATTAAAAATATTTGGCACTCATATAAACCAATAATGGAAATATAATGAACAAGGGAATATAATAAATGTGATATTGTCAATATAATGAACTTAAAATATAATCTTAAATCTCTTATACCATTATTTAATATGCATTACGCTACAGCGAAACATCATCAGTATTAAACCATTCTTAAATTCTCCTATAAAACTTTAAATAAAAAAGCATTACATATAAAACTATCGAAATGCAAAATACTAAAAAGGTTCTGCAGTATTATGACACATCACGTGTATTTGCGTTTTAATAATCAAAATGCACGTAATGGTGACGGTATACACAAAGTTGAAACAAAAAACCAAAAAATTGTCTAAATAGAAAAATAATCTATGGCTTAGAGGCCGCAAATGGCCCTAAACGATTGGTGCACATTGTAGGAGATCAGCCCAACGAATGTTTTTACACACAAACGCGTTTTTATGTCATCCGGTTGCATGTTAATTTTTGGTCAACGGCGGGAATCGAACTCGAGACCGCGGCATGATGAGAAAGTCTCTTAACCATTAAGATACAACCGGCGACTAAATACATAGATCTTGTCTAAATACCGTCGCTGTAGTTCTATTTTGGCGTAAGCACCAACATTATAGTTTTGAGAAAATCAATATTAAATTTAAAGTTTAAATGGTTATATCAGTTGATTATTTCTACTTAATTTCAAAAATGTTTTATAAACCAGAATTATAATATCATTTTTCACAATAAAATAAGTGGAAAATGATATTCCTAATAAGTCGCACAGTTTTCCTGAAAAATAGGAAAAATATTTCAATTTTAGAGTTATTTTAGTGTAAGTCACACACTTATTTTTTTCTGGTGGATATAGAACAAAATTATGGAGTTACACCAATATTGAAAATACAAATTTAATCGAAATATACGAAGACAAATCTGGAGATACACTTTTATTTTATAGGAAAATTAAAACGGACTGGGGGTTCAGATTTGTAAAGGCCAGTTTTGGCAGTTAGTAGAGTAATTTCACATAAGACCTTGAAAGATAACTTATAAGTATACTTCAGTGCATTGTCCTAAGTAAAGTTTTTAAAATAAAACCAAATGTATAATTTATTAAACTTATGTGAAATAAACTTATTATATTTATTAAGTTTTCCCAAATATTTTGGGTTTAAAATCATAAATCAATATTTAATTAACTAAAAAAACAGAATTATATGACATTTCGTTTCAATTATTCTTATATAATATGAATTCAATTTTAAGTTAAATAGGTATTCCACCATTAATTATGTTAGTGTTTTTACTTATTTTAAATCAATAAAATAAAATTGTTTGTCGGTTTCCGGCAAGTAACACAGCATTGAACTAATTAATATCTTTCTTTTTTTCAAGATGCATTTTATAATTATAAATATATATGCACCAACGTTGGGTAGTTTGAAAATTGTACGGAAGGATAGATTTAACGAGTGTCTGACAATTAAATTATACAGTTAATATCTCCTCGCCAAGTTCTTTTCGTTATTTTAATTGGGTCAAATTTGATTGTTGATGAATAAGATTTGCAGCTGACGCAAATGGCGAAAAAATCAATCCATTGAACGCAGCATTATAATTTGTAAAATCATGACGTCCCATTTGAAAAACTTTGAGTTTTACAAATGGGACGTCATAATTTTACAAATGATAATGCTGCGTTGTATATGTATATAATTCATATTTAACAACTTCTTATCACCTACACTGTGGGTTTTATGCTTCTCCATAAATTTTAAAATAGACAATGTCGTTATCCGGTTGCAATTTTGTGGAATGCAAGAATCGGACCAAAGTATTTAATTGTGAATTATCCGTAATAAACCGTAGGATTATCAGTAATAAACTTTTCCAATGTTTTAATTAATGATAATGGCAAGTCGTTGCCTGTTCTTCCACTCATGGCTTCATGACATATCGGAAAATACGTAATTTTATTTAATAAACTAATTGAGAAAACAATTTTAGAATGGTAGTTACACCATACGAGAAAATAACTACCGGACATAGAACAAAATACGAAAACTCGCTAATATATGGAAAATACATATAAAAATGTTCTATTGCATACAAAAGATAGAATATTTTTGAGATAGAATATTAGTTAACGTTGAGAAAATAAACTTTTTGAACTTAAACCAAATTGAACACCCTATAAATGAAAAACTATAGCACTTAGAACAATTTTGCCGATAGATTTGATAAGAGCTGAAAAAATTACAATTAAGTGCGTTTAAAACAGAAAATGTGGCATATTGGCACTTACACCAAGATAGAACTACAGCGACGATACATAGATCTATATATATTTCATCCTTTTTCACTATTATAATTTTTGGACATACAGTCCTTAACAAAATTATTAACAATTCACTCGAGAAAATTTAAACTGTTGACCTAAAAATTAACTTTAAAATAATAATGATGGATTTGTTATTTCAAATGGCATTTATTCTGTATTTAATTAAAAAAAAATTAAATATTTTCATTATTTCATTAAAGACAAAAATAAAACTAAATCACAAAATTATTTGTGCATGATAATTTTATCACAAAATTATTTGTGCATCGCAAGAAAAAATTCTCTCATAACGGGAATCCCGATTTTTTTTTTCATGTTTTGACAAAAATGTTACAGGTTTATCTTTTAGTTATTATTTTTCATTAAAATTTTGTAGTCGGTATTTTTTAAAATGGTTAAAACTAAGGAATTATCGTTGGAAGTCAGATCTGTGATTGTAGGGGGCTATTCTCCTGGGATGCCTATAAAAGAATTGGCACGGATGTACAACTGCCATTCGGTTGCTTATCAAATAAAAAAATCAAAAGAAAAGAGCAGCTTGAAAACTATGCAAGAGACAGGGCGAAAACGAGCTACAATCGCACAAGAAGACAAAAGAATAGTTAATCTTCTAAAACGGAACCCTCAAGAAAAAATCCAAAATGTTCAAAATAAATATAATAAATATCACTCGAGAAGTCAAAATCTCTCACATGGCTGTACGAAGACGACTACACGAGGCAAATGTCAAAGCCTATACCATTTAAAAGAAGCCATTCATAAACCAAATAAATAAGAGGAAGCGACTCAAATTTGCGTACACCCACCAGTCGAAGCCTGTGGAGTTTTGGCGTAATATTTTGTGGACAGACGAGTCATGTTTTAGTTTGGATGGGACATATGGGAAAAAATATATTTATTCGACTCCTGAACAAAAAAAATCGCTCCGTTGTTATGCCAACTCGCCATAGTGGTGGAGGTAAAGTTATGGTGTGGGGATGTGTCTGCTATAATGGGGTTGGTAAACTTATTATGTTACCTCAAAAGGTAACTTCAAGTTCATACTTGGAATTGTTGAACGAGCACGCAATAGTTTCTGGATGTGAACTAATCGGCCAGCATTTTATACTGCAGCAAGACAACGCTCCAATTCAAAAATGCAAAATGATTACGACGATTCTAAAAGATTTGGACCAACAAACGCTTAATTGGTCACCGCAAAGTCTGGATTTAAATCCAATTGAGAACATTTGGAATTATTTGAAACAAAAATTGGCGGCAGAAATTGGAAGGCAGCTAAATGAAACTTTTGCTGCAATAACAAATGTCTGGGATCAAATTTCAACACAAATGGTAGAAAATCTCGTGAATTCCATTCCACAGCGTCTTCATGAAGTTATTGAAAACAATGGTGGGAATACTTCATATTGACTTAATTTGAAAATTTATTTTTATTCCTTGCTATTTAGTCAATTTTATAGATTATTTGTACTAAGCACAAATAATTTTGTGATAAAATTATCATGCATAAATAATTTTGTGATTTAGTTTTGTTTTTGTTTTTCATGAAATAATGAATATTTTTTAATTTTTTTTTAATTAAAAACAGAATAAATGCCATTTCAAATAACAAATCCATCATTATTATTTTAAAGTTAATTTGCTCAACAGTTTAAATTTTCTCGAGTGAATTGTTAAATTTTTGCGATGCACAAATAATTTTGTTAAGGACTGTATATTTAAAATTATTATTAGATAATAAAGTTAAAATTATTATTAGATACATTAACACAGAGCGAAAAAACATATATTCTTCTCTGTGTGACGCTTGTTTCTCCAACAAAATATCACAAAAAAGATCCATATTCTTTGAAAAATATTCTTTTTTATTGATCTGTTTCTACAAAAGCCTACTCTGTGTGAATATAAATCACATGATTTTAATCAGACGAACGTTCAGACTAATAAAAATATTTTATTTTAAAATATTTTTATTAGTAGACTTGATCATTTCAACAGTTTGGCGGAAGGTATCATTTTTTGCAAATGATATTATATGTATATAGCAAGTGTATGACCATTTATTCAAAAACCATTACTCTAACAACATATTTGTAAATAATATTCTAACTCTTAAATGTATCTATATGTAATTCTATACCCACTTACGTATTAAGTTAATTTAATTGATTATAAGGTGGGTCTACACGTAAAAGCATATTGTACAATTAAATTGCGCAAGAAAATGTGTGAAATTAATTGCGCAATTGTCATGTACACACGCTCAATTTTACTGTGCAATGTTACTTCTATCACGATAGGAATGGTCATGCTTATTTTATCCAAATAACAATATAAAAAAATGTTTATGAAAATTCGTTATTATATTTAGTAATCGTTATTATATTCACTAGTAGAATCTGATTCTGAATCAATGTGATTTCTATACTCATATTGGGCAAATACAATCAATTTGTTTCATAATTTTCAAGTTTTTTTTATCAATTATTTTATTGATCAAACAGAAAAATAACACAATATATTATGCAATAATAACATCACACAAGTATATTGCGCAATTCACTTGTACGTGTTTGATTCTGGTTTAAAACATTTTTGATTAAACATTTTTAAAAGTTTTGAATTACTCCACTAATCGATCAATCCAAGTATAATATATCGATATGATGAGGTTGAATATATAGTTTTCACAATGTTCAATGATTTGCGCCTTATCGATTTAATTCATCGAGTGTATAAACTGGACGAAATTGTTCTTTCATTTTATCTGATGTTTGAATCTTTAATGTTTATAATTGCCTGATATGATAGGAGAAGTACAAGCCAACCAGTTACGGTGATCCTAGATATGTCACCATTACCCTGGAGTACATTCAGCAGAGTTCCAAATGGATATCTGAGAATTATTTATTCCAAAAATTATGCGGACCACGCCCTGCTTGCATCTCCACATATAAGGTTTAGGAAAAAGAATGTCAATCACAGAAACGACTAAGGTGATAACCCTCGGCAGAGTCATTGCTAACTACATTATTAGTAAATTATTATATATTGCTATATTGTATACTCATTTTCAAATTTGGATTTGAATTTGTTAGTTGGATATGATAGGAATGTTCTAGGTTCATCATATATATGTAAATGTCTACGACATTTATTACTGGAGCATTTGACTTTTATTTGAGTCATCTCATCCTATGCTGTTAGTTATTGTTATCCCTATATTTCCATCCCACCACCAGTTACGCGAGGGTTGTTACGTCTTAATGACCTGACAGCAATATATATTATGATGATCTATTTAAGCTCAGTTATGTACTTGAGTGAAATTATAAATAAATCGGTATATTGTTGTCATTATTAGCTACCTATGTGTCATTCACTCTTGTCTGGTTATATTGGTATATTATAAATTCAGTTCCATTCATACCATTATTAGTTATATGAGTAGATCATTATTACACTGTTAGGGTCCTTATCTATAGCTGCTATTATGGTGAACGATTCAAGATATTTATTGATTTATTAATTATATAGTAATTGTACTATTATTTAAGCAAGAGAATCGTTTGATCGTAAATACCATCCAGCAGCTATACTTTTAGTTTTCTATTATGTTTCAAAAAATCTTAAATAATCTTAAATAAAATTTTAAATAAATTATCGTTATAATCCTCCCAAATAAATTCCCCTCTGCGGTATACATCTGATCTACAAACAACATTATCAGCTATTATTTATATTCAATATCATTTTTTCCAAATTTATGATTATCTTTTCCATTAACCCCACCTGATATAATATCATATGACAGGAGAAGCACAAACCAACCAACCACAGTGATCTTAGGTACGTTACCACAATCCTGGAGAACACCCAGCAGAGTTTCAAAAGTTTCAGAAAGCTTAAAAGTATGTAAGAGGATTATCTTTGCAGCAAAGATGTCGCTTACTAAAGTAAACAAACCCTTTGGTCAAGACCAGCGAACAAGTAATACTCACCCAATCTTAAACATGTCACTCGAGAAATCCTATCCATTTACACCTTTAAGTAAATAAATGAAATTATTTCAATAAAATATTATTCATTGAAATAATAAGACAAAGATGATGAAGAGCATATAGAAAAAAAATACCAATAGTATATACAAAAGGACATATGCCATATGTTTATTGAAAAAATAAAATAAAAGAAATAAAAGCGATTCGTTAAAACATGATTTGTATGATGTATGTACATTAATATGCTTAATTGAACTTATACAAATTAGCCAATTAAAATGTCATCAAACGATAAGAAATTTCTAATGACCATATATATAATTATTATCGTCAATATAATGATCGTATAATGGTAGTGATCGTATAAAAACAATCTTCAACCCCTTCTACCATTAATACACATGGCACCACATCAAAAACCGCAATATTCTTACAGATATTCCAATTTAAGTTTCATATAGAATTCAAAAATTAAAGCATTATGTGTTAAACCATTTATCGGTCTTTTATCGGTTTCGATCACGAGCCAGCTCTTCATATTGTTGCAAGCAACCAGAAGATGCCAGATCGCTCTCTACGCCGTTGAGCCATCGTCGCCGACAGCGACCTCTTCGCCCACCGAAAGGCGGTTCTCCCCTTAAAGATCGCTGTATCATTCGTTTTGGATCAGCACGCAGAACGTGACCGAGCCAGCGAATTCGCTGTCCTTTGATTTCATGCACGATATCAGGAATTTGCATTAAATTCCTGATCTCGTGATTGAATAGAACTCGGTATGTGCCATCAACGTCGCGTTTTGGGCCATATATCACACGCATGATTCTTCTCTCGAATGTTAGAAGCCATCTTTCGTACTCATCCGTCAAGGTCCAACTCTCACATCCATACATGACAACGGGTCTGATCAACACTCTGTACAGTTTCAGCTTATCCGTATTTGCAAGATATTTCTTGTTTTGGCGGTAACCGACTTTGTTTTTATTGTTGACATTTTTAACAGTGATATTTTTTTACGGATGCGGGTCGTCAGCCCAGCGATCCAACCAGATTTAGTCGCCTCCTACGACAAGCTCTGAACACTGTGGTGGTATTCTATGGATCTCATGTTTCGTTCGAAATATTTACGAAACATGTTTGCCCCCAACCATAGGGCCCCTATGTATTATATAGGAGATTTTGAAATAAACATGAAATTCTCTTTCATATTGAAAGAGAATTTTGATGAACTAAACGAAAAACGTGTTATTTACATAATATGAGTAGGACATTGTTATGTATACTGTAATGTGTATATTGGCGTTTTCAACATCTAAACCAATACCACTTCTCAAGTTACATTGAATGTACATATATAATTGCCAATTAATACAACGATTGCACAAAGGCGGTGATCGCGTTAAAATTAAAAAATCTCTAAAATATCTTCTAATAGTATGCCATGATACATACATAAAACAAAATATGAAAAATCGTCTAAAGGAAAGGGAAGTTTATAACGTTTATTTAGTTAGAAATTTAGAATTATATAATGAGCGAATTATCGGATGGGGTAACCAAACGAGACAAAATGAAAAACTCGTCACTTGCGATGGTTTCAACAGAATATTAAGATGTGATATAAAAATATTATATATAAGATACCATCACAAATACGTTATATATTATAATATATAAAAAGCAAGAACCAAACTAAATGTTATGTAAAAATATTATATAATAAAATTTGTTTTTCTGACGCTTTTACCGGCTATTATTGGCCCGCATCGTGTCAACAATCTGACTCCATCGGTTTCGATCACGAGCCTGCTCTTCATATTGTTGCAAGCAACCAGAAGATGCCAGATCGCTCTCTACGCCGTGGAGCCATGTGGTAGACGAAGAGGTCGCCGACAGCGACCTCTTCGCCTACCGAAGGAGAGCTATACCGCGATAATTCACTTCAGGTGAGATCCCTTCTTGAAAATTTGGCATAATGCGGCCACTTTCCATTCTTCAGGTATAACTTCATTTCGGTATACCAATCGAATAAGGTCGAAAAGACAGTTTCACAAAGTTAGTCCTCCGAATATCAAGAGCTCTGAATTAATGCAATCAACCCCTGGTGAACGATTTTTCTTTAGTCTCTGAATGGCCAATGTGAATTTCTCATAGGATGGATCCTCAATGAACATCTCTGCCGTCTGTATTTGAGGGTATTTAAATACAGCTTGTGATACAAGTGGAACATTAAGTAGGTCAGAAATATGTTCACGCCATGTATCGAGTACCGCATCGACGTTAACACAGAGGTTTCCATCCTGCGCCCGAATAGCAGTTGACCGAGATCTTAAGCTATGGTGCAATTTGGAGATTTCTTAAAGGAACCACGCGAATTGTGCTCATTGCTGAGTTGTTGTACTCTTAAGACTTTAGCTTTCCACCATTCGCGCTTCTTCAGTCTACAAATGCGTTTATCTGTCCTCCTAGCAAGAACTGCTTTGTTTTTTTTGCAATTGTAAACGGAGTCTGTGCTCAAATACGCCAGGTCATCCTCAATCTCGTGTCCGGGTACTTAAGCGGGGGGTCATTATTTTTTTGGCGGTATCCGATTTTTTTTTGTTTGTTGACATTTTTAACAGGTTTGAGTTTTTACGGATGCGGGTCATCAGCCCAGCGATCCAACCAGATTTAGTAGCTTCCTACGACAAGCTCTGGATACTGTGGTGGTATTCTATGGGTCTCATGTTTCGTTCGTAATATTTACGAAACACGAATGCCCGTTACCACAGGGCAATAATATAATAACATAATATAAATATAATAATATAATATAATATAATATAATATAATATAATATAATATAATATAATATAATATAATATAATATAATAATGATACTCATCTGCCATCAGGTTTTAACATCACACTTGACACACATACTACCAACGTATTTATTTAATTTATTTGAATATAAACCAAAACCGAGTGGAAAAAACACGTCACTCGGTATGAAGATCAACACAACACTCTTAAGGATTGAAAAAAAAATGTGTGTTTTATTTCAATCAACGTGCTATATCATTTAATCATTATTAAAGTTTAACAAACATCTGAAATCTGATTCCGTGTCGTCATCTGTTATGAAAGTCTCTTTAAAAGTCCTCTGTCTTTCATATTTTTCTTAATAAAGACCAGTTACCTACTACATAATATTTATCATATTTGTAAACTTTTCATCCACAGTGAAGACAGTGAATTAAAATCAACATATGCCAATAATCTAAAACTTTCAGATGAACTCAAACTTACAGAGTTTCCATCATCAATTTTTGTATAGAGGATATCAACAATATTAATTCACGGTTTTGTCAGAGTTAACATAAAGCTTTTAAGTGATCCAAAAACAATCCACAATGAGGTAAAGAACTATCGCAAAATCTAGGGCTTAGACAGATTGTACAAGGTCATAACGAGGATACACGATTTGATTTATAGAATTCAAAAGAATATGTGGAAATTCAAAGGTTGGCGCTCTATAGAGGAAGAGGTTTGGACGAATTACGGTGACATCTGCAAGAAGTAACACAAAGTTTAAAAATATTGCAGAAAATTAAGTCTTTTTTAATCAAATATTAATAAAGACAAACAATAAAGTTTAAGATATCGAACTGATTGGGCGATAAATAAGACCAATCTCTATTTGTGCAATATCCGTAAAGTGTAGACAAATAGAAACTGTCAATGGAAATTTCTACGAAGATTATCATCCTATTGGTGTTGTTTTCATGTAATTGGTCTAATTGATCATTAACATCTTCAATTTGTACATTGTTAATGTGCATCAGTGTGGTTATATTTGTGTTGAGTCTCATCGTCAGGGTCTTTTTATATTGAGATCAAGTTCGTTAGCTACGTCCTAGAGTTGTTTTACTTTTTGCCGCATGTCTAGTGTTTGTGTGTGTGTGTGTGTGTGTGTGTGTGTGTGTGTGTGTGTGTTGGTGTCTGTATTTACAGGTATATGTCATATTAACAGTCCAAATCATTTAGTTTACCTGTTAATCTTCATTGAATAATTAGTTCAGATCATTGAACTCACCTGTTCATTTTCATTGTATTACATTAGGAAATGGTTATCTGCACCGGTTTTAGTTAAATAGTTAAGAGAGTATCTCATCACACCGCAGTCTCGATTGATACTTACCATGCAACAGATGGGATAAAGCGATTGTGTGTAAAACCATTCGTTTGTCTGACTACCTACAATGTACCTACTAAAAGACCGTTTAAGCCATAGATTAGATTGCTTTTAAATTTTTGTTGTGGTGTTGAGGAGAGAGATACCTAGCTAATATTTGTATTCTCTTAGGTAACCGTTCTTAGTGATGGTAATTGTAAAGCATTCTTTACAGTTTTGTGGTATTTTGCCAGAATTCCACTCTTCTTGGATTATTGGTATATGATTGCTAGTAGCTGTAGATGAATAACTATTGAATATTTGGGGGTTATTACATCAAGTCTTATTATTTTTTAGTTTTCAATTGCAGTTTTAACTTCCCGCTTCATCGGTGGATGGGTGTTTTGTTATTGTTGGTAATTGATGATCAGAGATTTTCAGTGCTGTTCTTCGAAAAATTCTTACCATAATTATAACTGCGATTCTTCCGTTTTTATTACTTACATGCTTCTGTACTAACTTTTTTACTTAATGTGCAGTTTTCTAAGTTGGTGGTGTTCCTCAATCTTTTTCTATGTATCATCACTAATCCAAGGTTGCCGATTGCATTCTTGACGGTCAAGTATTTCCGTGACAGTCTTGGTAAGACTTCATTAGTTTGGTTTCATTATTGTTCTATATATTGATGGAAATTCATTTGAATGTAGATTGAGTTGGAGCGTTTTATTGTAGATGTTTCTTGTTTGCGTTTTTTAAATCGGTTTTGTTAAATTTCTTACTAGTCGTATTTGAATATTTTGATATTGTGCTATTAACAATTGGTGATCACTGTGTACATCTGTCTGCTCATCTCATTGTTCTGATGTCTTGTATTGATATGAGGAATTTTTTGATGACCATAACGTGGTCTATCTGATTTTTAGTTCTGCCAATATTTTTGATTGAGACCCTATTGCCGTCTATAAACAACTGATTTTGAAATTTCATTGTATGATTTTGACCTCGTTCCTAATGCTTTCGCAGTCTTTCTTTGCTTTATTTGTTGTTATTATCCCTTTGTTCATGTGTGTTATCCCTACCATATCATTCGCATTGTTTGTATTTATTTCTTCGCTGTTATTTGGTGCTCGCATAATAAGAAAGGTCAATGAAACATTCGAGTTGAAATTGTTTAATCGCAACTTTTACCATAGAAGGCAACAAATATTTAAGTTTTGTTTCAAAACAGATATAAACTTCATTTACGGTTCAAACTATTGAAGGTTTCCATTATGAAACTCAAAGACGAAATTATAATAACATGGTATTCAAAGAATATACAATAATTTGGTGATATTAATATTAACTTATTAAACAACAATGAAAGCTTCAATTACCAGACTATTCTTAGCTTCATATGGATTTACCAGTCTCATAAATACTCCGACTAGATATTCTACATTTTTAGATCATCTGTATTAAATGTCCAAATGTATATTATTTTAATACTGATAACTTGCCCATTCATTTTTAGTATAATAACTTAATCAAACTTAATATTTCGCTATCGTTTAGTATACCAATATTACCTAGTACCAGTTCGATTTCTCGTGTAGACTACAATCAGCTCAAAAATCTCTACAATTTGAAAATTGGGAGTCTGTTTACACTGAAAACGATTATTTGTTTAATATCAAAACCGTTAAGTACGCTAGGTAGCAACTCTAAACTTACATGGAGAGTTATTGATGACGCTTAATGAAAAACTACAGATGAACTGCCTATTAACTGAAATTTATAATCGTAGTTCTGATATTTTGCAAACCAATTCGAAAACAATTGCTGGTGAATTCAACAAGTTCATCATCTGTTGCTACTGACTCACGTCTAGATTTATCATACCCAATTCTAGCTTTGACATTGGACATTCAAATAATTATTCTATGTCTTGCTATTTCCAACCAATATACGGTTTCAAAATTATCACTGAAATTAGGAAATTGAAAACAAGACATCCAAAGGTGTCACGAAATTGGTAATTTTATACTCAAAGAGTATGGTACCTAATAGATGTTTTAAGTTATTTGTTTAATTGGGGTGAGGATAGCGGTATTTTTCGAAATGAAGTGAAACTAGCCATGGTAGTTCCAATATTTATGAAGGATGACACACAACTCTTCAATTAAACAACTCCCGACCAATATCCCTTTTGAGCTATTTTTCGAAGGTATTTGAGAAGATAATAAGGCGCAGACTTCTCAGTTATCTGGATAAAATTAAATTCATGAATAAAAATCATTTTGGGTTTACGGCTGGGAAATCAACCAAAGAACCACTGTTACATTTCTTGAGTTTGATTCATTCATCGTTAAATGACTCGATGTTTCCCTCAGTACTGTTCATAGATATTACAAAAGCGTTTGACACCGTTGACCATCATATACTCCTTACTAATATGTCTGACATTGGTATACGGGGTCATGTCCTCATCTAGCTTAGAAGCTACCTTGCTAATCGGCGACAGGTTGTTAAGATCGACGAGGTTTTAAACTTTAAAAGGCCCTTATAAAATGTGGTGTACCTCAAGGATCAGTTCTTGGACCGCTATTATTTTTAATTTATTTAAATTCCATCTTTGCGGCTTCTATTATTGGTCACCCCACAGCATTCGCGGATGATTTAGTCCTAAGCGATGCGCCAAATAATAATTTTACCGACATACCACTGGGTTTGCTTATACAAAAAGATTAAGTTAACCTAAGTAAATAGTTCTATTACGAAAAAGATGCAAACGGTTCCATATCTTTATGGCACCATTTTGGTTTCATAAGCTATCAATACATTTAAAATCCCTAGCAATTGAGCGCAAACACTATTTTGAGAAAGAAATGCAAACTTGGCTACTTAAAATTGATAATATTGAGAGTTACTTTTAGAAACTATGTACAATATTGTATCCCAAAATGTTTGTTATCCAAGTATTTTTACATTTAACTTAGTATATAATTGTTTGTTATTTTAATTAATAATGCTCCACCACAGATATATGTATATATATGTTCTCGGAGCTTAACATTATTTCATTTCATTTATTTGTTAATTTATTCATTACAATATGATTTTATTTATGTAATTACATATTATAAAATACATATACATATACGTAATTCTTTTTTTCTCTACAAATCTGTTTCGGGACTCGAGGCACTTCCAACTTTTTCTCGGTTCGCTTATGTACGTCCTTACCTTACGCCATTACAGCCAAATCAAGAATGTACGGCTATAGGACCGATTTACGTAGAACCGTCTGCACATTGCATATAGCTCCATGACAGACTATAGTATTGACATGGAAGATGGGTTGGCTCATGAATTCTGCGCTCCAACAGGGGGTCATAAATGTGTTAATTTACACCACCGATCGTAATCGTATGATGAAAAATCCGTTTCATCCTGCTTCTATTATCGGGATTCGAACCCGGTACCTCCCGCTCCAACTGCCGCAGCTTTTAACCACTGCACCACCTGGGCGATCTACGTAACTCTTGTTGGTACTATTGTAAATTATAATTTTAAAATGAAATAAAGAAAATAATAATAATAATAACATGACGAACTTTATGATTTAAATGTTTTACATGGAGTTCGCCTTAGAGTTTTGAAAAGTTCGTTATAAGAATGCAAACTAAGTTCGTTAAAGCAAAGCTAGTCTAGTATAAAAATATTATAACAAGACTGAAGAAACTTTAAGTGATTATAAACGGATTCCACTAAGAGTAATTATTTTTTCAAATAAAACCAGTTTTGGATAATAGTTATTTAATATTTTATTTGTTTGTTGGTTTTTATCTTTAAAATCTGTTTTGGGGCTCAAAGCACTCCCAACTCTTTCGCGATTCGCTTATTGACATCATAACCTACGCCATTATGGACATGAAAGATGGGATGGTCCATGAATTCTGCACTCCAACGATCATATATGAGTTCATTCACACCACATCAGTCAGATGATGAAAAACTCCCGTTTGCATCTTGCCCCTATCAGGATTCGAACCCGGTACTTTCCGCTCCAACTGTCATAACTTTACCACTGCGCTATTTGGTTGGTTGTATAATATTTATATTACTTAGGAAATTTTCTCATTTTATTAGTGCACTGATCATTGGCAAACCATAAAAACATATTAGTATGCGAGTGGTACGTAACCACAACGTAAATCAATCTTATAATAAATAAGTTATTTCAAAAATATAATTCAATAGCTTACCTGTTAAAATTCTTTTACCAAATAATTAAACAAGTATACGTGAATTGTTGCCACCAATATAAAAATTTTAGAAATAGTTTTTATCACTTATAGAACTTATACAACCTGTCTAATACGTATTTGAACATATTTATCTTATTTGTTTCTTGCATTCACTGATTCATAATCAATTCCTACTTTTATTTAATTGTATAAATCAAACTTGTTTGAATGTACAAGTTGAATGTATAAGCTTAATTCTGAACATAATTTTACTAAACTACGAGCATGGGTTTCAGACAAGTAATAATATTTAAAATAATTGAGTATAATGTAATAAAACTGTTGTAGTTTAGTTAAAATCAAACGTATTATTTAATATAAATACTCAAAAATATAAAATTATAATATAATTATATTTTGGATTAAATACATATTTTTATTTATTTCGATTATTTTAAAGGTTTTGTAGTTGTATGCCATATCTCTCTCTTTCTCTTTTGAATGATAGACGTAGATTCAAATAAATTAAAACATACTTTTATTTCGCGTTGCTACTTAGTAAAATTGCATGGTATTAATTGAATTAGAAATCTCAAAATTTGCCTATCTAAATAAAATATTAGTTTTTAAACGATTTAAGTAATTTACAATGGATCATCTTTATTATTTAAAAAAACAAAGCTGAAATGTTTTAAACAGTGATTCGTTTTATATAGATTTTATATTTTTAATTTTGTATTGTATTTTACAAATAAATAAAATTTATATTAGTAATAAACATTTAATATTATAGAATTTAACAATGTTTATTGATATCTTAATAATTATTTATTGTATTTATTGTAATATTAAATTACTTTAATATTTATATAAGATAATTCTGTCAATTCCCTTATATATATATATATATATTATATATATATATATATATATATATATATATATATATATATATATATATATATATATATATATATATATATATATATATATATATATATAAATATATGTATATATATATATATATACATATGTATATAAATTTATATATATATATATATATATATATATATATATATATATATATATATATATATATATATATATATATATACATATATATATATATATATATATATATATATATATATATATATATATATATATATATATATATATATATATATATTTATATATATAAATATGCACATGTATATATATATATATATATATATATATATATATATATATATATATATATATACATATATATATATATATACGCTCAAACCAAAAAGTTTCACTTAAGTCATATCAACTTAAAACACGATTTTAATTTGTGATGTTTAATTTGATTTTAATCATAGATTAGAAATATTAAAATGTGTCTAATAGAAACAAATTATTTATAATAAAACACAAATTAGAAGTTTCTTTTTTCTTTTGGTTTTCCAGAAAATTTTAATATATTTACATCTAGAGACCCTTAAAACTGAATATAGCTTGGTGTAAAAAATTATACTGCTTCATTGATTTTGTAGCTCTATAATATATGATACAGTGGTACGAACTTATTAACTTCTGATAAAATCCAGAAGTTATACGATTAATTAATTCAACCATTTGTTTCTAAGATGGAAAGGCTTGAGTTTGATGTATAATACACATATGATTAAGTGTTTTATGGTACATATATACGAGATAAACAAGTAAATAGATTGTTTCAAAATTTGCAATAGCAAATATAGAAAATATTTTCATTTTCTAATAAAAGCTTAAAAAAATTAATAGATTTTTAATATCTACAACACAATAAATATTTAGTACCAATACATAAATAATAAATATAATAAAATTATAAAATTGCTTTTTCATATTTTATTAAAAAAGTATGTAAACGAAAGTACTCATAAAAGTAAATTATTTGATAAAAATAAGTCAATGTTGATTAGATATTGAGATATTGAAGAACTAAAACTATGCGGTTTGAGTAGTATATATATTTATATATATATATATATATATATATATATATATATATATATATATATATATAAATATATATATATATATATATATATATATATATATATATATATATATATATATATATATATATATATATATATATATATATATATATATATATATATATATATATATATATATATATATATATATATATATATATATATATATATATATATATATATATATATATATATATATATATATATATATATATATATATACAGGGTGAGTTTCCTAATAAATGCAGGGCTTTTATCTCGAGAACGGTGCTAGATAGGAGAAAATTACTCATAATGAAATTTATTAAGAGTCGCGAGGGACGTCTATTGGTAATCTTCAATGACCTTGAAACTCATTAGTTTCGGAGATATAGGCTAAAGTTAGGTTTTTTTAAATTAGAACCTATACTTTTGAGTGTTTGTTTTTATTAAGCAATTAAAAGTAAACACTTTTTGCTCACACATCAATTTTGTAAAGTCTATGATTTCAGAGATATGAGCAAAAATTGATATTCACTAAATTTCCTATTGAATATCAATTTTACCTAGATATTTTATATTTCCTGGATATTTTCTTTTTTAATTTGTAGAACTTAGGGAAAATTCGATTACTTTAGTGAATATCAATTTTTGCTCATATCTCTGAAATCATACACTTTACAAAAATGATGTGTGAGCAAAAAGTGTTTACTTTTAATTACTAATTACTTGATAAAAACAAACACTCAAAAGTATAGGTTGTAATTTAAAAAACCTAACTTTAGCCAATATCTCCGAAACTAATGAGTTTCAATTGTCATTGAAGATCACCACTAGACGTCCCCTTCGACTCTTAATAAATTTCATTACGTAATTTTCTCCTATCTAGCACCATTCTCGAGATAAAAGCCCTGCATTTATTAGGAAACTCACCATATATATAGATATAATATATATATATATATATATATATATATA